>VZTA01021300.1:99399-402009 GCA_013398855.1 Mohoua ochrocephala | reverse complement strand
GAGCCACGCGAAAAACAAGAAGTTCATCTCCTCCTTCACAGCCCTTTCTTATACATCCAAAGAGCTCCATTTTCGTACCGACTGGAGCCTATTTGATGGCATCAGTTTTTCAATTGTGAGGCCACTTGCCTCTGCTTGCAAAGAAATGGTTTTTTGGCAAACGAATGGCAAACCTCATTTTAGGATCTCTGGCTGAAGAGCACTTCTCAAAAATATTAACATAATTTGGTGCTGTCATTTCTAAAGCATCTCTTTAATGAGAGGAGTTGTTTACCGGTGACTGAGGCAGGCGTTGCTATCGCAGAGATCATTTATATTTCACAACGCTGTCAAATCCTGACAAGCAGCAGATTGTAACAGGATGGCTCCTGCTTTTTGATGCAATGTTTGGTACTCTCCGCTCACATGCGAACGGGCTCTCTGTTTGTACCTTGTCAAACGAGGGGAGAGCAGCTCCGGCAAGGGGGTAGGTGCTTTTACTCAGCCTGACACGTTCAATTTACATCAGCTGTGCTTGCAGTGGGGTAAACATTTTCTAAAGGAGGGTGTTAGCAGTAGCAGTGGGTGTCTCAGCACGTTATTGATATTCTTTTGCCCCGCCACCAGCCTGTAGCCACTCGCATCAGAGAGCCAGGGAGGATTTTGCTGCCAGCGTGTCCTCAGTGCTAACAGCGGTGCATCAAATGGTTGGATTCGATCTTAGAGGTCTTTTCCACCCTTAACAATTCCAGGATTCTAACTGCAGCCAGGGAGAACAGTTCTCTGCGTCCCTAGCCGAGTCAGTACTTCACTCTGTCAGAGCCCTCAGGCAGGGGCTTTATGGAAGCTGGAATTGCAGCAGCCAGACTGGCACAGTTTAAGCAACCTGAAGGATTTAAGAGACCACTTGAGCACTTTGAAGCCCAGGAAGGACTGCAGCCCAGGTTCCCCAGGGGTGGCAGGAAATGTGGATCTGATGAAGGCGAGGAGAGGCACTGACACAAACTAAAGGGCATCTTGGCTGTCCAGGCCGTGTTCACAGATTCTCTGTGAGCTCTTGGACTCACTCAAAAGAGCTTTTCATGAAGGCCAGTGGAAAAATGCTCACCTCTGGGCTATTTCCTGCAGAGTCTGGTATTACAGGAGCTGGGCAGCGAGCGCACAGCAACCGAGCAATCTGCCAAACTAGCAGGTTTTAAATGGAACTGAACTGAGCAGAAGCTAAGGTGCAGTTTGCCAGAATGAAATGGCCCGACTGCAGAAATAGCTGGAGCAACAGTTTCGGAGGTATTAATCACATCTCCCTCCTGACCCACTCTCCTCACTCTCACCAGGGTGGCTGTGCTGGGCAAGCAGGTTTTCTGCTCTCCTACTGACACGGACTTTGTGAAGCTCCAGCCTGGCTCCTGCAGCCCCTCTTTAAGGCTCAGCAGCACTCCAGCAATGCGAAGGCAGCTGAGGTAATCGAGGAGTACAGATTTTACAGTATTGTCTGCAGTTCAGCAGTGAGCTGGTACATAAAGGCGCTGCTTTCATTCGTGGCCAGTGCTGGCAGAAGGCCTGTATTATGCCCTTTCATTTAAGACAAAGGCTCTCACACTGCAGTCTCCGGTGTGGAGAAATCTTTTGTACGGGCAGAGCCAGTGGGAGAAGGAGCCTTCTGGTCCCTGTGCTCCTTCTGCAGGGAGATTATACAGAAAACCTCTTCCTTCTGCACATGGGCCAGATGAAGAACTGAGGCAATAATGCCTTTTTATCACAGTAATTACAGTGCCCATTGTTTTAATGACAGTGTTGTTGGGAAACAGGAATAGACCACAGTCCCAAGGAGTTGTTCCAGTGTACACAAATAAACGATTTTATTATATTGATGTCAGATTAGGTGGACCACTCAGACTTACTTATACTACCATTTTCCCCCACAATTCTTTGTGTCTGTGTGTATTCATTTTATTTAACCAGATTATGCAAACTACCCAGTCTGGGAGGAGACAAAAGGCCACTTTCTCTGGAGAACTTCCTTTGGGACTGGCAACAACAGGCTGAGATGGGCGAGGGGGACCTCGTCTGACCACAGTGCTGCCTGCTCAGTGGGGTTATTTACAGGGGAACAATACTCTGCTCGTAGGAAATGTGCTGAGAATGACTGTTTTCTGTTATTTCTCTAAATTGGACATCTCCAGCACACTCAAACACACCTCTGTCTAGGCACTTGTGGGTGTGCCACCAGCCAGAAACCCAGAGAGAAGCTTCTACAGGCTGAAAAGCCCTGTGTTTAAGCAAATTTGGTTTATAAAAGCAATAAAGAAAATGGTGATGAAGCAAAATCTAGCTTTAGGGATTAGAACCAGCACTGGGACATGTTAATGCCAGTGAGGAGTGCTACAGATAGCTGGCAAGACACGGTGAGACATGCAAGAACATATTTGAGAAAGAGATCTCCAGGAAAGGGTCCTGATCTGGAGACTGTTTTGGTCACAGGGTTGGAATCTCAGATCTTCTGGGTGCAGTCTATGGGGTGGGGAGCACGAGGTCAGTGTACGAGCTACCTCTCACACATAAAAAAACTCAAGAAGTAACCACGTACTCTGAGTGAGCTGGACTTCTTCTTTCATCACTAGGGACAGACAGGAATCTGCAGAGGCCCCTGCTCCCCTGGGATGGCAGGAACCACCTCTGACAATGTTCCCTGCTCTCCTCTGACTTTGGAGAGAGCCCACCTGACGAGCTTTTGCTGGATGCTGGCTTTCAGATAGACAAAGCTTGTCGCAGGGAACCCCGTGTGGAGCAGTTAATATGTGAAGACTTGATTTTCCCAAACCTGTCTGCAGGCCAAGATAATGCAGATCTCTGCTTTCCAAGAAAATTCACGGAGCAGATTCCCGAGCCACTGACCTCGATCCGTAACAGCTCTTGGAAAATTAGAGGAGTCACAAAGCCTGGGAGATGCTGCTGTAGCAGTGTAGGAAGAGGTCACTGGCAAACCCTTGCATAACTATCAGTAGGTTCATCTGGAATTGACTGCACGCAAAATCTGATACGGGAGAAAATCAGGAAATAATTAACAGATAGCAGCATAATTAATGCAATCAAGATGAGTTTATGGAAAATAAGTCCGGTCATAATGCTGTCTTCCTTAGGACAAGTATATCTGAGGAAGTTAATTTCGCTGACATCAGACACCACCTCTGGATACTCCAGTTTTCAGTGAGAAGTTGAAATCCACGCCATAAAAAAGGCTTTTGTGCAATTACTCTGAGTTTAGGAAAAAAACTGAGAGGTTTGCACGAGGAACCTCGAGAAGGTCTGGTCACAATACGAGATGACTTCATCTCATCCTGTTGAGGAGGATTCTATATTCAGGTGCACAGGAAGGACCTTGGCCCAATGATGGAGCTAAACTGAAATTAAAAATAGGGTCAGACACAGGGAATGTACTTTAAATATGGCAGGTAACTACATATGAGAACAGTTTGTCCACTTATACGGTGATTTATCTGTCTTGTATAAAAGTACCTCAAATTTTCAAAAGATGTGACGTCATTTGGATTCTTTCTGCCACCTACTTGCTTTAACTACACCCTAAATGCACTGTCTTTGACAAGCCACGAGTTACAGCTCCACAGTGCAGGTGGGATCAAGGGAAAGCTGGTTTTCCACAGACCTCTGAGTCTGGATAGCACTGGGAAGAGCCCACGTGCTGATCAAACCCAGCACTGCTTGAATGATGTGACTTTGATTTACAAAAAAAACCCCCACCAATATTGCACTTGTGCAGCTTTCACCACAGATCCTCCATTCCTTAATTGCTTTTGACCTTACCCGCAAATGGAAAGGGCACCTTAGGATTGGGCTTATTAACCACTATAGCAGCAAGCCCTCGGGTAGTAATGGAGAGTAATTGATATCATTCCAAACTCACAATAATTTGTGTCACTGGGATCAAATGTTGGGCAATTTCAGGGGAATTTAGCTCACAGATTGTACAGGGGAGGGGGATGTTGGTTTGGTTGTGCTTCTTGGTTTTCTTTTTTTAATTGCCACCCTGAAATTTATTTGGGTCTGCTATTGTTATGACTGAGCAAAGGGAACTGCATTCATTTTGCCATTTTCAGAGGATATGATTGGCAGCACATAGAAAAGCCAGGAAGCTTTTTCTGTGTAACATTCACAAATTTTAAAAGTACAAATTCTTCAGCTTTCCAAAATTTCTTTTTTGTTTATTCCAGGTCAGACACTTCAGGGAACCTACCCGATCCCATCCAGTAGCAATTTTTAAAAAGTGAGAGCTGCAAAGTCTTTCCATTTGTAAGATATTTCTGTGATTAAAGACTCTTGTTTATAATTTGAAGCAGTTTAGCTTGAGCTCACAGCCACCAGATATTTCTACTCAGGAAGCTTTCATGGCATGAAGAAGTAAAAAACTCAAATAACCAGTTTTTGCACAGCTTAAAAAATCACCAAGACAGCAAACCATCATCTGTAACTTTGAAAAAGATGTGCTGCTGCACAATAATAAGTTTTATGTGACTCACAGTGGTCGAGGGACTAGCCAACCCAGCTCTCAGCATGGAAACATGACACTCAGAGTTTTAGGAGGAGCTCGGCAGCATTTCTGGGCTTCCTGGGGACTGACAGGGAACAAGGTGCCTGCCTCGATTTGCAAGGAGCTGGTTTCAGGTTGGACACGCTGCCTTGATGCTGGGCTTTGCCTCAGGCAAGCCATGCATGCAGGATGTGGTTTTTAATAAAACAAGGCTGGCTGTCTAGTGAGGACGGTGGTATTTCATCTCTGGAGCATCTCTCTCCACCTCTCTCAGCAACACAGACCTTTGCTCGAGGTGCTTGTGAGGAAAACACATTTAGTCCAACTGGGAAAAGTGCTGTGGCTACTGCTGCTCCCGCAAAACCCCTTCTGCTCCCAAGGAGGCCTGGCCAGGGCAGCAGGGAATGAGCCCAGCGCACACACACGCATCCTTCACTCCCTGGACAACAGTCAAGCTGAATCCTGCCTCCAGTGGGCTAATAAGACCTGTCCCTATCTGGCATTTTTCCTTGAGGAGAGAGGAAAAATAACATGCATGTTTCCCAGTATGTGCAGGGAGAATTAAATGAAATTATGAAGTGGAAAATTACTTTTTTTTTCCCCAAGCTAGATTTTTTTGTTTGTTTGTTTTTCTAAAAAACCCACAACACTCCGTCAGTTTCATCCTTCTGGATCATTTAGGAAAACAATGTGACAAAACAAAAACTATCCTTCAGAGCACCAACCCTTTACACTTGCCAAGGCAGGAGAGCGTTGTCCTTGATGCATCTAATTTTAATTTAACACTACCCTTCACCTTCACAGCAAATAATTTCACACACATACTATAATTAGTGACGGGGAAACCTCAGCCGATTTTGAGTCTGGCTTCTGTTTAAGAAAGGAAAAATCTGGATGTTTTATCCAAACCTCATGAGGATGAAAACACAGGAAATTGGAAAACTCTTCATAAGAACAAGGTTTTTTATAAGGCTACTCGCTTGTTTCAGTTTCAGTCTGAGATGGAAACCAGAAATGACAGAACTTCCCTGGACATTTCTGAGCCATTATATGGAGACAGCTCTAGAAGAGAGATCTTAAAATGGAATTGAATACAGACTTTATCTACTTTTTATTTTTCCTGATTCCTGGCCTAGACAAAACTATTCCTAACCATATATATTTGAAATAAGGTTGCAAAAATAATTTTCTTCACTGCAGTTTTACCACTAAGGCCACAAAGTTTTCCATGAGAATGATGCTCTAAGCAAAAAATGTTTTTAGGAAAGAAAACTAAATATTTGTGGAAGAAAATCACTTTTGTAGATAATTTCCATTTTCTGTTGTAGGAAAAAAAAATCAAACTATCAAAACTGTTGCGGAAGGTTCAATGTTATTCTTGACTAGGGAGGAAGATGGACAACAGCTTTCCAGAGAACGGAAAGATTTGCAGCCAAGTTCAGCAGAGGTAGAGGTCTGGATCTCGGGGAGTGAGGATGGGGAAGAAAGAGGAAAGACACCGATGCCCACTTGCACTGGGAGCCTTTTGCCAGCAGGGTTGGCTGGGAAAGGGTGCTGTCAGGGCATCCTGCATCCTGCAGGCAGGACGTGAAATTGGCACAACCATCCCAGCTTGGGAACTGCCAAGGCAAACAGCTTAGCTTTAGCTTTTCCAAAGGTGGGTTTTTTGGAAAAAACCTTCCAATCAAAGTTTAAAAAAAGAAGGGGAAAAAAAAGAAATAAAGACATAGATAATCCAATTCAGTACTTTTGGATGAGAAAACACCATTGCCACTCTCCTGCCACCTCTGCCCATCCCATTATCCCACACTGTATTGCAAACTGGTGAGTCCCTTCTCCCCCTACATCCCCTGTGTCCTCCTCCCCTTCCTCTCCCACAAACTGCAGCGTGTCACTGAGGCATTGACACCTCTCCAGCTCCTGCCACACCTCCAGATTTCATTTTCCTTCCACCCAGAAACATGCACAGCTCATCACCACCGGCTCCCTCCCCTCCATAAGGCTCCTTGCTCAGCCTGCCCAGCACCACGCAGCCAGCCCAGCACAACCAGGCCAGTCAGACCAGTCTTCCCATTCCCTCCTGCTCCTCCCTTGTGCTGGTCCTATCCAAACGCTGTGCCAGCTGCTTCCTGCTCAGACTCAGACCACTCAGGGGGGCGGAAATCTCTTTTTTACTCCCTTTTACACCTACTGCGGTGAAGTCCTGATTTCTGGCTGGAGCCAGTAGGTGCTGCTGTGTTCAAACAATAAATAATAACCATTCCTAACCACGGTGAATTAAAAAAATTGTGTTTTGGCTCCTGAAACACCGAGTTGCTTTTACATTTGAATGCTGTCAGTGTAACCCATGTAGATTTTTCAACAGTATTTGTTGTTCTGGCTGGTTAAAAACATTTCTCCTGAGCAGAGGGATGCCAATCAATGCAGCTACACCACTAAGCAAATACAGCTCCCTGCTCCAATCCATAATCTGAAGAGTTATTTCTGTATCCACTTAGAGAGGAAAGTTGTTATAAAGAAATATGACTAATAGCAAACACAGGAGTCTTTTCCAATATTACAATTTTCACACATGGATGAGTTTGGGTGATTGTTCTTGGGCCATGGCACCGGAGCAAAACAGTCAGCAAGTGAACTTATGTAGTATTTTCCCTTTATTACTTTTATATGTGGAAAGTGTGTTCGTCCACACAAACACATCCTCACTGCAGACTCTTGGCTCCCCTCCACTGCTTCTCCGTGCTGCTAACCAAGGAGGAGGCAGTGAGGAGATACTTAGAAACAAAAAGCAGGTAGAACAGGGTAGAACAGGCAAGTGAAGCTCTATCCCATGGCCTCTGGACCCATGAGACCATGAAGGGCTGCTGGTTTTAACTCCAGGTCTGCCAGTGCCCACCCTTGAGACTCCAAGCAGGACTCCATATGTCTGTCAACATCTGTTTTCCTGCTTTTGGCTTTTTAGATGGGAGAAGAGGCACCTTCAGCCCCACTGCTTCACAGAGCTCATCTCCCTTCTTTCTAGGTCCACCTCTACTGTACTTTGATGGCCAGATAGCCCAAAGTGCTTCAACAGCTGTTTGGCCACCACGGAGCAGAAAGATTCCCCATCCCAGATGGGCACTGAAGTCCTCTGGGGGAGGAGGTGGGCCCCTATGCTTGCACAGCACAGGTCTCCAGGCCCCGCTGGCTCCTGCCCAGCGAGTGGGCAGGACGGGCACTTTGCTGAAACCGCCTCAGAAAACACCCAACTACATAATTGTGCTCTTGCCTCAAAAAGAACGGAAAGCAGAGGCCTCAGATTTCACCACAAGCCTCATATTATTAAATGTTTTAACCACACTTCTCTGCTTGCTGGGTGAGGAGTAGGTGGCTGATTTTCTCTCCTAACAAAAGTGGTTGAGAGATGACAGCATCTTTCCCTTCAAAACAGTGTCATTTCAGCAAGCGGCTGGTCCAAGGTGGAGCTGAGAGAGAGATGCAGAAATTATCTTGTCAGGCAGACGTGGCAGGACTTGGATCTTCCAGTTCCTCCCCTTCCATTAGAAAACTGAGTCACCCTCTTGTTGAAATGCAGGATTTATGTTATTTAGTAAACTGTAACAAGAAAAGATGCTGGGGAAGTGATCTCCAAGGTCTTTCAGTGACTCCCTGAAGAAACCTTCCTCTCTCTGGTGACTACCCCAGGAAGTTTTGGGCAACCACACCTGTGATTCAGATGTTTATGTTTCAGTGCTGGGGTGGATCGCCCATGGAAAACAGGAAAACACTAGCTCCTGGCTAGGGAAACTGTTTAGGATGGGTATGTCCCAAATCCTCTTCCAGCTCAAAATCCCAGAAAAGTGGCATGGCCACCAGGTTTTGACTTCAGTGGGAGTATTCTTTGACCACATACTTTGAAAACCTTCACCTTTTCCACATGCCAGAGTAGTTTCCTGATCCAGCACAGTTTCTAACCTGCACCATTGCAGGAAAAAATCCCAAAGCACATTTGCCAAGCATCATCTCAAAACACAGCAACAGAAGGCTAATAACCCTGTTAATTGGCTTTTTCATAACTTCCAAGGCAATCACAGGATTTTCTGGAGCCCATCTGGGTCCTGGGGCAGAGCAGTACTGAGAAAATGTCCTGCTCTGTGACAGCCACGTGGGCAAGGGGGAGATGGTGCCTCCAGGCTTTCCTCATTCCTAATGGAGCTGGTACCTGCATCATCCCAGCCATTACATCTGCTCTCAGTAGCTCACCAACCAGTGCATCCTACACTTAAATCACTAATAAATATACAACATGCATAGGCATTAATGGAACGAGTGGGACTAAAGTAAATAGAGGATAACTAGGAAAGAAAAAAATAAAAGACAGGTCTAGCATAAGTGGAAGAACTGCTCTGTCCTGGCCCTTTCCAGGAGGGACTGTCTGAAGGGGTGAGACAGAGGGGGCTGCCCTGGTTTCTCTCTGCAGCCACCATAGCAGGCCCTGCTTGTTCACATCTGTCTGAGGAGCCCCACTGGGACCAGGCTCTGATTCCACAGAAAACTATGCTGTCATTTTAATTAAACTGCTTCATGCCAACAGCAACAAGTTATACTAATGAGAGCAGATGTATCCAGTAAACAGTGGCATGTTTCTATTTTAATCTACTTAAACCTAGATATATACTAATTCCTTAGTAAATACCTTAGTGGCCAGCAAAATGAGAAACAGATGATAAAAAAAGAAGTTTTCCTGTGACCCTTGAGACATGGGTATAATGTTTGGCTTGGCATCATTAATCTTATGGTCAGAAGAGTACAGCTTCAGCATGTGTAATGTGAGAGAGGGCTGCTCACAACAAAGTTTCCTCTCTGCTGTGCCCTCTGCAAACAGTATTTTCCACATTTTTCTCTCTTCCCTGCAATTAGCTTCCCTTTGGCCTGACACACTCTGAAAGCGTTGCCAGCTGAAGAGACCTATCCATCTCCTCTCTTGAATAAAAACATGAGCTAATTGAGTGGAAGGTATTTAAGCAGAGTGAACTGTATGAGGTACCACATGCCTCAAGATAACTGATTCTTAAAGAACAGCACCTTAAATAAATCCTTTTGAAATGGTCTCTCAGGCTGATGAGTAAATAATTAATTGCTCCTCAATGTGTCAATATAAATCAATCCTCTGACATGAGGCTAAATGAATGGGAATTTTGTCACCAAAATCAGTGGGGCTGGCATTTCACTGTGTGTAACACAAGGCTAGAGACAAGGCTCTGCCTTTGTATGGCAAACTTTTGATGTCAGTATTTAACTGAAAAAAACAAGTTATGTGAAAAACAGAGGTGACTTTGATTGCCTCCTTCCTCTGTAGCCAATGGGAATCAGTTTTTGATAGTGAACTGATCAAAACATACACTTCAAATAATGCATGCTATGAATTTAATTCTTTCTACAGCTAGTGAATCATTGGCAGATTGATCCTGATTCCTGGAAATGTCATTCTTAAGCAAGCTATGATTAGTGATTAGTATCACACAGTATTTTCTTGTCATCTGACTGTTTGTAAGCTGTAACATTTAGGTGTTCAGTATACAGATTTTGTAATTGCTGACTTCAATCACTAGGCTTATCCCCCCTGATTGGATGATGGGCATTTTAAAACAATGCCTTATCAAACGATAAAAGAAAACTTCCATCCCACATATAACTCTTGTGGGAAATTAAGAACACACAAATATCATGAGGAATAATCAGAGTTGTTTGCATGGGAAAGAGTAACCAATTTATCAAGCTGAAAGAAATGCATTCAACAAAAAACCAAAAAATCATTGTGGTGTTTGAATGCCTGTTTGTGATTCATCCCACAGAGAAACATCCCATGCAATCACACTCCATCCAGGGACTTCTACCCGAGGTCCAGCAGGACCCCAAATCTCGCTAGGGCTTTGCTGTCTTCCCTTATTTCTGCAGAATGACTCACTTAATGGCCCTCTCCACCACATAACAACTGAAAGGAACTCAACAATATTGCAAGCAGTTAAGGTTACATATCAGAAAAAAAAAAAAAGATTTGAAGTCTGACTGTACTTAATTTCATTGAGCTGTTTCCCATCTCCTGGGCAGACAAATGAGGTGAGTAAGAACCAGGCAACCTGGGTTATCTATTTATCTGTAGACTTGCACAATTGCTGCAATACGATGTGTTGAGACTGGCCATTATTGGTTCATCAAAAGTTTGTGACAAGCCAGGGCTTATTCTGTGATGGATCCGTTCCCAGCAGTTGTAACTTGCCACGCTCCTTCTTAGAAATGTTAAAAGGTGAGTTTGTGTGAAGCTGCTTGCTTAAACAAAAGTTTGGGGTGGCTTTTTGTCTGGTTTTTTGTTGGGTTTTTTTGTTTGTTTGTTTTTGTTTTGGGTTTTCTTTCTTTACCATGATGGAGGACTCCTTGAGTTTTGTTTTCAGATTTCAAATGGAAAGCTGAAGACATTAAATCGTTCCTTGTGAGTGCTATCTTCTCCATGCCCACCAGGTTTGGGCTCAGGAAGGAATGAAACATTACTGTCCTGGTTTTGGCTGGGATAGAGTTAATTTTCTTCTTAGAAGAAAACACAAATCCTTGGAGAAAAAGGAGGATAAATATTTAAAACAGCCTTTGAAAGTTAAGCACACAGAGGTGATTAACAAATAACAGGAATTGTGCTTGTTCTCTTTGCAGACCACTAAAAATTCTCCACTCACCAGGCTGGCACATTAACAAATAATATGATTTGTACCACTTTCTGAGCCTGTTCTACAGAACTGAAAAAAAGAACAACAGGGAGGCAAGGAAAACAACGGCAAGTAAAAACAATCATCTTCCCCACAGTACTTTCCATGAAAAGACTTCCTCCTCTCTAATATTATGGTAAACTACCTTGTTAATCCTCTTGCAGCCAAGGAGTAGTTATTTTCCCCTCTTCTTCAAAATGAATCTTTTTTTCTTTTCTTTTCTTTTTTTAATATACATTGTTAGGAATGAAAGGGCCACAAAAGCCACTTTCAGATCCAGCCCTGTTCTGCTCACCCCTGCTTGCTGGCCAGCTGGGCTCTTCTGTAGCCAAACCCCATCAAGCTGCACCATGAAAGTGTCATCTTTAAGCAGACTCCCCCTGACAGAACACGATGAAATTACCACTGCATCAACACAGGTGCATTTACTTTGCCTGCCCTATAAATCTGGCCCGTGGGATGACTTGTATAAATAAAATGAATGATTTTGTACTTGTGAGGACTTGATAGGGGTCAGCGATTTGCTGAGCATGGGCAGAATTTCTCAGCACAGAATGGGTAAACCAGGAGGGCTTAATTCAAAGTGCTAGATTATCCAGGCGTGATGGCTTAATACGAGTGGGAGGAAGGCATAATACAAGGAATCATTACTTAGACACGTGCATTTATGAAATCATTACTGGGCTAAAGTAGTTCATTTGTCTGCCTTTTTAACTAAAACCTTTGGATTGAGGAAGGCCAGCAGTGCATCCACTAGTAGGAGCCCTGAATCCTGATCACCTATAATTGAGGATTTTCTGTTAACCACTCCATGCTCCTTCTGGAAAGGTGCCTGTCTGATTTCTGTCCGTCTCCAGGTGGATGAGAGATCCCACAGGCATCTTGTCTCCATCAGGTTCATTAGAGTGGCTCTGGGCTCTCAGGAAGAACTCGCTCCCAACTGAGTGATAGACTCCCTGAACGCCTTAATTTTCACAGCTTTGTGCTCTGCAAACTTTTATTTGAACAGGTCTTGCTGGGATTACTTGAGGTCTTGTCAATACTTCTTTTGTGACCAAAAGATAAGGCCTTCTCTCTCTGCGTGATTGGAAGAGTGCAGAGGCAAATATTAAAAGGCTTAGTTTCCCTTCCAATTCAGCAAGCCCATCACTCTCATTTTCAGCTGTCTTCCTTCAGCTGTCTTGACGTAAAAGGCAGCTTTTTATAGGCAGCCATTTGCATCTGCTGTTGGGAGGGAGGGAGGGAGGAGAGGGGCACGTTGTCTGTGCGCAGTCTTGGTCCTTAGGTTCACGCCTCAGCTCTTCAGGGACATCTCTCCTCCAGGGCACTGTGCAGATTGGAGCAGCACCAAGGAGCTGTGAGGAGAAAACAATCCTCCCGTGGGTTCCCACACACTCCACCCTCCCTCACCTTCAACACAAGCTGTCATCGGGGGGACGTGAAGAGGAAAAGCCAAGCCCAGCCTGAGCGAACACAATCCTTGGCACTATCACACATTTTGGAACGACTTCATACAGCACTGCCAACAGAAACATGAACCTTGTCTAAAGAGCCTTCTCCTCTTTTTATCCACCATTGAGGCCTCCACTGCAGCTTCAAGTTTGAACACTATCTCTGGGAGTATTTAGGAGGGGGGTGTTCTTCCCAGATGACCTTATTTCCAGCTAATCTCCTGCCTGTCAACTGTTTCAGCTGAGGAAAATTTGGAAATTAATTTTGCTGTGGCAGAGATGAAGGACACCAGGAAAGGCTCTTCCCAAGTCAGCAGAATGGCTGTGTCTGAGCAATATCGGGGTCAGTAATTCTGAACAAGTCACGTGAAGCACCCACTCATCACCAGTGTTAGCATCTTTTGTTAATGCCTGACCTCTGACGGGTTTTATCTCTACCTTGTCAATAACAACATTTACCAAAAACTGTTGGACCCAAGACGATATGCCACTCATTGCAAACCAGTCATCACACCAAAAGCACAGAGCCTGACCTCAGGAGGTTAGAGCAGCCAAGATGTTCATTTGAATGCTGGAATGGATTTATCTCAATCTCGCTGGTTTTGTTTTCCATGTTTCACCAATATTTGCAAAAAGCAAATCTACTTCGAAGAGATATCAAACAAACAATTCAGGACACCTTTGCAAAGTTTCGAAATTCATATTCATAACTGGAATCACACAGAACACAATTTCAAACTTCAGGAGTTAGCCTCATCTAACTAGGGAATGGATCCTACCAGAGAAGTGACACACCTCATAAAAACAGCTCAAGTTGCAAACTTTGAACGTGAAATGCTCCCAGCAAATTGCTCTCCAAGAAGCTGCTAGTGAAGAATGATTTCCAGAAGTGATTCAGCAAACAGCTCAAGAAAATTACAATCTCTTCACGGACAATTCACAAATGGAAGATATGGTTTGTTGAATGATATTCATTACAAATTATTCTTTCACCTGTATTTATCCCTGTAAAAATAGTCAGGGCTCTCAGGTGGACCCTCTAACATTTACAACACCTGTAATTCTCAGTGTCTGGAGGCTAAGCAATTTTATGCTGAACTTCTGCACAAAGTAATAAGAAATTATGCTAAATGTCTAAAGCAAGAAATGGTACAAGATTTTCCTTTTGTCCTTGTTTTTCCTTTTCACATCATGTAGCAATTAATGCACAAAGAGCAGTAACAGAAACTCAGATAAAATAATGTCAACCTCAAGGACTGCATTTTTCAAGCAGTGCCTTTTTGGAGGGCAGGGAGTTTTTGCCTCTGTATGACAACACTGACATAAGCTGGACCGAAGGGTCATTTCTGTGTGTCTTTGCCCACATGACATGCATTTTAAAGTTTGTACCAGAGGAGCATACTAAGTTCGTACAGCATGTCTTGAGCAACAAAGTAGGTTGAAATTGCTTTTCAGAGAAAGCACCCTCAGTTCCCAGGGGCTGAATTGATTTCCAAAATAACGAGTTGCACCAGGAGATCAGAGTGATTTCTTCAGAGCCTGCCCCTCTTGTGTCCTGCGATAGCCTCACAAAATCCCAATGGAACACCAGAGAAGTGGGGAAATACAAGAGATGTCATTTCCTCGGATGATGCAACATCATTTCCTGGTGCATTCTTCTGTCAGGTCAAAGTAACCCCATTTACAAAAGAAAATAAAGAATTAATTGGAAGGGTTGTTGTTGCTGCTGCTGTTGTTATTACTGTTACCATTTACCGGCTGTCCTGTGATAACTTGGTTTGTTTTTTTCCTCTTGTAGGAACGTTCGCACTGAGGGACCCTGTTCTGGGAGTATATTTATATCAAAAGGAAGCACACATTATCTGCCATTCTCCTTCCTTGCTAGGTTGTTCCCTCACTGCTAAATCCCCTTGGGAAGCAAAGAGAAGTTTCAGGATTACTGCAGCAAGTCCAGTCGAGGCTCCAGTGCTCAGCTGTGTTTGCTCACTGAGTCACAGCTTGGTCTGGCTTGGGTGAGATGGGGCTGTGGAGACCTCTCCCAGCTCCTGCCTCAACCTGCCTCCTTGGAATATGCACTGTGTGAACCCCTGAGCTGTAAACAAGTCATGTTTGCCAAGCTGGTGACAAGGGTTTGCTGCTCAGTGTTTGCTGCTATTCGTTTTTAATGTCCTGGGGCATGGAAGCCCATGAGTGCGTGTGTTCGTAAATTCTCCCCTCCCAGTTCACAACCTCTGAGGTGGCCCCAGTGCCCCTGCATTCACCAAAGAGAGGTTGGCACCTTCACGGAGTGACTCATCACACGAGCAGGAAGACATCCAGACAATGAGAGTTACTCTGAAGGGGGAACTAGGACAGTGGCTGGTGCTGCAGAGAGAACCTTGGCTGGTACAGCAAATGTTCCCTCAGGTTTAACAAGGGCTGAGGTACTTGAATGCTGTCAAACCTTTTCCACTCCAGGTGTCCCAGCAGCTCAGATGTCCCTGACATAGAGGCTCTTTTGCACAAAGCCTGCAGATAACACAAAGTCAGCTGTATTTTTCTTGTTTACGTGGGGCTTTTCTTGTGTCTCTTTTTTTAGATTTTTTTTAAATTTAAAAGCAGATAGGGTACCTGAAATATTTGCGGGTGTTTTATACAGCTCTGTAAATAATCCTAGACTCACCTCGCAGGCTGACAAATAAAACAAATAAGAAAGAAAGCTTTCTTCTCTTTTCTTCAGGAGTACCTGACACAGGAATGAGGCAAAGATAGGGAAGAAGTGCCAACATGACCCAAAAATTTGTTGGGGCATTGCATCAGGCTGTTTGGGTGCCTGTTCTGATACATTGCAGTGAGTTGGTTAGAAGCAGTGAGCAGTTGAAAGACAACAGTTGTCTCTGCAGAAAATCACTGAAACCATCAGGAGATTGCACATCTAGAGGGAAACTCTGGGGCTGAGTGGAGTTTGGCACTCCCCCAAAATCACAGCAATGCTGCTTGGAAGGGACTGTGGAGATCTCTAGCACAGCCTTCCATTTGAACCAACACTATTGCCAACACAAGATGGCTTCAGCCAAGAGACTGTCAGGAAAAGGGTAATCATAAAAAAAAAGAAGGGATAGGGGGAGGGAAGCCCTGGGAAGTGAGGAGTCAGAAAGACAGAGAATTTGGGATGAAAAAGGACATGAGAAACCTGACCTAGTTGAATGTGTCCAACCCCCTGCAATAAGCAGAGGGCTTGAACTAGTTGATCTTGAAAGGTGCCTTCCAATCCAAATATATATTCATAAAGTTCTGTTTCCACGACATGTATTGCACAGACTCGAAGGCTGCCCTCCATAGAAGGGCCTCGTGTCTGCTTCTGGAGTCTACAGACACTGAGACATCGCATCCCTCTATGCCCCAGATGGTGTTCTGTTTCCACGAGTTTCACCCACCATGGCATATCTGTCTGCTTCCTCGTATCTTAAATTGTAGTTGTACTTTCCTTGGGCTGTGAATCAGTACAGCTCCTAGAACAATGAGAAACTGATCTTGAACCTGTGTTATCTGAGGCAACAGCACGAGTGAGGACACTCACGCTGATTTGGAAGTAAATGAACTCATGCTTCCTCATTGCTCTCTCTACGCTCATGAGCCTCCCTCTCTCATGAACATTTGAAACTTGGCAGCTCAGTTTTGCTTTGCTTGTTATTGGGAGTGATTGCCCTGGCAGGAATCCTGAACCAGCACACCACATGCAGTGGGACATTCTCTGCGTCTCATTCAGAGCCTTAGGGAGCCAGGTTTCCACAAAAGAAATTGGGTTTGGAAATTCTTTACCCTCCAGTAGAGTGAATGCATGAATATTTCTGTTCCTGACCTGATTTTCCATCAGTTCCAGGGGGTATTTCAATTCTTTATTTCTCTTGATTAGTGGAGGAGAGACCGCTTTGCTTCACTGTTTCTTTTCCAAGTTCACTGGCTAGCTAGCTCTGAATGTCCTGGGTGTTTCCACGTTCCCTCCCCAGCAGTCGTTTCTGGAAGTTTCCCAGCTACAATCTTGATCCATTTTAAATAGCTAGTTACTCCCAGCTAGTTTCTCTACCACTCCCTTCTGAGGTCAGACCACCAGAAGTGAGAGGGGGTGGTAATCACTTCATTTGTCTCTCAGATCCTATTCCAAGAAAGAAGGAAGCTCACCAGCCACAGACAACGATGCTTTGTGCTCACACACTGGTTCCACTTGGTCACTGCCTTTTCCTGACTCACCTAATGACCTCACCCTGGCTTTCCTCAGGAGATGTCCCTCACTCACTAGGAGGTTGTCGAGGATGTGGCTGAGACAAACTTCATGCTCTGGGGCTGTCTCTGCAGGTCTGTTGGTGTGATGTCTCCAAAACCATGTTCACAACAGTTCTGCGAGCAGGCTGAGTTGAGGCATCCTCTTCATCCTCAGGGACAGACTTCCTGCCCTCCGTGGATCCCATGACATCACGGCAGCTATGAGCCATCCCCAGCTATGCCCTTATGGACCAGGCAAGCTCTGGTTTATTCCCCGCTGTGCTGCAGAGCTCACCTGCAGCTTTCACCCGTGTGAGAGTTCAGTTCCATTATTTCAGATGCATCCAGGTAGAGGAACTTCTTCACGTAGCGACAAAGCTCCCTGAGGAGGCTGAGGAGTATCAGAGAGAGAGAGAGAGAGAGAGTGAGAAACTGCAGACTGGACCCACCTCTTAGGGAAGCTTGCTGCCTCCCTGGAGCCTGGGTTAAAGACATGAAGAGAAAGTTTCCTAACTTGTTACAGCCCTCAGATTATTGTCTGTTATTGATTTTTCAGGTAGACAGCAATGAAGTTGCAACAAAACATCCAAAGGCAGTCAAGATATTTCAGAGCCTTGGGATGACTGGTTAAAGGCAGTGCTCTACTCTTCCAGACTCAGAGAATGATGAGGGAAACAACAGGAAGAGACAGAAGAGCATTAACTGGGATGGTGGTGGATGGAGTTAAGTCCAGTTGGTGGCTGGTCACAAATGGTGTTCTCCAGGGCTCAGTTTAACATCTTTATCAACGATTTGGATGAGGGCATCGAGTGTCCCCAGGACAGAGTGTCCACTCGGTCAGTTTGCAAACACCAAGTTGGGTGGGAATGTTGATCTGCTGGAAGGTAGGAAGGCTCAGCAGACAGGCTGAGGCCAATTGTCTGAGGTTCAGTAAGGCCAAGTGCTGAGTTCTGCACTTGGGTCACGAGAACCCCCTGCCGCACTCCAGGCTTGGGACAGAGTGCTTGGAAAACTGCTCAGTGGAAAAGGACCTGGAGGTGCTGGTTGACAGTGGCTGAACATGAACCAGGCTGTGCCCAGGTGGCCAAGAAGGCAAATGGCATCCCGGCCTGTATCAGCAATAGTGTGGCCAGCAGGACCAGGGCAGTGACTGTCCCTTGTGCTGGGCACTGGTGGGGCCACACCTCAAACCCTGTGTTCAGTTTTGTGCCCTTCACAACAAGAAAGGCATTGAGGGGTTGGAGTGACTCCAGAGAGGGAAACGGAGCTGGCGAAGGGTCTGGAGCACAAGTCTTATGAGGAGAAGCCCATTAAATTATTAAGTGATAGTTGGTGTTTTATCAATAGAAACTGATTTAACAGTTACCTATTACTCACACATTATGGGGCACACACAATGAGGTATAAAGCGTTTGACCTTTCGTTCGTGCAATTACAGCTCTGCTGGGAACATTAAATCCCTGGGAAGGGACCTCTGGCTGTCATCTGGTCCATCATGCTGCTCTGACACAGGATCAGCGTGACCTGAACCATTCCTGGAGGTCATTCCTAAGGACCCCCCACAACAGAGTCCCTGGCCTCCCCAGGCAATCTCGATTTAATTGAGAACTTCCTGAACCAGAGCTTTAGCTGCCTATTTGCGCTAAAGAGCTACAGCAGCTGAGGCGGCCTCACGCAGGTCCTCTGCCAGATGGGCACGTTCCCCTGTGGCTTATGTGGATATCTCTTCAGCTGAAATCTCAGGAAATCTCACTAAGAATCTGACAGAAAATGACCTGAATTAAAAACTGTCTGTAAAGGAGGGAGCTGTTTAGATGAATGCAGAGCCATCCATCTCCTTTTCTGGAGGGTATTTGGATGTGACCCTTGAAATTCTGCTTGCCTGTGCACTTGATGTTTGATGAATGCTAAAGAACTCTGCTGAACTGAGCTCAAACATCCATGTTTGCCTTCCTTAACTGGCTGAAGCCGCATTATTTAAAGGATTTGGACAGCACAGGAAACATTAAATCACCAGTCAACCAGTAACAGTAGAGTAAATTCCTGTGCTTGATTTCCAAAATATAGGTGAGGGTAAGTGCAAATACAGTATTGCCACAAGTGAGTCCTATTTCATCTTCACACCAGCCAAAAGAAATGGGACATAGCATTGGACACACCTACCTCTTTGATTTCACATCAGACCATAAGTTAGGCCTCACTTTTCTGCCCAGGGTTATTTTACCTGGGCAGAAAAGAAGGCTCATCACCAAACACAGTATTATTCAGACTTAGGCTAAAAAAATCATGGAAGGCTTCATCTACAATGCCATGAAGCTGCCTGAGAAAACTTTCCAGAGCAGGAATGCTCTACTTTGATTCTGACAAAGCTGAGGAATGTGAGCTCGTGAGAGATGCAGCCACTTTGCAATGGTAATAAAGTGTTAGTAGGTATCACACAATGATTTTAAGTTCTTGTCAGGCTGGTCATGCAGCTTGGGTTAGGGTAAACTTGACTGTCCTGGTTCTATGAGTATCTGCAATAGAGCTTCACAAAATAATAATACAGGGGAAACAGGTAATCCTAACAGTGACATCCAGCTGAATTTTACTTGTTGCAGGAGAAATGAACTCTCTTCCTGGTATCTGGCTGAGCAGGAACCTGAGGGCAGTCAGGTCTTCTCAGGGCTGCCTGCATGTTTGCTAGCTCCAAAGCTCTGGTGCTCAGAAACCAGACATCTGCAAAGGCAAATGCAATTAATTCCACATAAGTTTCAGATCATTTGCTGGTTTATGCAGTGTTCCAGCCAGCTAAATTTGTCTCAATAATTTATGCATTTGCACCAGCAAGCAGCCTCCCTTATGAACCATCATCAACAATTGTCACTAGTCTGTTCACATATCCTTCAGTAACTAAATGTAAATAAATCTGTGTCTTCAGAGAACACTGTTGTGGTCCAGGCCACACTCTAATTAATGAATAGTGTTTTCAATGAATTACTTCTCTCTTTCAATATTGATTTAGGATGATTGCTGACCAGGGGATGCCTTTAAACATTTAGCTTCTAGCATAGAACAGTGTTATTGTTTGGTGAGGTTTCTTTTTTAGAATGGAGTTCAGGTACTGTATGCCACCATGGTGTGGAAGACCCAAGGTCAAGTCACTAGTTATGCTTGAGACAAAGAAAAAAAATTATTTTTTCTTCTGTGGAATATGTGCCACATATCGTGGTCCATGTAAAGTCCCAGAAGTTGCCGGGTAGTACAGAGCTGGTAAATTAGCCTGAACAGAACTGCTCCTAGAGAGCTGAATTAGCATGGACAACTCTATTTTACATCCACAGTGATGGATCAGGCACCAAGAGTTCCTTCATCCCAACCAGTGCCATAAGAACCAAAGATATGGCCATGCTTTTCACCATTCTCCTGCCTTCTCCATAAAATATACCAGCCAAAATCAAACCATCACTGCAAAACAGCTCAGCCTGATGCAGTACAAATCATGGTGGAAAGCTCTATTCACCAAAATGCCTTCCAGGCCAGTGTAGCTTGAGGCATGGTTTGGATGAGTACACTCCCACCCCTCTACTGGGAGCAAAACAATTGCACTCAAAATAGCTCAGAAAGAGAGTGACAGAAAGTGAGGAGCTGCTTTTCACCAAGATGCAGTTACTGCCTGAAAATTCCTTAGATTAGACTGGAGTGGTTGCCAGTAGTGACTGCTCTAATTAGAAGCAAAACAATTTTCATTACCACCGCTTTGCTTCACACAGCAGCCATGTCCTGGAGCAGTCACCGTTTTAGCCTTACTGTCCATTACTGTCAGAGTCGCCTCTACTCTGCAAATGCTCTGCTCAGGCCACGCACACAAACATCCTGGCCACAATTTTACGGGGCAGCTGCGATTCCACGTGAGTGTGCAGCGAACACTCGTGCTCGGCCTGCACCAGGTCTCCTTTCCCCATGCAACCTTCTCCCTCCGGCAGGGAAATGAGATTTCAGGTACCAGCTCTGAAACTCCAGCCTGGATCAAAGTCAAGCCATACTCTTTCTGGCCTGTGCATTGTGGCCCCTCTCCTGATCCAGGTGGAACAGATACTCTGTAGTCAAATGCTGTTGGTGCTTTCTCTGTGTGCTGTGGGGTAAGGCTTCTGGAACCACAGTTTAATCATTACACCAAAACTGGCATGGATTTAGCTCCCATCTTCCACTGATTTGTCACTTCCACAGCCCTAAAGGGTTAAAGGGAGGAAAGGTTTGGTCTCTGAAGAAGCTGGAAATGGCCAATCCCCCACAGAGAACAAATCTAGAAAAAAATACTAGACTATCACTATTCTCAGCACAGAGGATTCAAAGCAAAAAGCTGGCAGCATGTGTGCACAGAGGAGAGGACATTCAGTGTGTGGGTGCCAAGGAATGCAGTATCTCGCTTCCAGAGCAAAATCAGCTTATGTTTGAAGCATGACACGACCACATCCCTCACTGAGGGCTAGCTCCTTTGCGGGCCGTGGAGAAATTACCATGGCTCTCAAGCTGACATGATGGCTCGTGCAGCAGGATGCTGCTCTTAAGCAGCAGGGACAGCTAGTCAGCATCTGCTGGCTGGAGAACAAGCAGAAGCCCTCACCCCACACTGCAGAGCACTGGACCTGAGCACTGGACCTGAGCACTGGACCAGTCACTGCAGTGAGACCTCAGCTCACACTGCTCATTTAGGGTGTTCACAGTTTACTTTGAAATTATTTAATCTGCACAGCTGCCACCAAGGCCGGTTCTGCCTTCCCCTTCACCTCCAGCTGCACATTGCTGCCTCCTCCCCTGCACTCAGCAGATGGTGAGCTGGCTCACAGGCCTGAGACATCCAAAAAGCGACCATGTTACTGTGTCAGTGGGGTCAATGAGGTGGTGTGAGCACATAGCTGCAAGAGGCATATGAGTCTGAAGGGATGAAGTAGGATCCCATTTCCATCCCTGGAAGTGTTCAAGGCCAAGCTGGAGGAAGCCCTGAGCGACTCAATCTAGTGGGTGGCACCCCTGCCCATGATGGTGGGGGGTTGGAACTGGTTTGTGTTTAAGGTCCCATCCAACCCAAACCATTCTCTAATTCTATGGTCATTCTTTGATTCCCCTTTCAGCAGCTGTGAAGACTTAGATCAAATCCAACCAGCCAGGAGGGGTCTGACCCACAATCGATCTCTGAGCTCATTGCAGTCTGCAGGGAGCACGCACAGGACCGTGGGAGCCTGTGGGTAAGTGCACCTAATTTCACAAGACAAAGACTTGAGCTCTGCAAGCACTAAGTGCTCCAGCATTCAGGCTGGGGAAGTTTCCTGCTCAGAGATCCCAATTCAACCTTGTTCATCAAATGCGCGATGAGATACGAGGTACTTGAAACAATAAAATGAAAAGGATTGAGTCTTACATCCCACCAGCCAGAAAGGTTTCAACTGTGAAGTTAGCTTAGCTCTTCTGTCATTAGAAAATATTTTCCACCCTTGCTGTTTCCAGTGATGTTTGCAGCAGCACCATACTGATTGCTCCATCAAATACAGTCCAGAAGATCAGCCAGGTCAGCACAGTAGCAGAGGTGATGTTTTCCATCACGCCTTCCCCTTCTTGCTCTGAGTGAACTCAAGCACACGGTCTCACATTGCAGTCACAAGGACCTGTGCTTCTCATTTTGTCAGGGGAAGTCTATTCCTGTAATCGGTTTGGAGAAAGCCTGATGTTGCTGCTCTCAGAGAGAGATCGCAAGCTCACAATCTCTGGTCGGGTTCAGGCCAGGTGTTTGCAATGGCATGTTCACCAACCAGATCCTGAAAACTCCTTTGGAGGTCTGAGATAAATAGAGGTGATGGTTTGAGTCCTCATCAGGTCAAAGTGTTAAATGTATCCCTGTGAAACAGCTCTCCTCCCTTAAGGATGCAGTCTACAGTGCCTTATACAGATCTTCCAGATCTGCCAAGTGATTGCACCCTCCTTTACAGGGACTAAAGTCATCCACTGTGATATAAAACCCCAAAGATGCATTTCGCATCTTTGCTCCTGTTTGTTATTTGAGACGCTGGACTCCTCGTGCTACTTCAACCCTACACCACAAATCATTTTAAAGGATGTTTTAATATCTGTTCCACAAATCTGCATAGACATCCTCTCTGACACTTTATTAAAGCCAATAAGCACATGCCCATAATGAAGAACTGCTGTAACAGCACTTGGCTTTTTGACCAGGGTATCAATTCTCCCTCTGTGCACAGGAAAAGGGGATATTTATTTAATTGTGCTTCCCTCTCCTGGGCTCTGCAGTTTGTGCTGTTCCCAGTCATGCTTCACAGAGTCCGGAGGATGTCAGCTTTGTCACTAATATTCCAGGAGCTGAACCTTGTCGGGATCAGCCAAGGATTTCATCAGCACAAGGTCAGTGCTGACACCTCCCTTCCTGTGGGAAACTGCTGTGACGCAGCTCGCCGGCCTGGTGCTCTGCAGCACTTTCTGGAAACTCTCTTCTTTTCAAGTCTGAGTAGGGCTATCAGAGATCAAATCACAACCATTTGAGCATAAGGCAGTGAGCATCACACACCATTGAACCACCAGAAGTGCAAAGCTGTGCCCACGCACGCGCTCGCTGGGCTGAGATCGGCAATTCGCCTTGGCAGCGGCCGCGTGTGAGAGGATCTGAGCACAGGCAGGCAAAAGGACTGAAGGAGAATTCCTCCTGGCAGTCCCCTTCAGGACGTACATATGCACAGGAATTGGTGTAGCAGGCAGAAATGTGTCCGTACTGAACAGGCAGACGAGCACATGAAGATACAGCATCGACCCAGACAGCGTCCTGTGCAATTACTGACATGTTTTTCCATGCTGTGCTGTGGTCTCTTTGGAAGTTAGTTTTTTCAGCCCTGCAAGAAGACAGAAAGTCCTTTCAGCAGCAAGCCCTGAACAGTGTGTTTTCTAGCATATTGTTTACAACCTGGGGCTCCTGCCTATCCCAAAATCCTGCCTTGTCATAAGGCAGTAAGAGCAAGTCAGAACCTCAGAAGGAACACTGTGTTTTGGGTTGCCAAAGTGTAATGTTAAACAAAGAAACTAATAAAAAAACCCTCACCTGTGAAAAACAACACTTTCTGATTCAACACACCTGTTTCCCAAGTTTCATTTTTGTTTCATGTATGCTGAATTCCCTCACAGTAACACTGCGTGTGAAGCACAATGAGATCCTGCTTCTGAGTTTAATTGCAGCACAAAAAGTTGTAGATGCCCCCTCCCTGGAAACATTCAAGGTCAGGCTGGACGGGGCTCTGAGCAACCTGGTCTAGTTGACGATGTCTCTGCCCATGGCAGGGGGGCTGGACTAGATGGCTTTTAAAGGTCTCTTCCCACTCCAGCCATTCTGTGATTCTATAAACCCAGAATTGTGACCTATGTGCACACTCTCTACACAGCATCTGTTCGATTTACAGCCTCCAGTACATGTTTACTCCTGCCAGCTCTGCAGTGAGATAGCAAGAGCCAGTCTGCTCAACTCATGCCTCTTCAATAGCATCGTCATGACAGCAGGTTTCTTAATTGGCAGCGAAAGAAAGAAAGATCACAGCCCAGTCTTCCAAGCCCAGATTGATTTTGTGAGGCTGAAATTTCAGGTATTAATTAAAAAAAAAGAAATCAACCCCAAGTGCTTCATTTGGTGGCCGGTATAATTTGTTTCCAACATCATTCAATAGCAAACAGGACATACAAGAACACAATTTTCATGGAACGGCTTAAGATGACAGAACTAGGTCTTTAAATGAATGGTCATGTTATATCAAGGGATGCAAAGTATTTGAATGAGAATGTGTGCCTTCCTAAGAAAAATAATAGGAGTAAAACTGGAAGATAATGAAGCAGAAAATAGGAAAATAAAACAACACAAAAGACTCTAAAAGCAAAGTTGCAGATGGCTGTATTGGGGGACCCAGTCCTGAGCCAAAAAGGCCTTATTCCAGAAGATCGCATTCAGCAAAACAAACCGTAGCAAAGATGAATAGGGCAAGGAATTCACAAAGAAGGGATTTATGGGAGATGGAGTTATCCTGGCTTCTATCTATTCCCTTCAAATAGGAGTCAATATCCAGGCAATTGCTCGGCTTTAACAGCCTGAGTCTGTTGAACTAGTTGCCACTGAATGGTTTTGAAGGTCACGTCTTAATCTCTGACGTGTCTGAAAGAGAAGCTTTCATGTATATATTTGCTCAAATCACTTGGCCATACGGCTTTGATCTAAGCTGACATTTCTAGCAATTTGCCAGGGTTTTTTAATATATGATATTGAAAAACCACCACCAAAATGTTTAAAAATAGGCTGAAACAAATCTTTTTATTAATGCTTGGAGAAAAGGAACATTTCTACATTTCCTATGCTGTGCTCATGCACTGCACTAAAATTGATAAATGGCTTAGAAATGTCAACTTGTATATCCAAGAGGATGATAAAATGAGGATAATATTTAGCTAACAATGACCTCATAATTGTTCCCTACTAATGAGAGGGTAAAATCTTTGTCACATGCACATTAACAATAATAGCTGCCTTACAGATGAGCCACTGGTAATAAACTTGCTTTTCTGGGTGTTTCTTTTTAAAAGCCCCTTGGAAGAAGATCCAAGATGTCCTGGTGCTCGCAGGTCACACAGGAAAAACCCACATCTCTCAAACACATCACCGCCCTCTCTCTTTCGACTTTGTGGCATCCCGGACTTGCGAGCGTTGCTGTATTTTCTGTTTCCCCAGGTCTGACAGGTCGGCTCCTCCCCGAGCCATTCCTAGAGCTGTCAGAGCTGTCAGATTAGAAAAGGACTCTGTCAGGAGGCCCTGCCGCTCAGGAATGAGTGACTTTCAGGCACTCATGGCATCATATCTGATGACAGACTATCTGACTTATCCTCATGTCTCTCCACCCACACCTAACAACAAGTTTGCGGTGAAGGCCGCCCACACGTGCACTGACATGCAGGTGAGATGGCCGACACCAGCCCAAAATGGAAGTGTGCAGTCAGGAAAACTCCAGCATGACCAAAAGAAGTCATGCCACCTGCAATCCACCCAGGAAGACCATGACTTTTACATTAATCATTGCGATGCATTTCGAACAGCACTTAGATGTTTCTTAGTTTGGGTCTGCTCGGATTCTCTTTTTCCAGCCTTAAATGTTTATTGATATGAGGCAGTATCCAAGGTACACTGAGTTCCTCTCAGTGCAGATTGAAACTACTGCAGCCCTGATTTATTCTGTCTAAACTCTACTTGAGTTTCTGTGCTTAAAATTTTCCATTGCTGATTTTAAGCCTTTGAAACACATTTGAAACAGCCATTATGAAACACAAGGCATAGGGACAAACACTGGAGGATATGAATGTGGCTGCAGTTCGCACCTGGAAGATCACATCATAATAAAGGCACCCCTAAAGAGAGCTAAAGAGGTAGGATAAATACGTTTGAACCACATCAGACCAATGCAGAAATAAAAGCTTAAGCTGTAATTTTCCTCTGTGAAAAGATTGACTCTTGGCTAGAGAACAAGAATAGGAATCACCGGCCCAAACGGTCTATGCAAAATGTATGATCAATTTAAAATAGAGAGAAGGAAGGGGAGATTACATGGAGTGATGGAAGGCTTACTGCAGAAATTGCTGTTATTTCCTCTGTGATAGTTGGGAAGGTGGCTATAAACCCCACTTACTTCTCTTAAAGCAAGATGCAATTTGTACCTTGCATGTTTGTCGTGTCGGGGTGAGGTATCTGAAAAATATTGACCAGAGGACTCTGCAACTGTTACAGAGATTCAGAGACAAAGCATCTGCCGTCCTTCATCGTGGTCTCGGGTGTCTGTATTTGTCCTTTAAAACAGCTGTTTGAGTTTTTAAATCAAAAAGCCTGAACTCTGCACAAACTTAGAGCCTGACTTTTTTTCTAATCGACTTGTGCTAAGTAAGCCCCATGACAGATAGATAGATAGATGTCAAAAGACAATGGATTAATGCTTAATTAAGCAAGTAATGAACCTAATAGAAAAGCCTGTACACCTTACCCTTTCTGCACCCTATATATGCACACTAAATGTGTGCATGCGCTTAATTGTGTGTGAGTACATGCACGAAAACACACCCATACTAAAATCAGATGCTGTTTAATACTGATTGACACAAAAACTGTCACCCATTTCCTCCCCAAACTGTGTTAACTGCAGAAGGTTGGGCTGCAAAGATAGCAAAACACTATTTTCAGCTCTCTTTGCAACTTCTTGTGTTACTGAAATGTCTAACTTAAGTGGAAAATCAGATGGGTTTGGAAATTTGCCAAAACCAGTTGCCAGCTCAGTATATCTCTAATACTTGGCATCCTCTAAATATAGGCCTTTTATTCTGGAAGAAGCAAGCGCTGAGGATGCTATTCTGCTTCTCGGAGCAGTGGTTTCATTTTCCCTTCTGAGACCCACAGTCCAAACTGAGGGGGAAACAAAGGAACTGCTGTTCTCCCTATTCAAATTAATTTATTTAATAAACAACTCAATAATTTCTTCTTTGTTATGGGGAATTTTTTTAGGGTCTTTATTTTGGAAAGAACTTCTCCAGAGGAATTGCCAGGGGCCCATCTAGTCCGGTATCCTGTCTCTGACAGTAGCTAATGCCACGAACAGTTATGGAATAACCTATTTATAAGGGAAGTTTCTTCGCCCTGAGGAGTTTGAGGTTGCCTGTGCCTGGAAGCATGCAAGTTTATAATGCTTATTTTTATCCGTTCGCATATAACCACAGACGGTCTCGCCAGCTCTCTCCAGTTCTACTCCTTCCTGCTGGGCTCTCTGGCTCAGTGATGCCTAATGGCAGCCATTCCCCACAGGTTCTTCATGCTCTGCATCTCTGTGGGGCTCAGAGGATAAATTTGCCATGTATCACCTTTCAGAGTTACTGGAAGCTCTCGTTTGACGAGCAGGGGGAGCAGCAAAGCCTGATTTAAGTTCTCTGCACCATTTGATAGAGGGTGTGGGTGCTTTTTAGAGGTTTTTTTTTTCCTTTTTTTACTCTTAGCATGTTATCTTTCATTTCTCCATCCCACACTTCTAATTTTTCACAGTCTCTTTTCAAAGACGGCTTGCATTTCTCTTGTCCCCTCTGTAGTTCTTCTTTTTCTCTGGTACATTTTTTAGAAATGTAGGATTGGAAGGACCCAGGAACCTATTCAAAAATCCATCAACTTCTGTCTTAAAACTAGTCTGCAGCTTTCACTCTCTCACTACTGCAGGCACTCACAGCTCCAGCGGGTGGAAACCCCCAGCTGCAATGTGGTGACCATTCACCACGGGCCAGCTCACGCCTTTGTGTCCTTGTGATCATCCAAGAGGTTTTCCACCCCCCAGCTCTGCATGTGGCCGATGCAGAGGGCACTCAGCATCCTTCACACAGTCTGCTTGAACTGAAGAAAGGGATTTTTTTCTCCTCTCTTGCTGAAAGATGCCTGTGAAATGCTAAGGACCTTCTGTCCCAGTATTTACACATCCTTGAGTTTCATTTGCTCTCCTAACCAACCTTTCCCAGTGAGCAGGAAATGCCACGCAGACTCCCACGAGTGTCTTCTTGGGCAGTGACAGCTGACCATGCATGAAGCAGAGAGAGCAAATCTTCTGCACTCAAACTCATGAACTGCCTTCACAAACAGACCCAATCCAGACTGGGATTGATGTCTCAACTTGTATCAGTGGCACGAACACTACACAGATGGTACCTTCACCTCCTGGGGTTTCAAGCAACCTGATGCTGCCAGCACCTGCCAGGGGAGCTGTTTGCTCCCCAGAGGGCACCATGGATAAATGTTTTCCAGCACGAGTGAGGCTTCAGCTCTTTTTCTCACGAAAGGCTGGTTGTTTCCAAGTGGCTTCAACTCACTGACACCCTGATTTCTAACGTACCAGCATTCCTCCTTCTAAGCCAGCCAGCAGAAAGGAGTGGGATGGACAGCCCTTGTGCTCCTTACAAGGAGAGACAGTCACAAGGGACACAGCTGACTGGAGATACTACCTCACAGTTGGAGGCAAGAATGGAAAAGCCAAAGTCCCCAGAGGGGACTCAGCAGACCAGAGTTACTTACACTGCTCCCTTGGTGTCTACCAGGTCCCATGGGATGTGCAGCCCCCCCAGCCCATGGGCTGAAGAAGAGGGAAGGGATGGGTCTGCCATGGACAGAGCAGGACAGAGAGCCTCAGGTGTGGCAGAAGGTGGCTGCATGAAAGCAGAGCAAAACCCAGACTGCAGCCACACAGAGGAGAGGTGAGAGAAGGGAGAAGGGGAACTGCCTGCATGGATGCTCTGCTGCATAAACAGGCTGGAAATGAGCAGGGACAGCTCTGCCAGAGGGGACACAGAAGGGACACTTGCTCCAGCTCACGTCATGAGAATAGCGAAAGAACGCCAGCCACAGAAGAGGACTTTCATCTTGGTGCTTTGTTCTTTGCTCTTCATTAGCAGGAAGCTCCCATTTGTGAGATTAAATCTTCAGGAAAACCTCAGGGCCCCAGCCTTGCTAATGCCTCTTCTAAACACCAGGCAGCAGTATCCAGAAAGCCTGAACGCTCTAAAGGCCAATCTTTATCAAATATCTTGATTAGCAAACGTGTGCAGCTGAAAACAGCTGTGTGATGCCTGTAGGGTGGAGGCAGTCCTACAGCTGGAGATGGACTGGGGGGCAGCAAGGAACAATGTCACAATCAGAGGAGGACGGATGGAGATGGATGAGGCAAACTTTACACAGACAGGGGAAAGAACTGAGCTTTCTCAGCTGTGCCAGTGGTGGAAGGGAAGGTATCAAAGAAAAGCAGGACAGAAATGAACAAAGCAAATAATTAGGCAAATTAAATATTTGTCTTCTTTGCATTATGATATGCTGAGGCAGTCAGTAGTAGAGGATCTCCACTAAAGGTCAGCCTGCTCAGGGAAAGCAGTCAACTCCTTTCTGCACAGAGCCAGAAAAAAGCAGCCTTAAGCAGCTCCACCTGAAGCATCCCAAACAGATGTGCATCTAACCGGGGTTAAAATCCTGGGGGCTGGAGAGTCCACCCTCTCCCCAGACAATCCATTTCAGCATTCCACACATCACTTCGAGGAGGCTTTTTCTAACATTTAAGCTCTGTTTTTCCTTGCTATAATTTCAAGATTCTTCTCCAATCCCCTGCAGACGCAGGGAACAGCTGACTCTGGCTGTCTCTGCAGTCACCTTTTACACTTAGAGAGGCAGTTATTGCATCTCCACTTTTATCACTCTCCCTATCCAAGGCTTGTGAAAGGACCCTGTTACCACAGAAGCTGACAGTCTCACATCTCTAACGGTGTCACTCTATAAAAAACACCCTTCTGAGTGAGCCAAAGCCAGGCCACCATTCTGTTTATGGTCTAAATCTTGAATCCTGCGTGACTTTCCCAAGGTCAGATGACAAGGCTTGAAGAGAAGGAAGCTGCATCTCCCACTCCCTCTCTCTTCCAAGCCTACCCACTGGGCTCTCCTCCTCCTGTTCCAGGCTGCAGGGTGAGAACTGAGTGCTGCAGGCTGTGTTCCTCAAAATGACTCACTTTCGCAGTGTTTTCATAATGTGGAGAAGAAGGTGACTCAGAAACTGCTCCTCGATAAATAAATCATGGGTTGCTCACAAAGGGTGAGCTACAAAAGGACAGTGAGTCTTTTCAGTGCTGTGCAAGCAGCTTGTGTTGTACCTCCCGACCACTTCGTGGCTGGAGCCTCTCCAGCATCTGCCAGACTATTTAAGATAATCTGCCTGCTTTATCTCAGGATTGGTGTTATGAGATTGTCTGGGGGCCTTGTCCGAAAGGAAAGCCCCCAATTTATAAACACATAATAATAAATGGCCTCTCCCCAGCTCTGTCTCGAGGCAGCAGGTCCAAGAGGTGTGATTTTGCAGAGAGGGAGTGAGGCCCAGGGAGATTTGGTGATCTGCCAAGAATCACACAGGAAAGCCATGTCAGTTCAAGGAATTAAACCACACTCTGCTGAGTCCCAACCTGCCTGTGTGCCTGAGCCCAGCTCCTGACTGTTCCTGCAGCAGTGGTTCCCGCTGAGACTGCATAGCTCAGAAGCTGTCCATGGATCTTTACCAGAAAGAAGATCAAGTTAAAATATTTGGAACTGGTTCTCCAGCACACTAACCTGAGTTCAAGCATTTGGGTTTTAACCTTTCCATATAAAAAGAGAGGTCCTTTCAAAAGTTTAAAAAAAAAGTTGTTTTTGGAAAACAGAGCTCACCCACACGGAAGCTCGGGGTACTTTCTGAGTCTCTTTGATTCACTGGGCTTACAGGACATGGGGAGCCTGAAAGTCCCTAAACTCTGAAGCTCTGGGGCAGCCCAAGGAATTTAGGCTGTTTGTGGAGTGAGATGGGAACACTTCCCTATTCAAATACCCAACTTCTTAACCTGTCCCGAAGAGCAGCTTGGACACACACAGACATCCTTACCAGATGCTTGTTTCCGTGGAAGGAAAATCCAGGCCTGAGGCCAAGACACGCATCTGATCTAGAAGTTAGAAAACCAGTGTCAAGGGATGTTCTTAAGTACAGAATATAAATGGGCCTCCAAAAAAAAAAAAATCATGAAAAGATGAACATCTAAAGTTGTCTTGGTTTTTTACACTGGCTAGTCCCTCTTTCTTTTACCTTCTACTTCCACTCCATGGGAAACCTTGAAATCTAACTAGGCCTCATTTTCAGATGATTTTTCCTGTGAAGGTTCGATTTCTAGTGAGCTCTGCTTATCAGCCCATTTTTACCATCCTGATAAGCAAAGCTCATTTGAACAGTATTAGTGATCCAATACTCCGCACTACATGATCATATACCAGTGGCCCTAAAAGAGAAGTTGAAAGGAAGAGCTTTGCAGGCATAAAGCTCCATTTGCAGCCACCAGGTAAGCAGATCTCAATTCACCAGAGAAGGTGCTTGGTGCATTTCATGTTATCCCAAATTGCAGTCTTTTGTGTACCTTCTTCATCAGCTCAGGGATCTGTAAACAACTGCTATACGTTTGGAAGAGAATGCTGATGCCATTTCACAGGTGACACGTTTAATAGTTAATAAATTTGATTCAGGAACCGACAGCTGCAGTTTAGAGCTGGAAGACATTTGATTTAATAAGAGATCTACCCAGTGCAATAGGCAATTTGGTTAATGCAGGAAGGAATTTGGTTTGCAACTGGTCTCTTCCCTTAGCAAAAGGCAGCAGTGCCTGTGTTTCAGTGCCCTGAACCAATTACTCTCTACACTCCACTCCTGCACGTGAGATCTGCATTTCCCAATTAATAAACATCTCCTACTGCTCACTTGACTCCTTTGGTGTGTCAAGTGTCTGCAGCATTTCTGCATTGAGAGCAGAGTCCTCCAGCACCTCACAAGTGAGCGGCAGAGTGACCAACTCTCTCAACACAGATGCCTTGAAATCCATGCAGAAAAACACCAAGGTTGGAAGGGGAGGAGGGAGCTCTTGAATCCTACACATCTGAAAACAGGAAAGTAAAAGGGGAGGCAGGAGTTTTCCTTCTGAAGGAAAAAATCAAGATTTATGAAAGGAAGGGGCCTATTTCAAGTCATCTTAGGCCCTGCATTCAGTATGTATGGTGGGGCTGTCTGGAGGCTGTCTCTTATACAAGGAGGGGGAAATTTGGTAGCCTTGACTTAAGTACGTACATTTGTTATAGAGGTCTTTTGCTAAAGCCAAGTTAGGGATTTCTGGTGCAAAATGCTTCCTCCCAAAATGCCTGACTTGTATCCCTTAGACCACTATGACTGTGTTATCAGTGTACACTTTACACCTTGCTTTTTAAAGCTCTAACCTATTTGTCAAATGTTGTTTTCTTTCCTTACCCCACGTGAGACATCTATCAGACACCTCTGAATTACACTTTTCCAAGTGAAATTATAAGCCTAACAGACTTGGTGTTTCTTCACAGCCTGGAAGAGTTCTATCCATTTTGGTGTTCATGGACATCTCCTGTCCTGGACCAAATCAGGGTGGGCCTTTTCCTTTTTCTGACAAAATAAACACTTAATTCTCTGTTTATATTACATTAATTCTATTAAAATCAAAAGCACTTTTTTTCCTAGTTGCTTTTCTTCTCAACCCTCTTCCCCCCCGGCTTCTCCTTCAGGAAATGACACCACATCTTCTGAGAGGCTTTAAAAGGGAAGTGTTTATTTTTTGAGTGCATGTATAGAAAATATGAACATATATTTATCTCTTTTTCTTCTCTCCCTCCAGTAAGGAAATGCAACGTGACCTTAAAACACCCAGATACAATCCGTGATGACAAACTCGGCAGAGAGCCCAGCAGAGGGAAACATCTGAAAGCAAGAGGATTGTGGGGTCTCACATGAGCTCACTCTCCACAGGAGAGGTGGAGGAGAGAGTGTCCATCTCACATGAAGGGAGGGAAGGTGTGGCAGGTCAGAACCGAGTCCTGCTGTGAGAAAAGGTGCCAAATTTGCAGCATGAGCAAAGGCTGCCTTTGGTTGATGTGAGAAGCACTGTTACTGCACAACTGTGGATGGATTCCGTCCTTTGCATGTACCCCAGCTCTGCCTCCACATTTAATTCATGCAGGATGCAAATCCACCCTCTTGCCTTCAGCAGTGCCCTGGCCTATGGACGCGTGGTCTGATTAACCTCAATAAATCTGTGGAGGGGAAGGGGTTAACTTCTTCATTTGGAATGTGGTTCCACTGCTGATGCACCGGCAAGAATTGAGTCCACTGACACTTGCTCTCTCTCCAAATCATATTAGTCTTTCAGACTCCACAGGGAGAAAAGAAAAAAATAAAAAAGAATGAAAAACCCCCAGAGTCTGGTCAGGAAGCGCTTACAATCTAGTTAGAATGGTTTAAAGTCTCACCCCCCCCTCAGCTGCCAGGCAATACTTGGATTTACTCGACTGCAGAGGCTCATCTGCTGCATCCTCACCACAGACCCCAGCCCTGCAATTAATTGTGCACTGGCTGACTGCTCTCCCTCCTGGAAACCTGTGACCCACCAGAAGGCACCGGGGGCTTAGCAGCTCCTCTGTGACCCATGGGATGGAGGATCAGGGCTCTCACCAGGGAGCTGAGCAGCCTCAGCCCAGACACAGACAGGTCACCGAGCTATTCAGCAAGAAGGGTTTCATTACTATGCTTTAAACACGGTGCCCTTTAAAAACATAGGCATACTTTTTAATTAAGCCTTTGGTGTTTCTTTTCAACATCAGATATCTCAGTGAGCTGTCCTTTCTTTTTCTTAATATAATTTGATTGGAAGTGCATTTGGCCATATCATATATATTACAAAAGGCATTTTTTTCCTCATTGCTTCAAATTATTTTTCCAATCATGTTCTATATACTGTGCTCAGGAGTGAATTATAAGGAGTTAGGCAACATACATGGTGTTAATTAGATAGGGGACGTAGAAGGCAATTTTTCCATGACTCCAGGGAAACCTTTATGTTATGCTTATAAAGCAAATGCAAACGGCCATGCAATACAAAGTGCTCCTTAAAAATCAAGTTACACACTGAAATAAAATACTAAGAGCAAAATTAGTTTCTCCAATTTAATTCAGTAAAACTTTAATAGCATCTGACTGCTCTCTGCAAAAGTCATTAAAAAAATTATAAGGAATTCACAAATGACTGATAATGTGAAAACACGAAGGCTCGGATTCTGCTTCCAACAAAGGTCCTGATGCAGCGAAGCGCTGGAGCCCTCACCTAATTCTGCACTCAGGGAATGTGCTCGTGGGCCAAAGTTAACAGCCAAAGTCACACTGACTACAGCAGGAGGCTGATCTGGCGCGGGAGGACGTGGGAGCTTTGATCTGGAGGGAAAGGTTCAGGGAACATTCGAAACCCGAACCGAGCCTTGTGCACACATCAGTAATTGTATGTGCTAATCAGGTAAACACTTCTGAAAAATAGGACAAGCTCGAGCAGGAGAAAGGCAGGCGCAGCAAATTAAGCAAGCCAGTGGGTCTCTTTTATCTCCGACTCTGCGATAACCAGCGGAGGATGTTGGAAGTTTCGCTGCATGCACAGGAAAACACGAATGGAAATTTTCCTAAATGTCATTCAATAACTACAGACAATAGATCATTCTTACAAAAACAGAACTGTTAGGAGCAGGAAGATCAGAGGGAGCAGAGCTGCCACTCATGCCTTCGCCATGGTGGCTCAGAAGAGCACAGTGGTATGAAAAAAGTACATTTCTGGAAAAGTGAGTTTTTCAGTAGGGATTTGCAGAGTTGTAACTCGCCTCGTGTGTCTGTTTGTGTAAAGTGGAGGGCATAAAGCACAACCAATCATATAGGGAACTTTGCAACTAAAGATTTTTCTACCATCTTTGTGATAATTAACGCTCTTTCATTAAAATGCTGTGTCCCCCCCGGCCAGAACGGAACTGTGCATGCCTTACACCCTACTCTTAATAATGTTTTTAAGGTCGTGAATCTTATCAATTAATATTTTGGAGTGATTCATACCGTTTCTAATATGCAGCTACTGAGCAGAATCACGCAGATAAAAATATTTTCTGAAGAGATTCAAAATAATTGCTTTTTTAAATTGCTGATGGGGGTTCTGCCACTCAAGCAGTTAAGCCTGAAAATGTGCTTAAGAGATTAAACAAGGAAAACTGAGCTGGTCTGGTAGCTGGCCCCTTTCCATGTGTCGGAGAGTTGTCACTGCTCCAAGTGCAACGAGATGACTTAGGATTTGCTATGGTTCATCCTGCACACAAGACAGACAAGGTGCAGAAGTTTCCGTGTTCAGCCAGGCTTTGCACAGCTTTTTCATACAGTCACCAAGGCACTGACTGGTTCATCCAAGGGAAATACGTGTGCCAGGGAGTGATATGGTGCTTGGAGCTGGAAAACTGCTGCTGGCAGATCCAAATAGGCAGCGAGCAGTTTGTGCAGGACTCCCATCGAGGTTTGCAGAGCGACGGCTGCAGCCCCTGTGGGGCCAGAGCTGTTTTTCACCCCTGTGCATTCACCAGGAGGGGACTTGTCCTGTCCTTCCTACGTGGGAAGTTCCCCACATAATTCAAAAATATAATTTCTTAACACAATGGCGCTTTCTGAGGGTCTGTGCCCTTTGTCAAGGCTGAAACACGGGGCTTGTTTGCTACATGAAAACAGAGTTTTGGATCCACTACCAAACTGTATATGCGCATACAATCTCTGTTCGAGATTGTGTATTTGTGCAGTTGTATATATGTTTTTACATGTTCATTCATAAAAATAAATAGTGAGGAAGCCTTTGAAGTTTCTCTATATGCAAAACTAAAAGCAGATGGAAAATTTCTCTTGATTTTGTATATATAAATACAGTTGAGTCACAGTATATAGATCATTTTTCTTCTAAAAGCAAAGCCCAAAGCTCAGCTTCCCTATGTATTTGTGGAGCCAAAATTTTGGGTCATTAGAGGGTTGGCTGCTCCCATGTCAGGTGCCTAAAGACATGTCAAAGCTGTCTAATTTCCATATATTACATCTAATCTCTTCTTCCCTGTACAGCATTTTTAGGCACCGCAGTATTAAGACACCTGGAGTCACTAGTCACTGGTTAGATGCCCTGATTTCACACACCTGAAACTCCTAAGCAGCCAGGGAATCTGCAAAACACTGGAGAGGAGCTGATCACTTAAACATCTTAAACTCTTATTCTAAAAATCCAGTCTGTTTTTTAGGCTGATGTTTCCAAGGATGTCTTCCGGAGCTCTCTGCCTCATCTCCAGGGGATGTCTGCACTACCTTCTAATGGAAGAGCCAAGGGAGCAGGGAGCAAGCGAGTTAATTTAGTGTAAGCCCTATCACGAGCCTGCTCATCCCTGCAAAGCTGAGGGCAGGCAGGTGAAAAGCTGTAGTGAAAAGCTGAGGGACCTGCAGGACAAAGAACTCCATGTGGGCAGGCCCTGGCAGGTCAAGGAGGAAGGCAAGGAAGGCACGGTCAAGAGGCCCCAGAGACTGAAAACCTAACAATAATTAACTCACAGGTTCCCCTTGGAGGCTCACAACTTCATATTCAAAAGACTGCCCTACTTTCTGCTCTCAGATGATTTTTGCTTCGCAGTGCAACTTCATTACTTGCTTTTTACCAAGGGGACTCCCTCCTTCCCAGGTGCCAGCTTCAGGAGGCAGGCATTCTCCTTGCTCTTACACAAGCTAGAGAGCTGACACTAAGTCCTTTTCTAGGTAATTTTGTCCATTTAAAAACTGAAAATTCAAATATTTATGAAGAAAATGCTGGCCTAGAAGAAATGATTTACCATGCAAAGGGGAAAGGTGAACAAGACAATTAGAGGGACAATCCAATGGCTGTGCTAAGAGCAGGGGTTTTTTTCTTGTGAAATTAAGCCTTGAATTTTATTCTCCATTAATAATGGAAAATTTGACTGATAAATCAAACATGATTAGTGGCGTGGAACAGAGATAACACAAGAATAAGCAGTAATGATTATGCCTTTCTCTTGCAAAGCTGGCCTTTTTAGTGTTTTGCAAAAGGAGGGATGCTACCTGTGACTGTGGAAATGTGCTGAGCTTTGTGAATAGTTGATTTTTACTTCTGATCCTGCTGTGTCCAAGAGCATCCATAAATTGGGCATGGTGCATGTTGCTCCCCTGAACACCAAACCAAAATAAATAAGAAAATTGATCATAAAAAGGACACCGTAATAAAACAAATGCACATGTTTCAGTCCTTAAGACAATTTAATACAGGCTGGTCTGCTATCGATGTATAAACCTGAGGTTTTAGGAAAATACATATAGTAACAAAAATATCAACTTTTGTCTTATAAATATTAGATAATACTTGAAACAGATCATCTCTGCCTGGATAGCAAATTTGTTCTAATAATACCATTCATCCAAAAAAGATTGTACAACCATTCGTCCCACAGACCTGCGTACTGCACTGAATAAAATCCATAACCTACTAATTCTAGCGTGGTTATCAATTATTTCAAATAAGGACACAGAGATTCAAAAAGCTTTATGAAATTCCATTTTAAAAGTTCAATCTTTTTTTTTAATCATAAGTGAACATTAGGGAAGACACCATGCTGTTCTCCTCAGTTCACATTGTTTTCCTGTCATACGGCATCCAAAAAAAAAGCGAGATTAAGGAGTACCCTGGAGAGATCAAAATCAGAGCACATCTTGGTTAGAAAATAAGTCAGTGCAAATTATTGGCTTGTATAGGCATGGCACCACCTCACTGCACATCTCCAGTTCTGTCTTGGATGCACTTTGGATCCATGTTGTAGCCTTGTGTCCAGCTCTGACTCTGGACCTGGATCCATTTCCTACTGACTCTACCCTTTGTGTGGACCTGGTGCACCTCTTGCCTGGTCTGGAAAGGCTGATGGACCCATCGAACTCTGCGCATACCCCGTAGGACTGCACCCCATCACTGCCCAGGCTGGGGTCACCCTTGTGTCCCTGTTTGTCCTTCCTCAGGGAGAAGCTGTCTCTTGCTGCCCTGGACAATGTTTTGTCACTTCAGTGTACTCAATTCCCTCCATCCAGCAACCCTAGGAACACGCTGCCAGAATTATCCCTATCCTTTCCACCTCTCTCATTCTTCAGCCTGCACTGGCTTCCATGACAGGTACATGCCTAAAGATCCTTTTGGTGTGCTGGGACGTGCATCTCATGTTCCTGACAAGAACAAGAATCTAGAGTGAAGGAGCAGAAAACATTCTTTCCCTTCAGAGAATCCAGGTATCTATTCCAAATCCAAGTGCAGCACTCTGCTGCCGAGTCTTCACAGAGAAATAGCTTCAGAAAATTTAGCTTTGTGCCTTCTTCACATCCTCTTAAAAAGGGAACACCAGATTTGGAAGATGGTTAATTGAAAAATCAAAGGGGAATTCCTCTTGATTGGATGGGGCTGTCTGGCTGAGGATATCCAAGGTAAAATGTTCTCCACCAGAACTAAGGCATTTCCTACACAACACACCTATCCCTTAAGCAGAGCTGTTCACAAATTACTTCTGAGACCTCACAGGCCCCGGCTCAACAAACCTTTGCACTGAGAGGGAGCTGAAGCCTTCAGTACCCCAGGGTGACCAGCAAAGACAGGTATCAAGTGCTCGGCATGCCAGGCCTTCCAGATCCTCCTGTGGGAATAGCAGCTTTCTCCAGCAGAGGTGAAAAGCACAGGCAAAAGGCAAAGCACAGCAGAAAGCAGGTTCCCTAACACCCACACAAGCAAAGCTCACAGAAGAAAGCTGGAGAGGTTAAGTACAATATTAAACTGCTGAAATAGAGCCAGAAATGCTGCGGCTTCTTTTTACTTGCCCTGTTTGAGCGTTGGACAGAGGTTTTGCAGTCAACACAGACACTTCAGACATGGTGAGCCGATTCAACGGCAAGCAAAATGAGTGAGCTTCCCAAGGATGCACTTCCCTCAGAGTCACAGCCTTGTGCCAACTGCAGTGTCCCTCATGGGCTGATTTACCTCACTGAAATGTAAGAACACAGTCAGAAAGAAGGTTCAGTTCACAGAAGAGCTACATGAACTTCCACACAGTCGTTGGCAGTGTTTCCTACCTGGGAGAACCTGGGAAGACGAGAAAGGAGGAGAGAAATGCAGAGAGCCACTCCTGTCACCACACCTTTTGTCATCGGCTGGATGGCCCACGGCCATACACATCTGCTGTGCAATTATTGCTGTGCAGTGAGGCCAGCACATACTGCTGGAAAAGCTCTGTGTCATAAAATTGTTCATTAAGTCCCAGCGAAAGGTGGGTGCATAAATCAGGCTATCAGTGCACTTTCCTTGGGAAGTGGAAAGAAGTCTGGACTGAGCCAAAATCCATAGAAATCCAAGATCTCTCCCAGCTATTAGCACTGGCTTGTACTGGAAAGGCTTAAATCCTCCCTGAGTGCAGAAGAGGGGAGAAGGAGCTGGAGTGGGTCCAGCCGAGGACGCTTGGCTCCCAGCACAAGGCCTCCATTTCCCCAGTGGAAAGCCTCCCTGAACCTCTTCTGCTCAGCTCTGTTTACCTTGCTCTCCTCCCCACAGGGCTTCCACCCACACAGGGCAGGAGGAGAAAGAAAATGGGATGGATTCTGCCAAAAACTGCACAGTTGCAAAGCCCAGAGCAGCTCTGAGTTTGCAGAAAACACGGCTTCTCTCGGAAGCAAATTGCAGCCTTGCGGTGCTCGCACAGGCAGCTTAGAAAGGTGTGAGGGGCGAGAAATCAGCAGAAGGCTTTAGATCTATTTGAACAAGATTCCAGAATGAATGTTTTTAATTATAGACTCTGTGTTTTAGCTTCTTTTTATCCCTCTTTCAGAGAGGCTGGCTGTGTTTTGATAACATGAGCCTGCTGAGCCGCCTAAGTGCCACACCAAGGCAAGACCAAAGGTCTGGGATTTGGGCTCTCTCTGCACTGTGCTGAGCCCTGTGGCCTGTCTGCCTTTCCCGTCCCTCACCTCTACTCTGTGTCCTGTGTTTCCCTCCACTTGCTCTGCGCTGTTTCTCTCCAATGAGGGTCCCAGCTTTGAGATCTCTTCCCTCCTGTTCAAGCCTTTATGTGTGGGTTCCGCAGCACTCAGACCTGCCAGCGCTATTGCTGCTTTCACAGCCATCTTCTGTCTTGATTGTCACTACCTTTCCCCTCCAAAAATCTTTATCTCGGAGTTGAAAAGAAAAATGTGTCCATAAAAAGGCAAGTGTCTCAGCTCAACTCCCATCTCCGCTGGAGTCAAAGGGAAATTCGCCTGTGACTCGAACAACACCAGGAGATAACACAATTCCTTTATCTGTGCACTAATGGTCTTCTGCTGCCATTCTGCTCAGCAAGAGAGTCCTGACAGTTCCCACACAGCACACAAAGTCACTATTACTTATTCTCTAACACAAGAGAGTCCCACCAGAGTTTTTTGCATTGCCTCAGATGGACTTACTGTGTGCTAATACACATGTAATGTGAACATCTGTTTCAGTTTCAAACAAAAACAGTAGGATTTTTGGGGGTAAAAAAAAAGGAACTGTAGGAAGCAACGTCCTTGAACAAGATAGGATGAGAAAGGTGTGCAGCCTGGCACATGAGCTGCATTGCAGAAGGTAAATGTTCTGCCTCAGACCACACAACCAGGCACAGGGCTGAGAACACAGCTCCAACCTCCCACACAGTCCTCACTGCACTGGGAAAGGACAAACTCCCAGGGTGGCAGCTTGGGAAAAAGAAACAAGGAGAACCCAGGACAAAATGGCATACAGAACACTTTGGCCACCCCTGTGTTTCAGTCATCCTCACTCATGCTGTACACAAGGAGATGGTTACACAAAGCATGAGATGATGAACTTGTTACTGTCTGCAGGGCCAAATCTGAAATCGCAGTCCAAGACAAATTCCAGGCAGCACTCACTGACTGAAAAGTTGCTTTCAAGCCTTTTATTCATTGTTAGTGCAGAGAACCCACCAGTGATCCAATCTACAAATATATATATTTCAGAAAAGTAAAAAAGTGGCTTACAGACATTGCTTGCCTGTTATTTCAGGCTTAAAAGACAAACAAAACCTTCAGAAAATATACATGGTTATTTCAGAAATAACATCAGAATTCAGTAACACAGTAATTATTTATTGTTTTTATTCCTGGCTGCTTATAACACTTTCAAAGCCATGGAAACAGCAATAACTTACCTCTCTGTGTTGACCATTTCAATATGTAGTGGTGTTAGATTTTGGCTGGCTATAAATATATACACACATGTGTACAGGCACCAGGTGTGTAACACACCTGGATGTGAATGTGCTATTTATCTGAAACCCTTTCAGGGTATAAAAACATGAGGGGTGAGTATTAAAGCTTGGTTATGGAGGATTTCCACATGGCATTTACCCCTGGGTCAGAGCAAAATCCCAGGCTCGCAGCCAGGGGACCAACGCTATCTCTGCCTCGGCACAATTTCACGCTGGCCCTGTTCAGAACATTATTCCCAAACCCACCCCCAGAGCTTAGGATCTTCCTTTTGATTTGGCACGTGTTTGGTCTCAGGTAAATGCAGTTTGTCAGAGGGGTTATGCCAGCACCACCCTCTCAGCCTGTGTGCATGCCCACACTCACCTGGGGCAGATAAAGGGGTTACCTCTCACTACAAACATGCTTTACACTACCTGCACACAGCAAGACCCTGCTTTCAGCCAATACAGATTTTGCTAAATGTTAACTAAAGGAGTCAAAATTTCTCATATGGGTGTTCCCTTTAGCTGAATTTCACTATCCTCATCTCAGGGAGGGGAGCAGAAAAAAATTATTTTTAAACTCATATTACAAAAAAAATCCCAAGGAAATCGTTGCTTGGAAGATTATATCTGGGGGCAGGAACTTGGCAGTGGTGGCTGGAGGACAGAAGTTTAACCAAGGACATGCTTCCCACACCCCCACTAGATTAAAAAACCCTGCCCACGTTTAGCCAAGTTTATGCTTGGAAGAGGTTTATGCTCCCAGAGGCTCTTGCTCAGTCTTCAGGGACCACTGCCCTCAGAGGGGCCAAACCAACCATGCTGGCTGTACTGTGAGTGGATACCTGAGCTGAAAGCAAAGACACTGCTTCTCCACTCTCTCAGCTGCCTTTTTACAAGTAAATTAAACAGCACCAAGGCCTGTAGCACAGTCTATAATGTTTAATTATTAGCATGCTCCCTGGCACAGTTTTGGCTTGTCCTAGGGAGTACTCTGAGAGACTGTGTCTGGGCAGGGTTCAGAGAGCAGCACTTGCCAAGGGCTGTTCCCAACAGGCAGAAAGGATAAAGCCATCCTGTTATGGGAGGAAGGGAGTTTAGCTGTATGGACATGAGCCAGGCTGTGCCACTTGCTCTTAGTGCCAGCAAATGGGCTCTGGCCCAGTTTAATTACAATGAAGACATATAATCAGGGACTCCTCTGTCAGGCTTTGGCACTGAGGAAGGAGGAAAAATCAAACAGCGGAAAGGGAAGAGCTGAATCCACTGGAGGGGAAGGGATGGCAGCGGGAGAGGGTAATTTTAGAGTTCCAGTTTGGGGTAGGAAAAAATGAGAGTGGGAGCTGGTGCAAGGCAGAAGGTAGGAATGGATGGGAAGAGATGAAGAGGTCAGGAAGAAGGATTTGGATGTGGATGGGAAATGCCTTACTTTGAGAAGGAGTTTTGTAAGTGGAACAAAACGAGGTTGTTCAAAAATAAAGAATGAAATGAGAGAAAAAAGTATGAGGAATAGATGAGATTGGGGAAACTGGAAAAGGTTAACTCAGGAGAACGGGACAAAAAAAAATCAATCAGGCCTTTGGGCAAGCAGAGGCTACAAAGCCCTTTGAGAGAACAAGGAGAACTTCTGTCCTCCAGCATTCATGGCTCACCTGGTCCTAAAAAGGAGCTCAGGCTTTATCAGGGGTTTTCATGTGTTGCTTACACATTTCTGTATCTTTATCTTTGGCTTTCACCTGTGTCACATCTCATTCTTTCAGGAGCAATTTAATCTTCCAATCTCAGCAACCTCATGGTCAGACAGATGAAATGTCAGAAACTGTTAAGGTAACCCACCCCGTGTGTATCCCTGAGCGAAAAAGTGGAGCAGCAATTTCCATCAATAACTCCCTGCGGAGATTTGGAAAGGCTCCATGTTCCCTTAAAGGTATCCTTGAAGAATCATTTTAATTAACCGTTTACCTGCTGCACATTGCCTGAGGCTTTCAGCAGCTGACATTGCAGTCACTTTAGCTTCAGCCTGACACTCGTCGCACGAGCAGCCTAGGCAGGATGCGCTTGCAGTCTTTGATTTCTGCCAAGAGAAGTACAAGCCACTCTGGGGTAAAAATCCATACTGGGAACCGTCTGACCCACCTGAAAACTGAGACACGAGAGGAGACCTCAGAGTTCCTTCTCACTGCTTCTGCAACATAAATATTTCTTTTAATATTTTTTCCCCCTTTATAACTGAATATTTTACTGACCCTGCAAAAAAGAGAAATCCTCTTACCATGATCAGAAATGAACAAAAAAGCAGAAAGCTCCCACTGCTATTGTGCTTGGAATATAACAGTCAAGGTTAGCACATAATAGCTAAACAATATGCATTTGAAAGCCGTCAAGAGAATAGTGCTTTGTTCTAATGAAAAGGATTGAAATGTTTTCTACTGTCTGCCTTGACACTTCATGTTACAGTACTTGGAATTACTTCAGTCAGGGAAGCTGTCACATCACTCATAAAGTGCCTGTAGAGCAGCAACACGGCAGCACCGAGCTGGTGCAGTGCACCCACAAAGGGGATCATTCTTATCCTCCTTCCTTGCCAGAGCCACGTTTGCTCGGGGACCTCCAGAGGAAAGCGGATTTCTGGTAGGTTGGGTTGGGGTTTTTTTTCTTTTTTGACTGCTTCTCTGGCACCATACCAGCGTGTCCTGTGGGCCAAGGCACAGTGTTCAGCAGTTCCAGCAGAAGGAGCTGCAGGGTGAGAGCTTGCTGAGAGGCTGCTCAGGCACAGCACTGTCCATCTTGAGTCTGCCCACATGTTTTTTGCCAGTCCCATTTATTTCAAGGTATAAACCACAGGATGGAAATTCTGGTCCCGACCATATCAGGCATGCAGAGGACAAACAATTCCAGCTACAGGCTGTGCCTGGATTATTATCAGGCAGGTGTCTTAAGATGGGGCTAAATAAGGAACTTTCCTAACTGGGGTAAGCCCAGTGTTGTAGAGGGAGGAGGTGCGTGGTGAAGCTGGATGAGATGCTGTTGGGTTTTGGAAATATTTAAGCATAGAGTCAGGAAGCAATTACCCTTTCAGGTGTTAACCAGTTCCAGAAGGACATTCTGACTTGTGGAAACAGCCCTGAGCAAAAACCCACTTGGTTTGGAGGGTAATTAATGAGATTAGTAATTAAAGGAGCACTAAAGTCATTCCTGCTGCCCTCCTCCCCCATCAGTAAAGGACAGCCACAGCCATTCTCAGAAGATTAATTCGTCCACAGTAGTGGCATAAAACTGTGTAATGGAAAAGCATAAAAGCACAGCTCTGTGAACCAAAAAGAAAAAAAAGAGGGCAATAACAAAAAAAAAATCCCAGTTAACCAGCTCTTCTGCAGTGAGATTCAGTCTCAGTTTCACTAGTGTTTCAATAATGCACAGGTAGGGCCTAGCACTTAGCATTGCCAAGGAACCTAGTGTGCATCCCTCTTATCACTACAAATTTCCCAATTCTTTGTGACAGGAATATCTTTGGTAACTGTGGTCCCTGGTCCCTCTTCAATCACCTGCCACCATCACAGACAGTTGCTCCTCACTCCTGGGCTGAAGATCAGACCCAGATCAGCCTCAGGCACAGAAGCAGGAGAGAGGCAGAACTTGGTTACCTCAGCTCAGAGCTGCAGTCCTCAAAAAACCTTTCCTGATGCTACTTCTCCTTGCATGTGACCAACATGGCCTTTGCCTCTCTTCAGGTAGCTGAAACAGCCACCTGCACACCTCAGGAGAGTTTTTGAATGGTGCTCAATGTACTTTCAAGTGAAGTCCCCAGATCTCAATAAGGCAGGGCAGCCCTGGGCATACAGAAGTGCTGCTGCAGATATTTAAACAGGTATTCAACCCAGACACTCTCAGGGTTAGGCAGCAGCGGATTCACATTACAGTTTTGGCTGTAAGACCTAATTTTACCTCTGTTCTTCTTTGGGTACCCAAACCTTCCTCTGGAACGAGCCTCAATCTAAACACACACTTGCCAGGAGCAAAGCATCTGTCCTGTTTTCATTTCTACCTGGGAACCATCGGCACCCTCTCCCTATCTAGCCTGGAACTAATCAGCCCCACATGCCTGCGCTGTGCAGCAGTAATTACCCTCAGCCTCAAGGCAGGGGTTTCACGCCTGAGCCCGGTATAAAGTCAACAGAAAAATCTCTGCACCTACCAACAGCAGATGTGCTCACTACTGGCCAGTGGGCCACTGCTCCAGGGAGATCCTGGTAGCCAAAGGAGAGGCACGGTTACCCACTCATTAAATGGTTCCATTAAATGGCTCCTTATTGAGCTCAGCTCTCTCATGTTCTTCCACCCGACCCTCTGCGTGTCCCCTGACCATCTGAATGCTATTTCCAGTGCCTCCCTGTGTTGACTTTGGGTGTTTTCCCACCAAACAAACCAGCATCGATATCCTGAAGAGTTGACAGGGAGGTCTGTCAGGGGGCAGTAACTTAACTTCCTTCTCCTAAACAGAACAGCCTTTGGGGCCAGGCAGCCTGTGACAACAGGGGGAAAATGAATCCAGGGTGTGCTCGTTTTTGAGCAGAAACGCAGAATTAAGAGTTAGGAACTGAGCTCTCCTTTGCTCGTCCAGGAAAATAAAACCTTACACCTCAGCTCAAGGAAAGAATAAAATAATTTTTTTCCTTTTTGATGCAGAGGATAAAGCTGGTGTTAATGACCCAATGTGCTCATGATAATGTTCTAAATGATCTTTCTTTAATTTAGAGGAATTAAATGGTTAATTAAGGGGTTATATTCATAGTGCCAGAGTGTATCAGGCAAAATTTTTTTTGCAGGTAATTAAGAGCTCAGTCTTTCTGAAAACAACACAAGTGTATTGCAAGCATATTTCCCAATGCAATGAACATCATTCTTATTTTTAACGAGATAAGATATGACGATCAAGGGGCAATCTTTAAAAAATAGTACAAAGCACATTGCTCTTCATCCTTCACCAGAATAAGACTTGTCTTGTGACAAACGCCAACATATTCCAACACGTTTTAGTTCAAAGCCAGAGGAAGGAATTAACTTGCAAATATTTCTGAGAGCAGGAATTATGGAACATTTAGACTCAGGAATCTCGATGTATTTTGCTATCAAAAATAATTAATGATTAGTTACTAAATACAATAACAACAACAAATAACAATGAAAACAGTGGGTAAAAAAACTCAACCAGTTTTTACACGAGAAAAATACTATCAGAAAAATAAACAGATTTTTTTTGTTGTTTTAATTATGTCACTTGTTTTAAGGTGACAGAGTTCACAGGCAACTTCTGGATTATGATGAAATTGCCATTTTCTTGACCACATGGTATTTCAGAGGATGCTGTTTGCCAGGCGAGAGGCTCTGCATTCACTTCCCACCTCTGCTCTTCTACAGACTGCTTATACCAACTCAGGCAAATCGTTTGGCACCTCCAAGCCTTGCTTTTGATCTCAGTAGTCGGGGTAATATTTATTTTCTCCCACCCTTGCCTAGTTTGGTTAGCTTGCATGCTCTTTGAAGAAAGATCTGCCTTTTCCTCCTTTAAATAGCACCTCCCAAGAGGGCAAAGAGGAATAGCTTCATCTCGCTTGCACGTGGGAATAATGAGTGACACTCTCCAGGGAGTGCTTGCAGTCACCTTCAGCTCTTTGCTGATGGGATCGGGTGCTGTGGCAGTAACTTCACCCATTGTGAAGCTGTGCACACATCCCCCCCCCCCCCAGCCCAATCTCTCTCCTGCTTCAATAAAACAGTTGTGACAAATGACACCTCCCTAGCAAAACTAGCAGTGGCAAAATGAAAAATAATGGGTGTAGGAAGCAGCAGGGAGCACAAGAACTACAGTCAGAATGGAGGCACAGTGCTGGACACCAAGGGCACTTGTGGCCCTTTTGGGTGTTTTTGGCTGTTAAGGTTGAGTAGCCACTATGCACCATGAGCAAGGACCTACAGCAGTTGTAGGGATGGACAGATGCACAGACACTGCTCCTGATTTTAAATATCCAGGACAGCAAATGTGCAAGTGGGAGACCATTTCATCACACCTTCTTCCAGATTGAATAAACCCAGCTGAAATCCATAATAACTCTCTTGCTTTTGCATCACGCACAGGGGAGGGTGATGTGGCTCTCACCAAGGCAGCCAACAGCTGTAACCACCACAGGCTTCAAAAGAGTTCCATTTCTGTGGCTCATTTTTCAGCGTTAGCTCCTTCCTTTAATAGAAAGATGAGTTAAACTTGGCTTCTTGGGAAGCAACAAGATAGAGAAAATCTCCACTGTGCCTCAGAGTCACAGCAGGGCAAGACACAAAGTCATGTCCTTCACCAGCTCTTCCTCCAAAAAGTGTGACACTTTTGAAGTAAAAATGCCATAACTCAAATGGAATAATTCATCACCATTTACCTCCCCAAAAGTTGAAAATCACTGTTTCAGCAGAAAGACAGTTCTCAGGCAGGGGCAGGGTTGGGTGGGCGAATACATACAGCAAAGAGAAGGGCAGTGGGATGCAGGATGCTCCTACCCATGAACCACGGGTTTCTCTGAAGGTCTTGGGCCTTTCTTACATCCAACATCAGACACCAAACTGCTCATGTCCCAGAACAGCCTCCTGAGCCAAAGCAGGCTGAGATGGCATCCAAACCCACAGCATGCTGAAATGCTTACAGGTATCCCCAGGGGACTCGTCTGGTCCAGGCCAAAAATAGCCATTTCGGCAGGAGCTTAATTCACTGGGACTGCCCAAAAAGGGCCTTTCCATCTCAAGTGACAGCCAAGTGTTGCCAGTGAGACATTTTCTGGTCACAGCTTGAAGGAAGCAGAGATGCTAAGTGCAGGTGAGCCTCTGGCATCCAGACCAGAGCTATACTAAAAAGTGAGCCAGGTGCTGTTCAAAATTGAGCTAAAACATTCAAAAACTTTGTGGCCTGTCCAGTATCAGGAAAAAAGGGTCCCGAAGTATTGCAGTTATCAGGGCTAGGCAATGGCTAAAACACTTATCCAGACCTTTCCAAGACTCAAAGATTTTTACATCTGCTATTGGCCAACCACTTGGCACCTGGTCTCATGTTTTAATGATCTGGATGTTGTTATAAACCATTCCACTAGATTTATGAAGCAACAGAGTATATATTTGGGAAAGCAAAGTTTAAGGAACTAGAGTCCTCCCACCCGATATGACTGAGTGCACAAACACAACTCTCATTGCAAGCAGCTCCTTTCTCCCAGTTATCAGAGAACCAACCTTTCCACCAGACAGCCCGGTACTTATTAAGGGACCACTCAAGAAGAAGCTTGCTTGCCAAGGGAAATTGGCCTCATCAGGAAAAAAATAAATCTTAGCACTTCATGCAGCAGTGCCAGCACATGTCATGGCTCTGTTAGACTGGAGAGGAGCGAACGAGCTGCCATGTGGGGTCAGTCAAAGCCCCATCCTGGCTGGTGCCCTGGTTTCGGCAGTGAGTAAGGGAGGAGAAAAGAAGGAGCCATGCAGAGGGTGAGCGTCCCCAGGCACGTGTTGGGTTCATTCCCAAGTGGGAAGTTGCATCCGGACCATCAGGTTTAATGATTGACAATGGGACATTCAAAAATAGTTTTAACTTTCAAGCATAATAAATTGACCAACGTTTACAGAGTACAGCCCTCCCTCCTTTCACCATTCAACCAGTGTAAATTCATACACTTTAACAGAGGTGCATTTGTGTTGGGTTTTGTTTAAGCTGGAGTGGCGTTATTAACCAGCCCCTCAATCAGCAGCTCTTGAAATTTGTCCCTCCCTCCTGACCTCCCTCACCCTTTCAGAGACCACAACAGAGATTTTCTAACATGCCCTTCCTGAAAGCTGTCCATCAAACTTGTCTTGTTCCTTTTCCCCACACAGCTGAACTTTGCTTTTCTGTGGGTATTTGCACACTAATTTCAAGACTCTAGATCGGGGATCAAAAGAGCATTGAGGCAAAGGAAGCCAAAAAAAAAAAAAAGTGTTGAATTGTGAGGTTTTTTTGATCATTCAAATGTTCATGAATTGTCAGAAAGCTGGACAGATAATACCTTTTCTAAACAGAGTCTTTAATTTAGAAAAAATACTAAAAGCTCAGCATTTCACGCCTCCACTGAGATATGCCTCTGGCTACCCTTTTATTTTTCATGCCGTGTTTTCTGAAATGTTACATTCAAGAGAATACATTGCCTTCAAATCATGTACACATGCATGTTTATTAAGTCATTACCATAGCCTTAAGTCCATAAAATCACTGTGGACTGCAATACCACATGTGCATCCAGCAATTAGATGAATAAATTAACCCTGAAAATTTTCTGCTTGAGGTGGAAGGGAACAAATTGTACTCTGAAAGTTGAAATAACACTCCAGAATAGAGGAATCATTTTGTATTTAAAAGACTGCTACCTGGCTAGTGCTCAGGAAGAAAAAAAACACACCACCTAATCATGCTGATGAATACCAATAACTTTAAATTTCTGAAGAAAAAAGGAAGGGAAAAAGAGTAGAAAACAAGGATTTGGCAGAGCACGCAGTTCCAAAGTGCATTACTCCGTCAGTGTCATTTTCTATGCGGCAGTGTTCTTTCAATTATTTCTTCCCCTCTCTTCCTCTCTGCAAAGAAAATTGGCAGAAAAAGTTGCCTGCAGGATCAGAGAGGGGTATTTTTATCAACCTACAACTAGATTAAAAATCCTTTATCTGAAATGCAGTAGAGGACTGGCCTGAATTAAATCCCATCTCCCTCTGCTTCTGAGCTGTGAGTGAGTACCACACAAATGGCATCTTGCTTAATTTGTATTATTTTTTAACTTCTGTTGGGTTTGGTCTATACTTGCACAAGTTACTTATGCAAAAAGGGCAAGTGGGGTGCAGAGAGCTACACAGCAAATGTCCCAAAGGGGATGCCAGATGAGGGATGTTTGCTGAAACATCTGGTCAGTCCATCACCTGAGGACACAGGTCAATCCCAAAGCTCTGAAGGGCAACTTCTAACCAGTGCATCAGTAGCCAGGACATCACCTTTTTACTCTTGCTGCAGTGCCCTCTTTATCTCCACAGAGACTGTTCACATGGCAGAGCATTTGCAGAACCTGGGCTTGCATGAATTTTTAATGGTATTAATAATCATTGTTTGGGGTGTTGCACTGCAGTGTGACTGCCAGGGAGCCTTTCGGTAACTGGGTCACAGAACTGCCCTCTGTCACCGTGCCCAGCACTGCTGACATAACCACCAGGTGCCAACTGTACCCACACACGTGGACTGGCTTCGTTCTGCCCATTTGATGCAAGCCTCTTTCAACGGCACAGCCCCAGGTGTTTGATGCTGCAACACAGCAGGACAGTAAACAAAGTTGTGAAAGAGAGGCAGGAAATAACATGACCTGAGAAGGTGGCACCATGGTCTGACTTGTTCCTTATGTGTGAGCAAACCACCTGGCTTGTACAGGAAGAGTTATGAACATTTGGGTCTCTTCCCTTTCAACTCTGTTAAAGGACACTACCACCAAAAATGAAGTTGAGTGAAGAATCAGCAGACGTCCTGTCCAGGATATTTTTGGGTAGTTGTTCCAATTTCTGCACTGCTGGCTTCTCTGGCTCTATCTCATGTCAGAGTGTACGGGAGCAAAGAGCTATTAACTTGCCTCAGCAGTGATTGCTGTGCACAGTGTCCTGGGCAGAGACTTTTCATTTAATTTTCATACATCATTTACAGCTTGCTGCACCCATTCCAGAAAGTCAGCACCAATCTCCCTAAGTTAACATGGAACAAACAGGAAAGGAGATAGAATTCTTATGTTGTTATTTAAAAGTCTTGTCATGTCTGGGCACATTTGGTGTTGCCACTGATTTCATTTTCAATATACTTCACTGATATAACGAAGTCATTTCCTTGAGAATGCACAGGGGAGTGCTGGACGGCATTAATGTGGAAAAAAACAAACATAACCAATTTGGTTGTAACAAACCTATATTCCGCATTGCTGTTTGTTTGTTGTTGGGTATTTTTTCCTCGCATTTTATATTAACATGATAGGCCAAATTCTGATTTTCAGCATTGCTGTAAACCCCTCCAAGGAGCAAACAGAATTTCTGTGGATTTGTAAGCGTAACGCAGATAAGGATAAGGCCCCGAAGCTTGTCTTGAAATAGCTTATGCAGCCCCTCCTGTTTATTAGTCAATTGGGACTGCTAAAAAATTGTGTGAAAAGTGCTCTAGAGAGGTCCAAGAGTTCTTCTGCGCCCAAGTTCAGCAATCATTATGTCTGTGTCCTTTAATCTTTTATCCACACTGCTGCAGTTACACACTTTATGAAGAGAAGTATAATAATAACTCCTTTGCAGCCTCCAAAAGCTGTAAGGAGGATTAATTAGTTAATGTTTACACAGTACAGGGGCCAGGCTCTGTGCTGATTTATGCTTGATGCGTGTCAGCAGGGGTGGATTAAGGTGGGAGTCAACAAAGATCTGAGCCTCTTGCAAAGAATGCACCAGGTTCAATGTTACCGATTTGCCCAATGTTTAATTTTTTTCCTTTTTTTTTTTTTATGATGGCTTCGCAGAGCTGACAAGGCTTCATACCTATCCAGGGAGCTCTGCACCTCTGCAGATGGCTGTGGGGACCCAGCCTGGCAGTGGCCTTTAGGGAACATCTCAGGTCACAGAGATGAAGTCATGATAAGCAGCTCTCCAGAACAAGGGGTGGTGGCACAGAGCCCTGACTCCATGAATAAGGGGATAAGCAGACTTTCCTTCAAAACAAAGCCAGGCTACAGAGAAACAGTTATTTAAGGAAAAAAACTGATTTGCTGGTTCTTGTGGATCTCTGCTTTGCACAGATACTTCAGTGACACTGGTGAAGTGGTGGTGTATACTCCTAGAGCAAAGCAAAATAAGCAAAAATGAGTCTTATCTGACTTTTCAGTTTTAAAATTCTTCTAGGCAGTGATTGCATGTCACTGCATGGGAGCATATGGCGCTATTACTTGATCCTCTTATCAAGGGCAACATTAATGACCTTCCCCTAACCCAGCATTGTACATTGTTGAATGGTTAAAAGGATGTTCCAGTAAACAAAATGCGCTAAAGCCGGGGCCTATACTGTTATCCTTCTCCTCCTTGCCCTTTGAATCCAGGCCAGGAGCAACTCATGCATCATATGAAAGGATTGCTGCAGTGAGAGCACGGTGACAGCCACACTGACACCAGCTGCAGCAGTGAGCACTGTTGTGCAGAGATTGATTTAGTGCCTGCCTATTCTGGGAATCCTGAGAAAAGGGGAAAATGCAGTACTATTGCCCCATGCAAACTTGGTCCCTTGGTGTAATTTTCCAAAAGGTGCATCTCATAATTTTCTGAAACAGCTCAAGAATGATATTTGGAAGAGCTTTCATGTGAAGCAGGCCGGATGAAGTCCTGTGACTGAACAGGGAGCCTTGATGCCTTATTCAGCCATCTCTATTAGATGCCCCAAACCAGAGACAGTAAATAGCCCTAGTCAAATAATGGGTCTGCTGAAACCAGCCTGTCTGACAGTACCCCATAATACTCCTGATCGACAAAGTAAAAGCATCAGGTCCAGAAATCCTGACAGTTCCTAAACTTCAGAATGTATAAAGCAATAACACATCAAAGAAAAGGGGAACAGAAGAAAAAAAAACCTTGTATTTAAGACTACCACCCCTTACACAGCAGCTTTTGTCAGGACCAGCTCTCAGGATCTCTGCTTATGTGAGAGTCGTGCAAAGGAGAAGGGGAGGGAGGACTCTTTGCCTTGCTGAAGTTAATAGCTAACTGAATTCAGTGGAGCTCAATTCCTCTCTCCCTGTCTGCTCCTTGGAATACCACATTTGTTCAGTGCCTTGCACTTGGTCCTGCTGCCCTCTGCTACACGAAGTATTACTGCACTCCCAGGCAGAATTTGCTCATTTTTTTGATTCAGTCATGGGCCCATAAAAACCATTTCAATGGATAGAATTTTTAATTGCAGGAATAGGGAAATAGATCTGCCATCAATGTTAATATTCTTTGATAAGTGGCTGTCTAGAAATCACTTCAAAGTAACGAAGAGACATTGAAGTAATTTCCATCGAGAACAGTGCTTGATAGACAGACACATGAGCAGGTAAATAGAACCCCAAGTTAGCAGGATGGCACATACATATTTATATATAAATTCATGCTGATGCAAAAGGGCTCTTTCAACCAATACAGCGAGATGCAAAACATTTCGGTGAGTCACTCTCTTAACCAGGCTCAGAAGCCACTAAATGAGACAGGAACTGGGAGGCTACATGAAGACAGCAAGCTCCTGGTGGCCCTCTCACAGAAAAAATTGAGGGAGTGCTTCCTGAAGTTGCAAGTACAAATGAAAGGAGAAAATACCTGTGACAAAGAGTCAGAACAAGGGTAGGACAGAGCCAGGAAGGTAGTTGGAGGTGCTGAAGAAAACAGGAAGGATTCCAGTCCTAGCTTTGAGGACACGCTGAATCAATCAGCCATAGACTGACATACAATGAAGGTGAAGAAGATTAAAAGGTTTTTAAAAAGAATGTGTTCATGAAAAATAGGAACTCTGGGAGGTGAAGGAGTAGGAAGGTATTCAAAAGACTTTTTAAATGCATCTGTGAATTTTTAAAAATTAGCAACATTTGATGAGCTTTCATTTGAGATGCTCCAAAAGCAGACTAATGTAGGCACAATGATCAAAGATTTTTAGGGACAAAGACTCTAAAAAAAAAGTCCTCAGGAAGAAGAAAGCTTGGAAAATATCCAAAGGGGATTATCTCATGAGAGACATGGTAAGAACACTGCTTCTTTATTTTTCTGTTCGTATTGAACCCATAGTAAACTGTTGGTTTTCAAAGCAACCACAAAAAATCAATCGTCAGAATGATGTGCATATGACCAGTCTGGAAACATCCAAGTGGGAGTTCCCCAGTATGATCCGTGCAGTTTGAAAAAGGATCATTCATAGCAGCGCTACGGTGGTGTCTGGGGGCCTGGCTATGATCTCTTTGTTCTAAGCTCTGAACAAACAGCGCAGAGAGTTTGCCCGAGGAACTAATGACCTTAACAGACAAGACAAAAGTTGGAGGAGGAAACAATCCAGGAAAGACAGACTATTCTCCCCAGATGTGCCAGGACAGATCTATGTCTTTGTGTAAGCAAGAGCCAGTTACCAAAAGCAGGGTGGAGGATCCCAGTCCTTGGAACACAATCCCATTGTTTGAGCAACGCCAAACTCCGTACAACTGCACACTGCTGGTTACCTTTGGTTTGCAGGTCATGAGTCAAAACTTAGACCTCCTATAGGAGGCTGCAGCATTCAAAAAACATGGGTTTTACTGTAAGGAGGCTGAATGCAGCATATGTGAAAGATTAAAGGAACATCAGGCAGCTGTTAAAGGTTTGCATGACATGAACTCAGCTTTGGCAGCATTTTCTGCAAACAGAGAGGTAAGAAAGAGCAGGGTAAACATTGGTAGCAGAGTCCAGTGGTCTCAGTGGACTCACAGGCTTTCTGATGCCTAAGAACACTGTGGCGCAGGTATGCAATACATGAGGCCATTAACTTGGTCATAATTATTAGTCAATCACATTTTCTTAATTGTCTGGCCTCACCTGCCTTTATTCCTTAGAAGACCTGGAGCAGAATTCTGTGTTTCCGTGGCATTTTGCTCGGTGACATGCTGCCTACCAGAGCATGGAGAAAGCACTGAGATCATTTCCAGCTGAAAAGGTGACTGGAAATTAAGCAGAAATGGCAAGCACAAACCACACAGAACTGAGCATGACCCAGGCCTGTACCAATGTCCAAAGAGAGGAAAATCAAATATAAATTGCTAATAATCATAGAATCATGGAATGGTTTTGGTTGAAAGGGACCTTAAAGATCATCTAGTTCCAACCCCCTGCTGAACTAGGTTTCTCAGAGCCCCATCCAAACTGGTCTTGAACACTTCCAGGGATGGGGCATCCACGTCTCTGGGTAACCTGCTCAAGTGCCTCACCACCCTATAATCTTCCTGTGTTATCCCTTCCTATGTCATCCCTCGGGAATCATTCTGGAGTCATTATATTCTCAGTATGCTGAATTTCTTTGCTCATCACTGTATGTGGGATTATAGAAGCATTCTTACACACTAGAAACCCATCTCGTCCCAAAAAAATGGCCAAAGACAGATGTCCAGGTCGGGACATAAGTCAGAAAGTCTGTGGTGATCCTTCCTCACGATAAACACCTTGCCTACATAGGCTTTCTGAGTCAGAGGTACTGGCAGAAGTCTTCACTAGATTTTTTTCTTCCATTAATCTGCCTAGGGCTGGTATGCTTGTTTGTTTGTTTGTTTTGAACCCCATAAAACAGGCACAGCAACCTGTGGCAAGAAGAAGTTTCACAGAACTACACGCCATAAGAAGAAACATTTTTTTCTGCCTCCTTTGAACTAACCATCTGCCAGGTTTTCCTCATACCCCCTTATATTCCCTTATCTAGGGGAGTACAGTGACCAATCCCTGCTTATTTACCATTTTTATGGCATCCCAGCTGCCAGTATCGATGCCTCCAATTATCTGCAGCTTGAAGCCTGTTATCTCAGTCAGTTGTTCCTCAGACAGAAGCTCTTCCATATTACATTCTTGCTGCCCATCTCTGAACCTTTTCCATGCATTCTCTATCCTTTAGGAGATGGGATGCACCAGAAGTGCATACAGCATTAAAGAATTACAGAGCGACATGAAAACGCTCCCTGTTGTGTTCTCTGTTCCTCTCTAGATTTTTTTAGCATTTTATTTACTTCTTTATCAATATCACAGATGATGCACCGTGTCATTAAGGAATGAGATTTGAGGAAAATAAATATGGTTTCACGGACACAGAAGCTACTACTGGCAGCGTGGCCCAGACAGTCTTAGATGTAATTGCCAACAAATTAATTCACCAAAGAGCGCTGAACCACTGATGCTATTTTAGGCTTCATTTTGGTAAATAGCAAGCGCATTACAGAAGAAGCGATCAAAGAAAATAACCTTTGACTGAGAGATCACAAGTTGATTCAGTTTAAATTAAATGAAGGAGTAAACAAAAATAGGTCTGTAATTAAGGTTCTACATTTCGAATGGGCAAAATTTGAGAAATTGAGGGGGACTAATTAGCGAGCTCAGCTGGACTAAAGAGCTGAAAAGCATGAATGTGGAAAAGGCCTGCAATTCCTTTCAGCCAAAAGTACAGAAACTACCTCCAGCACATGACCCAAGCCAGGGAAAAATAAAGCCTGTAAAAGTTACTGTTAATGTAAATGAATGGGTAAACCACCTCAAAAAAGTGTAATAGCAATCAATGAAGGGCCAACAAAGAGTGGAAAAAAGACATTCAGCAAAGAGAACAGTTTTTTAGAGGCCAAGAAACCTGAGACTAAAATGCCAAAATTCAAACAGAGAAAGGCCTTGCAAAGGATACAGAAGTAAATAGAGATGGGCTGTTCAGCCCTGTGAATAAAATAAACAGTGTGAAAAGGAGCAGAGCAGACAGGCAAGAACAGAAAGATTTGACAGTTCCAGCTGCAAAATTAAACGGTTACTTTACACACACTGATTTTTCAGCGAAGATAATAGTGAAATACTAGTAGGATGGCTGACAATAGCAAAAGTATGGCAAGGACCACATCTGAGAGAGAAGCTAAGCTCAAAAAGCCTAATGCCTTCAAAAGCATCTCCCTTTTCTTGGTGTTGCAGACCACAGCGACCCAGCACACCCAAACAGAGAGCTGGTAGATGGGAGGGTTTGGAGAAAGGGGAGAGAAAAGGAAAGGGAGTGGGAAATGAGAGTAATGAGGTGAGCCAAGACAAGAGGTTAAAATTAACTTCTTGTGATGTGCCGTTGAATTATCCCCAGGTGCCAGAAACTCCAGACACAGTGAGGGCCACAGTGGAAGGATGGGAATTTTCATTCCCAAAACTTGTGTTTTGCTCCTCTGAGAACAGGCTGTCTGCTCCAAAAGTGATCTTCTCTTCCTTCCTTAATAAGGGAGAGCTGCAAATTTGAAAAATCTACAAAATGCTCTTGAGAGGCAGCAGGAGTGGGCTAATGAGAGTGTTCTCCTATATAAATATTGGCTATAGGAAAGTCTCAAGTAAGGCTTGCAATAAATGGGATGACCTTTTCATTCGGGAGAGTTCAAAATACAACTCGCACCAACAGGGAAAACTCACCAGAAAAGCTTTTGGGAAATTTCTCACTGCTGAATGTTTAGGTTAATACCATTCCAAATTAGTGCAAAATAAGGTAAATTTGATTCTGCTTGGGGAGGGCTCATCAAGGGGAGTAGAGTCTACCAGAGCTACTAAGTGAGACAATAACTCATTTAGAGAATTATTTAGCTATCAGCTGGGAAACACATCGCTGCCATTTGCCAGGGCATACATGGCTTACAAGACATTAATCAGGTATCCATTGGAGAAGAAAATAGTGATACTTTTACAATAGAGCGCAATTTCAAGGGTGGTTAATAAGTGAATAAATAAAACAGCTATCAATACGAGTAGGTGCATTTTTGTATCTGTAGAACTCCATTAGAAGATCCACACAGCCCTTTCATCATACTGAATTAATGTTAAAATATCTTCCTGACCTCAGCTGCACTCTGCAGCCTTCCACACTGCACCATGGTTTTCGAGCAGCCTCCCAGTGAAGCATTTCCTTGCCTTTCCTTGCTGCACTCACAAATCCAACATGTGCAACATCTGTCCCACCAAATGACCCACTCGTGGAGTCCAAGCCCTGCTCAGCATCTGCTCTGCAAGATTTGCTGAAATCAGCAGCAGCCGAAAGGCCGAAGCCCTTTGAAAAATCCTGGTCTCAGTCACACTGCAGAGCATCAGCCATAGGGCTGCCATATTTCTGTCCCAGGTTTTCAGGAAGCATCAGTCATGCTCTGCCCACGTTTTGCAGATGGTCTGTGCTTAGAAACACATGGCATTTATTGTGCATGTACAGACCATCTGTCCAGTGTACAGACCAAAGGCCCGTGGCTCCTGGAAACGCTGGACACATCACACGCGCTCCAGAGCAAATCTGGGCACGTGCAGAAAATGCATCTGAAATTTTTACTCTGCTTGAACAGTCTCTGAAATCCTGGGCAGAGGTAATGAATAGCTTCACTTAAAATACTGTAGGGGAAGAAAGTGTATGTCCTCAGCGCACAATAGCTCAAAACATGCATTTTCACAGGATCTTACAGTGCTGCCTGCTCTGCCGTGAGGAGAACACTGGTTAAAGTGTCCCACTGGAAGGGAACCAGGACCTCTCCAGCCTCCCGAATGGGCCTGAGCCCTCTAATCAAACAGTCAGCACAAGGAATCTCAGTCTGAAGAGCCAGAAATGCTGGATGGGGGTTGTGATAAACCGATTTTGTGAGAAAAACTTGGCAGCTCCAGAGAAGTGCCTTGAGATTTCAGGAATACAACCTTATTTCTTCCCAGCCACACTCACTCCCAACGAAGACAATTGAGGTGACTGCCTCACATTTCCATGGCCTTATCTCTGCATGAGGAGGTATAGAAGATCTGACACAGTTTCCCCTGTGGTCAAACTCCCTGGTCATGTCTTTCCACAGCTCTCTCACAAATTTGTTGCAAAACAGATGCTGGACGAGGGATGTATGATCAGAGGATGGTACCCGCTGACCAGTCAGCCTTACAAAAGCTACTAAAGCTCAGAAGAAGGCTCAGCTTCTCTGGTCTCACTCTAAGTCAGTGTGGTCAAACCTTCTGGGACGGTGAAAGATCCCTAAGACAATTTCTAGCAGTGATGCTGTCACTTAGACAGAAATGTAAGTATTTTCTGCCTTTTTGTCAAGGTAATCTCAAATGCTTTTGCCACATTGAGACAAAAGACATTGATGGACCTCTTGTGAAGGGAGAAAGTTGCACAGAGTCTGCTCCAGCCTTGGGAAGATGCACAAACCTCTCAAGGGTTACGTATGCACATGAAAATTGCTGCTCTGGGCAACAGGGCACCCACATGCTATTATATGTTCCCTAATAGAAAGGAAGCTATATAGAGATGATAGCAGACTTGACACCTGGATATTTCAGGCAGTCCTGCCCTGGGGTTCTTCTCTGAATCATCTGATCACATATCACCTCAGCTGTAGCTCGCTGGGTGGAGAGGAAGAGTGATGATAGCATATGTCTTCTCCAAAGGTTACACCTGCCAGCCTGAAAGGCCTCCTGAAGATGCAGTAGCAGCTAGAGGTTACTCAGCTGCTCACCACCTCTCCCTTTCCCTTCTCCACATAAAGGGCAGCAGAGCAATTACTGCAGGAAAGGAAGGAGCAGCCTATGCCTGCACATGTGAGGATCCTATTACAGGAACATAAATCCTGAGTCAATGGCATTAAAATGCAGCCTGAAAAACACCAACTTTGACAAAGCTTGCTTCATTAGCACTGTTTAATCACAGGAAGGTGCCTGGGTGCTGACCAGACTGGGAAAACCCATGCGGTGCCACCAGTAGCTAAATCACACCCTGGACCCACAGTCAGAGACACCCCATGATCCTGGTGTGCCCAGCAGGAGACAGACACGTGTGCCTTCAGGGGACAGACCATTACCCTCCTCAGACACCTTTGGGGCAGAGAAGAGGTGAAAATCAGCTGGATGGAAAGTGTTGGAGCAAGGAGTCTGCTGTGAAGTGTCTGACGGGGCAGCGTGGCAGCTTTGTTGGAGGGATGTGTCCCAGTGGCTGTGCATACACAGACACCAGACAAATGAGGGGTCTCTGGGCACTTGGTGCAAGTAAGAAAAGCCACCAGGTCTTGTGAAATCATGAAGAGAGAGGAGTCAGGTCCACCCGACCAGAGCTGTGCAGTGAGGCATCACAGTGCAGCCCTTGGTCTCACCCAGAGGAGGAGGAAAGGGAGGGTGGCAGCGGCGCCTGCTCGCCAGCTGGGACGGTGAGAGAAGCTGCAAAGGTGAGCCTGAGAGGGAAAATGACTCATGGGTTTGACGCATCAGACAAATGGGAAGCATAAATAACCACAAACACCCAGATGCTCAGAGCTGGGCAGCCACAGGAGATAGCCAGATTAGAAAATCCAAGTAAATGTGTGTGGGAGTGGATATGAGATCAGAGAAGCAGGGTCAGGCAAGTTCAAAAACAAGCTCTGGAAGTCTTTAGCATTCTATTGAGCTTGATCAGGAGGAAAGGAAGCCTTTGAAAGTGGTGAAGGGACAGGGGGATATAATACCATAGCCTGCGTGCAGAGAATAGCATGGCTTTGGCATAATGAAAATCGCTGTGCACCATTCTTCTCTCACTTAGCCTCGTTTAAACCATGAATAATGACATGGCAAACTACAACAGGTTAAAGCCAGTGGGAGTGAGAGAAGAATCACATCCTTTTTGTTTGGAGAGAGAGGTCTGCAGGGAAAAAAAAAATGCAGTAGAGGGAGATTTACAGTAGTCAAGAGGGAAAGCTATCAGGGATGGCATGAACAGGAGTTGCACAGGCAGCGCTGTGACAAGGCACAGTCTGAAAGAGGAAGCAGAGAAGTCTGCAGGTGTGCAAAGAAGGTTAATCAAAAATTAGGGGCAAGCAAAATCTGGTGTAGTTTCAGTCAGAGAGACAGCTTTGCCGTGTGCCCCAAATCACAAAACATCCTTTTCTATCTAGAAGTGTGGACCTGGGACTGACTGTGCTTGCACACACGGGTTCATGGCAGCTTCTTCAGAAGGCTTGGGAAGGGAGGCCAGTGCTTCCGCCACCTCCTCTTCTGGTGACTGAATTACATGAAAAGGACAGCTAAAAATAGACCCAAACCCACCCATTACTTTCCCATGAAATCCTGTTCTGGTCACCACATGACAGCAATGCAGCTCTGGATGGAGCAGGGCAGGCTGAGTGGGAGCGGTGGGGGGACCCTACTGATGGCTTTGGAATGTTGTCCCAAACATGAGAAAAGATTTATAAATTGAGACCCCCATCATCAAGCAAAGAAAGGTCTCTGGAGATGTTGTCATTTTAGATGGAGCTTGCAGGCCGAGACGTTACATGAGGTGTCTTTCAAGACAGCTAGCAATTGCTTCATTTGTCACAAGGAAAAGAAAAAATTAGTTTGGGACCCCATAATAGAATAGTTTGGGGGTGATAATTTTGTGCTGACAATCTTCTGATGCAAAAGCAGAATTTCTAATGGGGAATGAATATAAAATATCCTTGGGGATTGTACGTGAATCTCAGAGCTTTAAACTGGTCATATTATACATGTATATCCATCCTGCTACCACCATCCTATCAAACTGAAATGAAAACACAGCCTAGTTGTGCTGTTTCTGCAAGAGAGGCAGGCTTCTGTTTATTTCTCATTTAGGGAAAAAATGACATTGATAGCAAGCAAGAGATTAGCGCGTGTTCCTGGATAGGAAGAGTAGCACTGGTGGAAAATATCCCCTATTCCCAAATGATAGGGATGAGTATATCTAATTAAAAAATAATCTTTTATTGTCTGCCAACTCAATCTAAGTTTCAATATACAAACCAGCAATTACAGGAAGTAGATAATCAGTTATGCATTTTAAAGACTTTCTGCTGAATTACGTGTCCTTTAATTACATGTACATTTTTTAAAACAAAAATTGGATTTCTTGGAAGTGAAGGAGAAGAAGTAACCAGACTAGGAGTAGATTTACTCTATTCCTGTGTATCTATGGCCAACAGAAACAATTTGGAGTAATAAAATCTAAGCATCCTACTTTAAATCATGTGTCACAAATACCTCTAAGAAGTAACTTTCATTGCCCTGAGGCACCTCATGTCTTCGTGTTATCCTTCCAGTTTTTGAAGCATGAGCATCGTTGAATTTTAAGCACCAAAACCAAATGCTGAAAGCTCTAAAGGTGTTGCTGGCACATGTGTGTACGTAACAGAGGCTTTAGTTGGATACATATTTTTCTGTCACATATACATGGTTAATACACAACACTTGTTGCAGAGGTTTCTGTGCAGTGGTGTGCTTTTTTCAAAGTACATTAGGTATGCCAAACCCGCAGGTAGTAAAACACAGGGTGTGAATGTCAGGTTTAAAATATTCAAGAATGTAAGCTGAAGCAGGCATCCCTCTTACCATAAGCAAGGCTCAGGAATGAATGTCACTGTGGCAGCACAGGTTTCTGCCACCAGCACCACTCCAGTTCTCATTGCAGCTCCCTCCAGTGCTGGTCCGAAGGGAAACTGGGCTGGCTGTGTGCTGGCTTTCAGTCACACCCGGCCTCCAGAGTATAAAGGGGCAAAGGGGAAAATGTGATGGGGGCTTTACAAATTGGGCAATTTGCTGATTACCTGCTGCTGATACACGTGGTTATTTCTGTCTCTTAAGAAGTGCTGCTGAGTATTGTTAGATCCCCCACGTATTCTCCATGCTGTCTGCCCTGTCTCACAATTCCCTTCCGTAAAGCTTGTGACTCTCTTCTATAAATCAGATTCTTTAACAGTGACAAGCATCACTACAGCTTCCTCCAAACAGATTTTTGCTGCAGGCACTGGCTCTTCCTCCAAGGGTGCCACTCCCTGGCACTGAGCAGCTATAAATCTAGCAGTAACTTATACAGGCTTAAACACCGAATTTGGTCTTCTGTTTTTTAGAATTCTGGGTGGCTTTTTGGTTGTAGGACTTTTTTTTAAGGCAAAATAACCCATATATGTGCAAACACTACTGGCTCTGCTTGCATGAGGTCAGCAGCAAGCTCAGCAAATGTGTTGCCCTTCTGCGGTGTTCAGCACTGAACATGTTTCTGCTCTCCAGGACAGGCCGTGAACTGCAGAGAGTAGGTCTCCTTCAGTGGCCATCTTCTGGCAGCATGCTGGGATGAGAAAGTCAAAGGGGTGATAAGGTTTTGGGGAAGTGCTGTGGTACAGGATCTGCGGATGTGACATTCCCAGCTCCTCTGGTGCAGAAGGTGGGGGCAGGACACAGGCTTCAGGCCAGGAACACGCTAATGCTGATTTATGGCTCCAGCAGGAGGAGAGGAATCTGGTTGCTTCATATCCAAATCTCCCACCTTTGAGCAATCATACCGACTCAGGTGTGAGTAGATGCCAAAAAATATTCAAAACCACTTCTCTTGAATTGCAGGGTAAGGAACTACCAACTTCCATGGAAATGTCACACTTAGAAGCGGAATTACGTTCATCACATATTGCTGGAGGAAAAATTGTCACCGGCATCCCACTGCACTTGTGTCTACCCCACTCAAGTGTGAGATATGAGATTGGCACCAGCTCAGTTATCCTGCCTAATTGGATACAATTATTGACTTCCTGCAATTTAGCGTTTTATTGGGATTTTGTTTTGCAGAGGGATTTGGATTTGGCAGATTGTAGCAAGTAATGCTGCTGTGTTTTGGTTCTCCTGGACAGCTGCTAAGTGGCAGAGCACTTACCAATCTTCGTACAGCCTTTTCTTCAAAGGTGCAGAAATTCAAAGGAGCTGCCTGCAAAGGGCTCTGCTTACAGCCGTTGCTGGTGCATCTTGCTTAATGGGAAGGGGCATCAGTGTTTGGCCTTTATTCATCCTTCCTTAAGACATTGTGCATTCAAGTTATTACCCAGATGTATTTTAATATACATAACTCTCATTCTCTGAGGCCAGTGTCTATCCTTTTTGATGGACACTCCTCTTCTTAGCATCTCAGAAGACATTAACTACAGCACCATTTTCCTTTCAAGTCAGCCCATACACCGCATTCCAAGTATAGTTACAACCATCATTTTAATGTGCCAAACAGCACTTTAAACCTTACCTTGTCAGATTTTACTCCTCCAGCTTCTAAAATCAGTCACTTTTACCTTCTTTCAATTTATTTTCTGTGGGAGAGATTTTCCTCAAAAGACACAGGACTCATTAAGGAAAATCTGCCAAGTCCCCTTTCCCAAGCTCTCTCCTTTTTCTCCAAGGCTTCCTCCGTTGTCCCCAGTCATGATGCACTATCATTGCAATTAACCAGGCACATCACAGGTGGAAAAAAGACATTTCAGTTCAAAGAGGAGTTTTTGGTGATGAACACAGCAGTGTCCGAGCAGACTCCAGCTGTTGTTGCAGCTCAGCAATGCTTGTCCCAGCCTGGATGATGTCTTGCAGAAGCTCTGACAGATCCTCCTCTGTTATCTCCCCTTGCATTAGGAATAGGACTCTACATTGCCTCCAAAAAATCAAATAACTTTTTCTTCCTGGGCAACTACCACACATTTCATCCACACTAGCAGGAAGAAATAATTTCAAAATGGGCAAAATACCCTTTTGTCAGTATTCAGCTCAGGAAAGGAGCTTTAATTCTTGCCCATGCAGTTCCTCCCTCTGCCCCCTTCACGAGGAGAAGTTGGGTACACTCCAAACAGATGCCTGAGCACAGGCCCTTACATCAGCACTGCAGAAAGCTGCTGGGGTCTCTGGCACCATCAGGTACCAGCAGAGCCAGCTCCATGGATCTGGAGGAAATGCAGGCACTGAAATTTTTGAATGAGAATAGGAAGAAACTCTATTTTCAGCACAACATAAAAGCAATCTAACATGCACACATTCCTTGAGCAATAACTAGTTAAAATGCCGTTTACAAAGAACGTGTTTCCTCTACTGCCATATAAATAAGTTATTTGGTCATATTCTCTGGCCTCAGCTTTACAAGAGGTCAAGGAAAAGAACATAAGAGTCCCCAGTGGCTGTGAAAATCCGTGAGTATATGGTCATTCGCAGTTTCCAACATTCTCTGAAAAATTTATTCCAGCCTCTCCTTTACATCTAGATAAGGTGACTGATTAGGAGTGAAAAACGTCTTCAATGAGCAGAGTAATCAAATAGAGTCGTTGATGCAAAGGGGTTTTCTGTGAGTAACAAGATACGTCTCTCACAAAGGAAACAAGAGCGTGGTTGCTTTTCCCCAGGGTTCCTGGATTAATTAATGTGTTCTTATTACAGTGACGATGATGATGGTGTATGGTAAAGTTGTATAAGTATCAGGACAAAGAGCGAGAAGAAAATGCATTTTATCGGACATCAGGAATCGCCTTTTAGGACTGAACAGTTGTTTCTGGCCCTCAGCAGTGATGTGCTGAAGTGAGGCACAAACTGCTAGTGTCTCTCTCCTGGAAGAAAGGAGAACCTCCAGGAGCCACAGCAGGCAGCAGCGCTGGGTTTCCTCTCCAGCCGTTCTCACGTCCTGACAACCGACCAGGATGTCACCTTCTGCTTGCCCCCAGTCTCCATAGGGGCAAAACACTGATGACAAAGAGTATTTCCTCCCCTTCTGTCCCATGGTGGTCTCAGTCTTCCCTGAATTCTCTGTGTAATGATACAGAATCACCTACAAGGGTCACACTGGCTGCTTAGGGCAGCTTTAACTTTCCATCCCGCGCCAGGACTCTGATATAATTGCTCAAAATGTAGGGAGAGGATTGTCCTTAATGTAACCCTAGCTGGAATTATGTCTATTTGCATTGTTCACCTGAGCTCCTTAAATCCTAAAAGCTTGCAAGTCTTAATTACAGTTTCCACCTGTTTCTATCATGGTTGTGGCTTTTCCTCTAAGTCCAGTGGGCCCAGGTCTCTGTTCCTCATCTTTGGCCAGTACAGAAGTGATCACCAGGTTGCTCTAACAAGACGGGAAGTTTGCCTGTCCAAGGTTATTAGTTCACTCCCTTCTTGCCCTGCACTGGCCCACCAAATCTGCTGCAATTGTGTGTTCACCCTGGATTTAGCATTCTTTTGGTTTAAGCTGAAAAGTCTTTGGGGCAGAAGCCGCACGGCCCCATCCAGGAAGGATTTTAATCCTTCTGCCTGTAGACATTAGCCAAGAAACTCACATGACTTCAAGGGGAAATGATTTATCCCACATACATCTATACCAAGGTTCTATCACTGTCATCCAAAGTAGTTTTTAGAGATAGGCCACTGGCCTAATATGACTGTGGTGACAAACCAGACTTGCAGTTCTGAGGTTACTTAAAGCACACTCTCCAGTTATGGTGGCTGCCAAATCATGAATAATTTACCACCTTATGTCAAAGTGCTTGGATCTGTGCACCATAATTGCAGATGATGTCAGCCCTGGGATTTGTCCTGAGAGGCTAAAAGCCACTGTAGAGCTATTGTCTCTTGTGGCATTTTTTCAGCTCCTAAAGCAACAAGTAATGCAGAAGTATAGGTCTGAAAAAGACAACCTGTAATTAATATCCCACATGCAGTTAAAATGCTGCGAGAAGGACGGAGAGCAGCTGATTTCCAGTCATGGAAGTTTGAGCTCAGCAGCAGTTAAGATCAGCTGTAGCAGGCCAAGGATTCCACTTCTGATGACAAAGGCACCTGGTTTGAGTGGCAAGAATCACAGGAATGGCAGGACTGTGTGTCACTTTCACCAGTCACTGAGAAACTCTTCGCCCAAGCAGCTCCCCACTTCTGATTTGGAAATCTGCCTGTGTGGTACAGGAACAGCAGGCACAGGGTCACATCCAGGGTGAGGGGCACTGCAGGGTCCTGATTCCCTTTTCTCAAAAGGAGCCATTCCTAGAAATGCTGACAGCCAGAACACGCACACAGCGCTTTTCAATGTGCAAGAAGGAAGGAGACAAATTTCCTGTATTCTTTTTCCTTTTTCTTTCAGAGTTCTGATGTCAGAGTATGATGCTAATACCAGAGCTAGGAGGAGAGAGAGGACAAGGGACTGGAGAGACAGGAGGGGGACACTCAGGCACAACTGGACTCAGCATGGGGATATCTACAGGCTCCCTGGCTGATCAGGGCATACGGCTGGGAAAACGTCCTCCTTGCATCTAATGTGCAACTGTCTTTATTTTGTCACTTATTTGGTTTAATTCATTCTTTACTGGATTTCTGAACTGTGTGATGTACCGATATACAGCACAGTAGTATGAAGCTCAGTTAAAGCCTTTGACTTGAGCTTCTTTTTATCCTTCCCAAGGAATTACAAGGATGTCGCCACCCTGCGTGTTCTGACATGACAGATCTTCCCCAGAACTGCAACACAAAACAACAGACTGAGTCATGCCCCAGAGTGCTGCCCGCTGAAATTTCCCAGCAGGCCGGGCTGCCTAGCCTCACCTTCCAAGCCCATGGCATTGCTAAAGAGCAGCCTGGTGCGTGCTAATTTTTCTAGCCACTCTCATGGAGCCAGGCACAGTCTGTGTATGCCATAAAACACAGGGCTGGTTTAACCCAAACCCAGGACACGAGGCTCAGCCTGGAGCTGGCATTCGTCACTAACCTGCAACTTGTTTGGATGGGTGCAGGTCTGGCTCATCACACTTAACCATGGATATGCCTGTTGCCTCAAGCAGCTTTCAGAGGAGTGACACAAAAAGGCCAATGTTACAGCCAGGAGAGAAGAAATTTTTGACAGATCCCCAGAATGCCCCACACCAGGTCTCTGGAAGAAACAGGTCTGGGGCACAGATCACTCCAGAGCTCTGGGACAGAGTGTCAGTTCAGCAGGGATTTTATTCTAACACCACTGTTCTTCCTAGTGGAACTACTCTGGGCACAGACAGCTGGTTTCCATACAGCTTTAAATTTATGAGTAATCAAACAGCAGACCCTGTTAATTATCTGTCCCTATTCAAAGCAAAGTGCAGTTTAAAGGCTCCAGTTATGCCCCAGCAGCTGCATTAATGTCACAAGGCTTTATTGCAATGTGAATCCAGGGGCTGGTGCTCCGGCCCTGCACAGAGTTCCTACGTGACACCTGTATAGGGCTTGGAAACAGCCAAGAGAAATACTAGGATGGGAAAAGGGGGATGTCCTGATTTCAGCTAGGGGAGAGTTAATTTCTTGTCAGTAGTGGTTACAGCGCTGTGTTTTGGAGTAGGAATGAGAATAGTGTTGATAACACATTGATGTTTTTGGTTTTGGCTTGGATTTTTTTTTTTGTCGAGTTTATCTCAAGTCAAGGACTCTTTTATTTTTTCCTTTCCCATGCTCTGCCAGTGAGGAGGTTCCCAAAAGAAACTGAGAGGGAGCATAGCTGAGACAGGTGACCTGAACTGACCAGAGGGCTATTCCACACCACAGAACACCATGCCCAGTATATAATCTGGGGGGAGTCACCCAGACGGAGCCAGTCTGGGTTCAGGAAGGTCTGACACTGGCCAGTGGGTGGTGAGCAACTGCATTGTGTGTCACTTATTTTTTCCCTTATTATTATCATTTACCATTGTTATTGTATTTTACTGTATTTTCAATTGTTAAACAGTTCTTATCTCAACATATATGTTTTATTTCGATTCTCCTCTCCATTTCACTGTGGTGGGGGAGAGGAAAGGGGGGAGGTTGAGCAAGCAGCTGCGTGGTGTTTCATCTCCAGCTGGGCTTAAAACCTCGACAGAGGAAGACATTTCTTGCAGAGCTCTGAGCTATTTTATTTTCCTTGACATGGAAGAAGATGGGGGGGTGCCAGGGTGTCCTGTGATGCAGTTATTCTGGACTACTAGCAGTGCAGGAAAGGAAGCCCTTTAAGGCAGAACTACAAAGCACTTAGGAGTCATTTGAACAAGAGGAACGGAGTAGGCCAAAGTCTCCTAGAGGGCAAAGAGTTGGGGCTAAAATTAACTGGTGCAAAAAAACGCAGCCATGAATGAAGCCCAAGGAGCAAACCTCCTTTAAGGACCCTGGCCTTGGGCTCCTGACAGAGCAGAGGAGCAGAATTACCACAAGGAGGGTGTCTCCTGAAGGAGATGAATCCAACTCACCTGACAGAACAGTGCAGGAGGACCTGATAATATCCTGACCAGGGGAACTTCACAGAGACCTCCTTGTCACAGAGGTTTGCAAGGGAACAGTCACTCAGGAAAGAGCTGTGCCGTGTCCTCCCCCCCAGTAATTGGGATCACGAACCACAGGTCATTCCCATTACCGCTGCTCACTCTCCAGTTGGGAACATGTCTCCCTAGGGTGGTTCCATGGAGGGGTGAATGCTGTTGCAGCTCCTAGCTACATCCTAGAACTCCATTCTGTGGTGGGCACCATAAAAAGAGTTTTAATTTTAGGAATTCCCTGTGTGCGGTCGGACTGAGAGTCAGGAAAGGGGCAAGAAAGGGGTGGTTGTTTGCTTATTTTCATTGAAAGCCTAATTTTCTGTGGAATGTTCTGTTTTCCTGTGTTTTCTAATATGAAAAATTACTCTTCTCAATGCAAAACGTTGCTTTTAGTCAGAAATAGGAACCCAAAAAAAATCTCCTAAAAAACAATAAAAAGAGGTGCTTTTTGACTGGAAATATTCAACATATTCTGGCATTTCAAAGTGAAGTATCTCAGAGTTTGGAAACACAAATTGCCTACCTCAAACCACTGCTGTGCCCATGGAAATTGTAGTGTGGGCTCCTCAGATCTACAAAGGTGTCCCTAAACCAGGCTGTGCTGTACCCTCCTAGAGGCCTTGCAGCCTCCTGTCAAGGAAAGGCAACGAGACATTGGGAAAAGGCCGAAGAACAGAGATCATGGCATGGCCTGAGTCAAAGCTGTACTCATAAGCCCCCATGAGCAGGTGCTCCTCACTGAGTTGCCAAAGTACAACTACAACTTTCGGCTTGGGTTGGCTCGACTCCAAATGAAATACTTTGGTTTTGGTTTTTTGGGTCACTTTGATTTTCAGGGGAAAAAAAAAAAAACTCTTAAAGTTTTCAATAGTCAATAGTATCCCATGGCAACCTTTCAAGAGAAAAATATTTTCATTTTCATTTACATTTTCATCATGATAGATAAACAGATATGTAGATAACAGATGCACTGGCAACCGCTCTTCCCACACCTTTCAAGGGAATGGACCTCAGGGCAGGGCCTCGGGGACCAAAGTCCCTCCCACTGAAAGAGAAGATCAGGTTCATGGCCACCTGAGGAATATGAATATACATGAGCCCATGGGATGTGATAGGATGAACCCCAAAGTCCTGAAGGAGTTGGCTGATGTAGTTACCAAGACGCTCTCCAAGATATTTGAAAAGTCACGGCAGTCGGGTGAGGTCCCTGGTGACTGGGAAAGGGGAAACACTGTACTCATCTTTAAAAAGGGTAGAAAGGAAGACTCTGGGAACTACCGACATGCCAGCTTCACTTCTGTGCCTGGGAAGATCATGGAACAGATCCCCCCTGAAGCTGTGCTAAGGCACACGGAGAACAGAGGGGTGATTCAGGACAGCCAGCACGGCTTCACTGAGGGCATGTCCCACCAACCCAGTGGCCTTCTATGATGAATCAGTGGACAAGGGAAGAGTTACAGATGCCATTTATCTGGACTTCTATAAAGCCTTTGGCATGGTCCCACGCAATACCCCTATCTCTAAATTGGAGAGATACATATTTGATGGATGGAATATTTGGTGGACAAGGAATTGGTCAGATGGTCGTATTCAGAGAGTAATGGCCAACAGCTCAATGTCCACATGCAGACCAGTGATAAGTGGTGTCCCTCAGGGGTCCATACTGGGACCAGTACTGCTTAACATCTTCAGCAGATATAGACAGCAGGATCGAGCACACCCTCAGCAAGTTTACAGGTGACACTGAGCTGAGTGGTGCTGGTGACACACCTGAAGGACAGGATACCATCCAGAGGGACCTGGACAAGCCTGAGAATCTCATCAGGTTGAACAAGACCAAGTGCAAGGTGCTGCACCGGGGCAGGGCAACTCCTGTATCAATATGAGCTGGGGGATGGAGGGATTGAAAATAGCCCTGCAGAGAGTGACTTTGGGGTACTGGTGGATGAAAAGCTGGACATAGTCAAGAGTGGGTACTCACAGCCCAGAAAGCCAACCATATCCTGGGCATAGTCAAAAGCAGCATGGGCAGGTTGAGGGAGGTGATTCTGTCCCTCTGCTCTCATGAGTCCCCACACAGGGTACGACATCCTCAGTACAGGAAAGACTTGGATCTGTTGGAGCTGGTCCAGAGGAGGCCCAAAAAATGATGAGGGGGATGGATCTGTAAGGAAAGGCTGAGAGAGGTGGGGTTGTTCAGCCTGGAGAGGCGAAGGCTCCAGGGACACCTTAATTCAGTCCTTCAATACTTGAAGCCAGGTCAAGAACCATTCATGTCAGCGAGGACAGCAACTTAAACAATTTTTAAGAGATATTGCTTTAGCTTGCCATGGGAAACCTTTGATGTGCCTCCACAGCTAACCCAGGCAATCTAACCCAGTCCTTAACTACCTTTACATCAGGAAGTTTTTCCTAACGCCTTAATGAAATTTCCCTTTCTAAACTTTAAGCCCATTACTCCTTTTTCCATCCGCTGTGGAGAACAGACTGCCTGTTCTGCTCTGCAGCTGCTTGTTGCACATCTGAAGATCACTAAATCACACACCAGTCCACTCTTCTCTGGTCTAAGCACGCCCAAATTTTTTTCAGAGTCATGTTTTCAGTTTTTTGACCTACCTTGCTTTTGTTGACCCACATTTTTCATGGAACGTAGTGTCCAAAAGCAGATACGATATCCCACCTGAGGCTTAAACTGGGCTTCATAATGAAGAAGAATGTCTCACCTCTGTTAGTTTTCAAGTAAATGCTTGTTTCAGTCCCTAACACTAGCCAAGATTATGATATCATCATTAATTCTTCATCTTTATAAGATAAATCCTAAAGAAATTCCAGAAGCTCACATGGTATGACCTTAATCAATGAAAATGTACCTTGTCTTTCTAACAGAGTAGCACAAGATGGTTAAAACCTCTTAACATTCAGGACTTGACAGTCTGTTTATGTTCTGTGATTGGGAGATTTTTCTTTGTCAATAAGATGAGCACATTTTCAGCTAGTGATACTGTGAGGAGCCTGGAAACCCTTCGGCACTTTTAATCGTCAAGATTTACTCTTAGAAGTAGAGTGGGTTTTTTAAACCATCTAAATATATCCTCTTAATTATTAGTCTGACTGTTACATGCCTCAGAATGTAAAGGCTTAAATCCCCACGTCTAATTAAAGCTGCACAGGGAGAGAAAGCCAGCGGACTAGGAGGGAGCAGTCTATCTTTGCAACAACTAACAAGTTGCTGTTTTCCCTATTTTTGAAATAAACAAAGTAGTCTTTTAAAGATGAAGTAGAGGAAAACAAGTGTGGTATGTACCAGTCCCACCACTCAGTGGTGAAACTAATTGCAGAAGAAAGCAGAACCAGACACGTCATACAGCACATTTGCAACCGTGAGAAATAAGTGACAAACATTTGCTGTGATCAAACCAATAACTTAAAGCGCACTTTACAAATATTTCTTATTCATCTCTAATTCCGGAAGCCCTTCGTTTCCCCTGTTGTGCTAATTGTCTTATACCCAAAGCTCCTGGCCCCCTGCCAGATATTTGCTGTTCTCTGAAAGGCTTCTCTATTCTAGAAGATAAATGCCAGCCCAGCATGGAAATCATTTAGCAGCCAAAGAACTGATGGATTTCCAGTTTTGATTCACTGTACTTCAGGACCATTGTAGCTCTAAATACTGTCTGTCTTTTTAGTAATAGGTGTTGGTTTTTTTAACGCCACTGATGTTTGGTGGCAGTTTCAATAGAAGGGAATATCAAAAGAATTTTAAATAGAATATTCAAGCATGGAAGGGGGTTTTTTGTGACTTTGAAAATAAACACCGCTTTCAGATCAAAGTTCCCAAACAAGGGTTTGGCTGGAAGATTAAAATAAATGAACCCTGACTAAATAAATTAGGTGTTGGGATTTTTAAATGTCATCTGCAAAACTCAACGCAGCACAGCATTGACTTCAAGCCTTCTACGTTCAAGCATGTTATATATTTATGAAGCAATTCAGGAGGCAACATGCCCCTATCCCTTTTCTCTGACCATATAGATGGAAATTGTCTTGCTGGATTTTTGCCTAGTCCAGGACAGCAGCACAATTGTGATCTGAAACTGTTCTTCAAAAACTGGTAGAGGGAGAACGAAGATTAACCTTAGTTACCCACTCTCTTGAGCTCTCAGTTACGTGCTGTTTCCACTGCAGAATCTTTTGCCCACAGTCCATCTCCATCTCCCTCTGTTCATCAACCACCTCCCTCAAGGGAAGAAGCACAAGTCATTTAGGCGTCATCAAGTCACCCAGAGAAGGTGTCCTTTCCAAGAAAGTACCAGCTAGTCCCGTGAAGGTAACAAGTTCCATGTTGGTAGTGACTGATACAAAGAACTTGGGAAAATCACTCTCTGCTGGGCAATTGGAGTGTTTGGGAATTGAAATTTCCTTTTTCCTTCAGTGCAGCACTAGCTGAACCTTATCCTGATAAAGTGATTAAAAAAAAATCAATACTGAATGTCCTTTCCCTCACTGGTCTCTACCACAGCTTCCCTGCACACGCCCCTCCAGCTCAGGGAACGAGCTGAGCTCTAGTCGCAAGCATCTGCCTCTGTATGTACTTTTGGGCTTTCTCCCTTATTATTTGAGCCTCTCTCCTGCACCGAGTGATAATGAACTCCCATTCATTGACTGTGTGCCGATGAGGACATCTTCACATCTCTCTGCAAACAGGCAATTGTGCGCCATCAGCATTACATGTCATTATGATGCAGCTACAGCACTTCAGCCCTTTCCTGTACTTTGATCAGCAAAGATTAATTACCCTCGACTGAATTATTAGTGGTGATTAAACCTAACAGAAAATAAATGGGACTGCAATATTACCGGGTTATAATTTCACCAGTGTGGTCATTTGCAAGCAATTTCCTTATGCACAATTTTTTTCTTAATCATTATTCTCTCAGAGTTTTTCTATCATGTATTAATTAGGGGGAGACAGCCAGTACACAATACCACATTGTACATTACATGACATATGCAAATCATATGCAAAGCCCACATACAGCTCTATGTACAAAGCTCAAGCTGACTTGGGCAAAACTTTAATTGAAGTCAGTGGAGGTTTGCTCGTGGTGGAGTGTGATCTTTGTACATGCAGCTGTACATGAGCTTTGCATATGATTTGCATATGTCGTGTCATCTTGACCCAAGATTTGATCAGTTGGTTTACAGGGTCAACTTCCATTAAAACTACAACTTACAGTGATTTCCTGTGAATTCTGAACATGATAAATATTAAATGAGGAACTTGCTGCAATCACAGTAGAGTTAGGAGGGAGCGCTTACTTTGCTCTTCCTCAGAGACTTCGTACGTCCTACGGACAATGCTCTCCACATCTTTCTGCTCACATCCTGCACAGGCAGAGTCTGCAGGGGCAGACTCGAGAAGGTGAGCAGGGATATATGGCACCCTGAGCCCTGCCAGCCTTACCTCATTCCAAGGGCAGTTCAGCACTCAGAGCATTATGAAATACAAGCCCCCGGCTTTCTCTTCGGCTCTTCTGTAGGACCAGGTATCCTCAGAGGTTTTGTTACTGGAAGAGCTCTGTACCACCTGAGGGTATCTAGGACCTTCCATTACCAGGGACAGCATTTTATATTTTATTGTTAACTGTACTCTTTTTTTCCCTCCAATTCATCAATACTCCTGTAGCAAAAAAAAAAAAAAAATTTTAAAATTCTATTTTGCAACACTTACCCTCACTGCCCATATCACCCCAAGAGGCAAATAAACTTTTCACCCCAGGCTTCTCATTCCCCAGCCAATAGTCCCTGGAAGGAGAAGGAATTGCTGGAACAAGTCTTCTTTTACATAATGACAGTCCACTACTTTGCAGTCTGAGCAAGTCTTGGTCTTGGCTGGAACCATAAGGTCACACATTAATTAGCCCAATCCCCTTCTTCAGTCAGAGTTTTTCTTGTTCACAACAACTGTTTGCTCAAATGTTTTTGCTGCCTTATTCTGAAGCAATTCTGATGGCAGGCTGTGAGTGCTGTGGTGAGCACCATGGTTTTAAACTACTCTGTCGTAACTCAAGCCTGGAAGTGCCCTCTCTGCCTCTCAGAACACCACTTAATGGTCTCCCGCAGGCTGCACCATTACCTGTGAGGACAGAGCTCCTGCAGTGGCGTTGGCCCCAGAGCCAGAAATAACCAGCAAAGATTTTTTTTCTCTTGAGCAGAAAATCTCTGCTGTAAACCAGAAAACAACTTGCTTTTTATAAGAATGTAATAAGGTCAATAAGAGGCCTTCCAAGCCAATAGTCCATCTCCCGCAGTGACCAGGAGTAAACACACAGCGAAGAGAGGGGCTTGGGGGTTTTGATTTTTAACTCTTCTTTGGCAGGAAAAGTAATTTGCAATACCTGAACTAATACAAACCTTTTCTTCATATTTCTGGCAAGGGCTGTACAACACGCAGTCAGTAGGAATTACTTGGTTTGTCTGACTTCCAGAGATGCAGAAAGAGCTCCTGCTATATGATTTTGCTCGGCCTTTTGCTTTTCCATCACTGAGATCCCTCGGCTCCCGAGCCATCTCTCCCTTCTGGATAGGCATCCTGCACAACAGGCATGCAGTCACAGCAGGCCTTCTTGTGAGATTCTAAACCCCAGAGTCCAGCTATAAAATTTTGCCATATAACTCTTCAATTATTTGGGAAACCAGCTACAGGATCAGCTTTTCTTCAGTAAAATCCACACAACAGCCTTATAATTTTAGTGTCACAGGAAAGAACATGCTTTGTAAAACTGCAGGGGATGACGAGTGCCAAAAGGGAACCCTTCCATTTGATGGTCTAGTGTGCAAATCAGCCTTGTATTTGTTAAAATGGTCAGATAAGTCATTTGTGACTCCGTCAGAGTGATAGATCCGAGGTTATATATAAATATACACCTACACACACATGCACACTGCAGATCAAAAAGGCATCTGGCTGTCAAACATGAAAAAGAAAACAAAAGGTGTAATTGTCAGCTGTCTGCCTCGGACACCTGGAGCCACAGCTAATGCAATCATCTGAAAGGCACCTCCGAGCTCCTGCCATGGCTGTGGCTTTCCTGCCGGGCAGGAACTTCTTCCAAAGGCAGCTAAAAGCCCACTGAGCTTGATTTGATTTCTCTACCCTCTCCTGAGACCTGTGACAAAGAGATCTGGGCAGCATGGCTTGGTTTCTCTCTTTGGGGGTTGTTTCTTTTTCTGCGGCTCAGAAGATTTTCAAACTAGTTTGGTGGCTGTTCCCCATTTGCTTTATCCATTAGACGTGCATATCTGCAGCTGACAGAGACGTGATTTTGTACTACAGCCTATTTTTTTTTCCCCCTTAACAATCTAGCTGAATTAGGAAAAACAAATAAACGCCCGTCTGTCTGCATCTCTGAGAAGCCATCCTTGTCCTTGCTTCCTCCTCCTCCGCGCCCCTTTCAGCAGATGGTGCTCTGCCTGTGCGCAGCCCAGGGTCTGTCCTTCCCGGAGCGAGTCCCTCCGGCCGCGGCTGCCCCTGCTCGGCGGCTCCCCCGGGGAGCAGCTGCGGCGGCTGCACCTCGCTGGGTGCCGGGGCAGGCGGGCGAGCAGCTGTTCCGGAGGCGCTGCCGGCCGATGGAGGGAGATGCCAGCAGGCAGCGGCGGAGCTACAATGCGCGCTGTATGCTGCCGCTGAGAGCTCGGACGTGCCTCTGCCAGCCTGTCCTGCGCTTCCCTCCAGCTAGTCCTAGGCTCGGGAGCGCTCTGAGCCCGCTGATCCCTCTGGATTATGCAGCAAATCCCCCTGCTGTTCTGCAGGGGCAGCCAGGAAAGAGCTGTATTATGCTTCGCCGAGTTTTTCTCCCTCCTGAGTTGGTGGCATCTCCCCGTCTGGAGCTGGCAGGGGACGTGCGGCAGCTCAGTGACAGCCTGTGACAGCAGCCACGCCGTCCCAGGGCTCAGTCCTCCCCGGAGTGGCAGGTCTTTGGCCTCAGAGCACGCTGCTCTCACACTGCCCGAGGGCTTGGCAGCCTGGTCACCTCTCCCACTCAAGGAGGGCTCCCCAGCCGGGACAAATGCTGAAACACGCTCACCTCTCTGCTACGCAGTCGGGTTTTCATCCCGGGGACTTTCCTTGCCCTGTGAGAAAGCCTCAGAACCCTGCATCCTCCAGACATGTTGCTGCAATGTCCTTTTGCTGTTAAAAATACCCTTTCTCCCTTTGCCTCAGGTATTAAATCTGGTGCTAGTAAAGAGGGTTTGCACTGTGAAGACAGTGCAAATCAGTTACCTCAGAAATGCACTATATTCTAGCAAGAAAAAAACACGTTATTTATTTTCAGCATCATTGTCCTGAATTCGGAGTTCGGTATCCCAAACCATCTCTGTGGTGTATTGCTTGCTCAGCTGGATTACACTGGCATAGCTCCTTTGAACTGATGGAGCAATGCACAAGCGCAGCAAATGGGAGTCTGGGTCTTAAAGATAATACAATAGAGCAAAACCCTACCTGGCCCTCGAGTCGTTGGAAGAAGAAAGGAAGAGCAGGTGCCAAGGGAAACGCTATTGCCTTGCAGGCAGAGGAAGCAGAGTGATTTCAAACAGCTCTGGAAGCCCCAGTTGTTTTATTTTGCAGGGAGATTCCCATCCCATCTGCAGTGCCAGAACACATGCTGGGAACGTTTTAACTGGAACTGGCACATATGTCTTGAAGAAATGGCTAATTCCCACTACATGTAAGAATCTATAGCCTCTCTGTGCCAGGGCTGTAAGAGAGAAAGACAACCTCGTTCCCTAGAGGATGTTATTATCCCCCCAATATTATTATTCCTCAAATTCCATAATATTCGAGATATTATTATTCCTCCAAAGCCTTGTCAGCGTGAAGCTGCTTGTAATCCAATCCCCGCCGTACGGCAGCCAAAGATAGAGCCACCCTGAGAGGCATTTGGCTCTTCCCTAGAGAGCAGAGGGCCTCAGCAGCTGGAGGTTTCATCCCACCGCAGCTCGGGGGTGTAGGGGCACAGACTCCTGCACTCTGGACCGATTCGAGCCTTAATGTACCCTGAACAGCCAAGGTTTGAAGCCCACTCTGCTTCTCCCCCCCCAAAGGCACGGCACTGCCTGGAACAAAGAGTCACAGCGGTGGAGTCGCACATGACTCCTCGCATCAAAGCCCGGCGCTAAGCGGGCAGGGCTAAGCCTGCCTGAGCCTTGTGAATGGGAAAGCCCAGGACTCTGCCTATTCTGGTCACTTCTAGCCTTTGATCACAAAACTGATGCAGATTGTATAAAAAGGCAGCAATCCTTGCAGATGCTCTCCCTCTCCCTGACTCCTGAGCCAGGCTGCCCTCCCCCAGGAAAGAAGACAGAGGACTTGAGGGCAGATTCGCCTCTCTTGCACATCTAGACTGATTGCACTGACGTCTGTGGAGTTATTTCAGGTTTGGACTTGTGTAAAATAGATCAGCTTTTCATCGGAAGATTCTTGCTTGGGGCAACAATTAGTTTTGCTCTCCTTGTGCTTGCTCTGGAAACCCCGGATCGTTCGCACCATCCCTCAGCAAAGTCGAGCCAGGATGGCCCTGTTCGACAAGGCATCTTAAGCAGCTATTCACCAGTAAAAAGTGACACTGGGATGTGATAGGCAAAATCAAGATTACTTCTGAATTTGCTCAAAGCAAAGGAGATTAAAAAAAATATAATCAAGGGCAGAGAGGCAAGGAAGCATTTGGGTATTCGTATCCCACCTAAACACAGTGTCTGTCCTTCGGTGATTCATGACAAGAAGAGAAATTGCTTTAATGCTAAACCTACAAAGCCTCATATTTCAAAAAACACCCTGTCTTAGAAATATTGCTTCTTGCTTATTCAAATTCAACCTATATTCTTCTGCTAGTATCCGGCTAGAGGAGAAAAAAACAGCATTCTCCTTCTTCTTTATTTTCTTCAGATTCAGTCCAGTGGAAATTTAGCAGCCCAGATTTACTCAGGCGTTTTGAAGTCGGGCTGTGGTTCATGCTACCTGATCCCACTCGTCTGGCATCTGGCACAGTCCTGCTTTTGTTTCCTATGACTTAAGCATCAGGCTTTACTGATGTGTGGCCATATTTTGCTCAGCCCTGCGGGTCAAGTGAATTCCATGTCTGTATTGGTTCCCAAGGGGCCAAGAAGGCGGTTGGGTATAAGCTCTCACATAACCTCTTCTTCTCCAGCCAACTTTCCAAACGGCTCTTATTGCTCTTCATGTTCACTGAGGGGCTTTTATTTAACTTGGCAATCGCTGTCACTTTTCATGTCCATTTCCGCCCTCTCCTTTTGATGTGTAAATTATCCCTGGATATTGGCAAACAGGACAATTTGGGTATTGCTGAGCACCCCTAGCCTGACTTCCCCCACCTTCTACAATCATACAGGCCTCATTGACTATCCTTCCTCCAGCCCCCACTTTTAATTTGTTCAAGTAGCCTGAACATACACAGTCAGTAATTTGACTACTTTTAATCGGACACTGCAGCTTTCTGTATCCCGAGTCTTTGCCCCAGTTCCTTTCTGATTTACTGTATGTACAAATTGGTCGTGGTGCCAGAGAGGTCCTGATTCAGCAAAGTGTTTTGGCACGTGGCTTTAAGAAAGGGACAGAGCTCTGTGCCTAGGAGGGACCAGACTCCCCAAACCCCACTGCAAAGCTAGGAGAGGGTTTAGGCCCAACACTCTTCATGGCCCATGGGCTCTGCAGCAGCAGCAGCAGCAGCACTACAGGTTCAAACAGTCCATCCAGTGTTTGGAGGGAGCCAAGTTTAAGTCCGTAGCCCACTCACACCAACGGTGTCTAATTCAGCCAAACCTCTTGAGCAGGAGCTGAGCCCTCTCAGAGATACCAATCCCACAGGAAAATGTGTTTGCAAGAAGGATATTAAACACACCTGGTCTTGAAAGGAGCTCAGGTCTAAGCTTACCTGAGAGAATGCAGCTGAGCCTCTGCCGTCCTTGCTAGGATTGTTTCCCTGTCACTTCAAGTGCCATCACGCTACAACTCTTGGGACAGACACATCATGTGTTACAACCCCTCCGCAAGAACAACCCAGGACGTGAGACCTCTGTGTAAGCCTTGACCGCACAGGTCCTGCCAGTGCTGCCATACCCAGCTCTTCACCCCACACACACCGTGCAGCTACAGATGCTGGATCTCCGTGGTGACCGGCACAGAGACTTCACAACACTCCCTTTCCATCCACTGCCTCTCTATGGTTCTGTTCTCCTGGAAACTTTAGGAAGAAACCACAGAGGACTGCACCTGAACAACTGGTGTGCTGTAAAACAGACAGGGTAAACTCAAGTGCTCACCTCCCTTCCCCAGCAAGCTGAGATAGAGTGCAGAGAGACTGGCACCAGGTTTCCTGTGGACTACTCTATACCATACATAGGTGGAGGAGCCCAGGACTCCACACCCAGGTTCTCCCAGCCAGAAAACTGCTTAGTTTGCCCCACAATAGGCACAAAGCAGCGTGAATAACAGGAGGGGCAGGGCTTGGGTGTGTAATGGGGAACACATTGGTATGATTGTACAAATTCTGTGCCACTACATGTCACCAACGCCCCAATGAACCTTTGTCAAGGTACCCTCTGCACTCCAGTCCATTAACCTTGAAGAGGGGATAGCACAGAAACGGTGTAAGAAGAACATAGTACCTGTGAGCCCAGACCAGGACATATGTAACTACTAGACTGGTTCAATAAATTGTGTACCAGATGAAAGCCTAAATGAGGGACCTCTGAAGGGTTTCTCACAGAGAGTCAAATTATTCTGCCTAGGCTAGTTGGTCAGCAGCTGGAAGCAAGGAGAATGATGAGTGTGGTTAGCCATGGGAGAGAGGGACTGATTTCCTCTTTTCTGTGCTTGACTGGTTTCCAGGGAAGGGGAACGGCTGTCACCTGGTTATAGTGGCACATGTTTTTTCTGTATTTGCATTTCAACTCAAGGGCATCAAGAGCAGCTGGAAAGCAGCTACTTTGTCCTGTTTAAATAAACAGTGTGTGTGTGGCAGGTTGGCATTCTCACCGTATCCAGCCTTCGCTGTACCATCAGCTGTGAGAGATGCTTATGGCTTGAGACTTAAAAATATAAAAAGTTTTTGACTGAGTGTCTCAAGGTTGACAAACAGGTCCAAAAACAAATCCCTTTCTGCACGGGCTGGTGTGGTTAGAAGTAAGTTTTGTGCTTTTCAGAGAAGGGGTAAGCTCAACTACAGCTTATTTGTCTTGTTAGGAGATGGTCCCCACCTCCTTTAACCCAGAGAAATGAACCACCCTAATGAGCTGGCTTGGAATGTGCTATCCAACCCAGCAAAATACCTCTGGGTATGGGAGATGGTAGGGAAGTTCCTATAAATACAACATCCAAAAAAAAATTAGGGAACAAAGTGAGTGCAAGGAACCATCCTTTTAATAGATTCACACAAAACACACGCTCAAGCCCCTTAGTTTTTCTAGGCTAAAGCAAGGGCATCAATCTTGTTTTCCTGGGACTGTTAACACCTGAAAAGCCAGGAGTTCATCTCAGTGACTTTGAAGCAGTAAAACCTTGAAGATATAATGTGGCTTAAACACATGGAAATTCCTCCAGGCCTTAATTAATTTAGTATTCTTCCACAGAAAGACTGTTGGCGTAGTAAATTATTCATTAGATATTATAGACTCACTGATCTCAAATTTCATACAAAATTACAGCAAAGCTTTCAAAACGTGGGGAAGAAAAAAAAACCCAGCTCACAAATTAACCCTTGCATAATGTATTTCTAAAATTACATCCATAGGGGATATTTTTTTGGTTGACTTTTTTTTTTTGTATGATTCTATCATTATTGCTAATACATATAATTGCCTTTCATTTAATGAGACACTACTAATTTCATATGAAAACCAACAGCCACTACCAGCAAAACCCAGGAGTTCATTTTATGGAAAACTGAGACATATTCATCCCTAGTGCTTTAGTTGTTTCACTCCAGGTTTAATAAACCAGCCCAGTGGACAGAGCGTGTCAAGCAGCAGTTGCTGCTTGATCTGTGTCATACTCTCAATTTTATTCTGCCCACAGAGTCCTCCTGATGAAAACACACCGCACCACAAAACAGATAAATAAACAGAGCATAATGATAGCATTTTCCAAACCAAAATGACACCCAGCTTGGTGCTCCCTTTCAGCGAATCCTTGCAAATATTCCTCTCCCGAAACACTAAGAACATAAGCAAAATACCAAATCATTTCTTTGAATTGCTGCAGAGGGTTTGAAATGCTGGCAAGTCAGGTCCATAACGCACTACGAAATATTTCAAGAGCTGCATTTATTTACTGCAAAAGCTGCTGAAATTTAGAAATTTTCTCAGGTAGAGGAGTATGTTGGGTAATGGGAGTTTCTGTTAATTTTTTTTCACAAAGAGAATCAATCTCTTTTTCTGAAAGAGATGGCTCATATGTATGCAGCGACAGTAAAAAGAATTTGAATTGATATTAATGCAGCCAAACAAACCACTCATTGTTAAAAGCACTCCGTGATTTTGTTTAGTTAATAAGATGTTAGAAAGCACTGTATGCAACCAATGCCACAATATATTCAATAGAAAAATCAAGACGTTAAATATATTCACTCTGGACTAAGATTAAACAGATCATCATCAAACACTCAATAATCATTGTCTGACGATTCATTGTCACCCACCAAGTTAGCTGGGATAGAAAACACACAAACAGAATTGCAAATACATCTCACCTTCCCCTCTGTGCGTTGCTCTGAGCCCGGTTCCTTATTAATATTGAGCAATATATCCTTATTGATTTGGTTTTAACATCTCCATTTCAGGCTCCCGCAATAAAGTCACCTTCCTTGGAGTCCCTTCATCCCAGTGTCCCCTGGGATGTTGAACAACCTGGACTAGTGGGAGCTGTCCCTGCCCATGGCAGGGGACTGGAACGAGATGAGTTTTTAGGTCCCTTCCAACACAAACCATTCTATGGTTCTGTGTTTTCTAACCCACACGATTCGAACCCTCTCCCCTTCCCACAGTTTCAGACATTGCCACATCCACCCTGGATTCACATTTCCAGGTCCCCCATGTCACAGCCAGCTGTGACAGCCAGCCTGGAACTAGGCCCACACTGACTTGCTGACTGGTTGGGTGGCTGCTAACCCATGGGAGGAATAAGTTTCTTATAAAGTCTTTCTCCTTGACACAGGTCTTGATTTGCACAAAATGTGCAGGGATGTAATATCTGAGAGGTGGCTACCCCGTGTCAAAGGTGGCTGAGACCAGCTGATGGACCCAAAAGGTGTTAAGAGAATGACTGACAGGCAGGCAGAATAAGATCAAAAGTCTCATTCCCTTGGGAAACCGAAATAGAAGGAATTGGAGGTTTTTTCCTTTAATCTAGCAATGCTGAAAACAAGAATTGTCTACAATTCAGGTGTGGGGTCCTGGGGGCGGGGGGAGAGAAACAGCAGTAAGTGAGGTTATCTTTTAGATTTTTTTACTTTAAATATTTTGCAATATTTTTTAATACATAGAGGTATTATTTTTTAAAATTAGATCTAAATTTTGGCCTGATTAAGTATAGTCAGAAAATGTACACTACACAAACACAGCAGACACCATGAGGTAGCCAGAAAGTTGAGACTAGCTAACTAGCTAATTTTGATATAACTAAGTCTTTAGCATAAGTTTTAAAGTAGTCAGAGAAAGTTATTGAGTGCCTGAATACAAACATGTATTTTGTTCTTCCATAAGAATCTTGCACAGATCTTTTCTGTCTTTAGGGAAGTGAGATTTAGTGATTGGAGACCAGCCTACAACCTGTCAGAGGCATTCATAAATCTTACCTATGAATGTCAAAAATGAGATAAATGGAATCTTTGTGTAATTTTTCTTGCCATAAAGAGTCCTAAGAAAAGAAACAGTCATGGCAAACGTCTCCTGTGTGTGGTTCAGACTCTGCAAGCAGAGATTCTTGGAAATTTTTGGCTGAAACAAGGTCATCAGAAATGGCTTGCTGAGTAAAAAAATTTGGTTAAAAAAAATCTCCTGACAAATGTTGATCTAATCCACAAAAGACTCTTGAGTGAACCCTGGACTCCTCACAGTTCTGCTGTCTTGGCTAGCAAGGTGTGCTAGTCCCAAGGCAGATGTACTTGGCAGATATCCTCCAAGATTTGAAGTAAGGGCCTTTTCATCCCTCTGCTGCTCGTGAAATTAGCAACCCTGCCAGCTTTGAAGCCAAATCAAATAACAAAGTACTCAGAAAACTAGATATCCTTCTTTTTTTTAGCCAACTTCCCTGCATGTATTTGTCTTTTAAACTAGAACTCCACCGAACACCTCTGACTTTAAGTTCCTGGCCACATGCAGGCCTGTCATTTTCCAGATGGACTTCTCTTAGAAAAAGGGACAGGAATCCTCTTTCAGCCTTGGAGGGCAGGCCGTCTCTCCCAGGCAGACAAACGAGAAGTTGGACGTTTGTTGCAGGTCTGCTCCTCAGCCCTCTGGACAGCCAAGCAGGCACGTGGTTCACATGGGTGTTCAGCCCTTCTGAGATGCCCCCAGGAATTCTCTTTGGCTGCTGCAGCATGGGTCAGATGTAGGTCCTGTGTTGTTGCTGCCAGGCCCTTGCTGGCTGTCTTGGATACCCTCACACAGCTCAAAAGGCCTCAAATTGTATAATGCTTGAGGAACTGGATCCCACCCAGCAGGCTGATGTGATTTTGTGCAGACAGATACTCACTCACCTCATCCACACACCAAAATAACTGGACCTGATCTAGACTAATCCAAAAGCCACATCATCGTATTAGCACAACGCTGAGCTTAAAGTCATCAACCCAGACTCACACATCACATCTGTTTGCAAAAGACCATGTAAATGTAACTTGTCCCAGAGAAGACATCCAACAGAGTCCTTGAAATTCTAGTTTCCAGACACAATAATCACTTCATCATTCCTCTCCTCACTTGCTGGCTCCACTCAGGAAAATATGCTTTATTTCACTATCCCAAAAGCATTCCTAGAGATAGTAACCAATGAAGGGATCCTGCATAACATCAGTCCTGTGGGCAATACTCTGAATTCCTTTTCCCAGCCCTTAAATTCTCTAAGAAGGAGACTATAGCGCTGGCAGCAGAAAGAATGACAGCTCGGTCCCAGCAGCTGCTCTGATCATTCTGGTGACTCCTCGCCACAGAAGGCAAGCTTCAGTGTGAAATAAGCGCAGGGCAATTTCTTCGACCTGACTCATTTGAGAGAGGTCAGGATTCCTGACCCAGTAGCTGTTTCCTAGGTTGCCAAGGACCACTCCCTTGAAAGACCACATGCTGTTCTGAGAAGCGAGGAAAGGGAGAAGCAGAAGGAGTGCATTACCGCAGTCAGGTCTTGCCCTACAGACATTGCACTCAGGCGTCTCAGTTTCCCTCATCAGTGTCCAGATCATTGTTCTGTTGGACTCTCCTGCTGCAATTCACAGTAAGATGCACAGGTGGGACAGTTATTTACTTATAAGACCTTGAGATACCGAAAACTGCACACAACATCTTACCAAGTGACTCGCAGCTTCCCGCGCCGCTGTCCTCTTCGTACACCAGTTGCACAACGTTCCCAGTGTGAGCTATCATCAGCTTGAGGGTTTCACAGAAGCTGAAAGACACAGAGTGGGAAAGCAGGAATTTTTAGGGAGCTGTAGGGAGGAGGGGGAACGACAACAGAAATATCCATCCACCTGAGACACACACACACGAGTCTGTGAAACATCTGTGTATCGCATGCCACAGGTTACATCACTTAACAATGTTTTTTCTTTTTAAATGTTCGTTTCAAGCTCTTCCACAAAAGAAATCAATTACTAATGACATACAGCCCTACTTTTCTTCCTGAACCCATAATTGCTTCCAATTTTAAGCTAAAATTAGTCATTCATGCTATCCAAATGAGCATAGTTTAGTGCTGATGTACGTAAGCGATGCTTTAGATTGTTGAACATAGCTGATCTTTGACAGCTTCTTCTTATAAATAACAGTTTCCTCTTTACACTGAGAACTTTTCAGAGGCGACAGATGTTTGAAAGATGGGACTGAATTAGCTGAATAGCCTGTAAAACCCACCAACCTGAGATTTGCAAATATGAAAGCTCAGAATTCTTACAAAGACAGCTTGCAGAAAGCATAAATCCCATCTGCATAAATGCCTCTCTTTCAGCCTACATCCTTTGCACGTCACATTGTCAGCATTTAACACATAATAAATAATAAACAACTTAATAGTTAACAGTGCTGACACAGACAGGCTGCATTGCAGAGGAGGACACTGGGAACCCATTAAATGAAGTAAAAAGCAATAGCAATGGTAATGGTAATGGTGATGGTAATATAACAAAACCTTTTGTTTGTTCAACAAGATAGAAAACACGCTGCAGGAGAGCAGAGCTCTGTCAGACACAAACCTGTCCTCCATCAGAAGTTCATGGGCATGTGCTGAACAACAGATGCTGGGGAGGCAAGGTTTGATTACTTCCCAACTTTAAAAAAAAATTAAAAGTCGTCCCTGTGGCAAAACATGAAGCTGACATTTCCTTCTAATTTGTACATCTTTTGTACCTTGCTCCTTGTTGAAGGAAAATGAGCATGTTCCAGCAGCACTTCAAATGACACGACTTGTACTTGTCACGCAGATAAACTGTTCCTTCAGCAGGCACAGCAGAGAGTCTCCTAGTGATAAGCAATTTGGTTTTATTTACACATAAACATATGCAAGTACATGTGCATGCATGAGGAGGCACAGCCAAAGAAACATGTTTGACACTTGGGGAGGGAAAGATGAGTTTCATAGTGGTGCCTTTGTTTTGGTGGGAAGGAGAGGGATTCAAACCACAACTTCATATCAGCCCCCACATCTTCTTTGTGCCCTCCTGTTAGGATCACAATTTTCTTCATCTAATGGGCCATACAGTTGTTTTTCACCTGTTAAGCCCCTTCAGAGCCCTTACAATACCTGGTGTACGAGTTATACTTCAGAAGCGTGGAAGCAGAATTTCACCCACAGACAATTTGCTTTTCAAAATCCTATTTTCAACATTACTTATATCAGTAAATAAATCAGACAGTTCCAATCACATTATTATTCCATAAACATCACTCTTTGATTAGCTCTTCTCTTTGGAAAATTCATACAGCAATCCCAAACTAAATGTACTTTGTCTGTTCAAGTGACGTTCTGCATTCTGTGCTTCTTAAAGAAAATGGCTTCAGATTAGTAAAAATTGCAATGACTGTTTTGTTATGCACTCAGTCAGCAGCCCAGCAAACGTTTTACAAAAGTCTCCCACAAGAAATAAATAGCACCATCCCCCTGCTTCCTAAGGTAGAAGGCAGAAACAAATTACCCAGCTAACACACAAAGTATACAGAATATATTACGAAAAAAAATATGCATTATTAGCTCTAAATTTATATACCAATTAAGTTGTCCATCTCTTTGAAATCAGACATATTACCTTACTACTCTCAGCCTTGTGAATAGCATTTGTGAGCATTGAAAGGCACAGGTACTGGGAAAGTTTTCATTTTTCACACTGTCACTACAGGAGCAAGGTTTCAAAGGCAGAAACAGTCCAAGAGCTTCACATGACTCGTGCAAGCCCAGCCACACAGCTGCATCCATCACCACCTCTTTGCAAGCATTCATCTGCTCCCTGCTCATGGTCCCCGAAGCTACAAAGTGAGGCATTGAACGAGTGCCCCGGAGGGGTGACTGGAGAGAGGCTGCTGTAACCAAACCGATGAAGAAGACCTGACAACCCCCCCCAAATTCACTCCATCCTCCTTGTGTGGCCCCAGCTGTGAGCCTGCACCTATTCCATGCTGAAACATGGTTAAAAAAACCCTCTTGTTCTGATGATCTTTATGAATTTTATTGATTTGGACAGAAAATTACTTCTGTTTTCTCCTTTTTTCCTGCATGGACCTAGCAGTCTATGTGTTTCTTCGAGCTGGATCCATCCCTTCTTCTACAACTACGAGGCACAAAGCACTTCTGAGAGTTTCCACTAAGAAATAATAATTCAATGCAAATAAAGCAAAAGCAGCAATCACAGAAATTGTCTGACGCTTCTCTTCACCAATTCCTTCTGTATTATTACAGGGGGATTACGGCAATGAAGAAGTTGCAGAAGCAGGAGAGCAACTTTTCAGATCCAACAGGCTCAGCTGGATATGGAAAATAAAATATACAAGCATCCACTCAGGAAAATGTGTCAACAATAGACATGCAAAAAAAAAAAAAAAAAAGAGAAATCAATGAAAAAAGTCCTCCCAAGTATCCTGGGACTCATCACGTTCCAGAGAAGATTTTGCTGGCTATATTCAATAGGTCAGAGAAGGCAATGTTTCGGGATTCCTGGTGCAGTAAAGACTAACGGCAGATTTCAAGGACACGTAAAAGGAATTAAAAGTTAGCCTATTACTTTTAGCTTGAAGGTGCCCCAGTACCCTACCCTGTATCAGAGCATTCATTTCACAAAATGGAAATAATCACAACCATCTTTTTCAGGTCACTCTATGATTTGTTCTCTTTCAGAGATTTTATAGTTGCTAATCTACCTAGAGACTCAGGTGGAAAGGCAGTACATAATAACGTGATTAAAGATCGTGTCAGCGTGCAGATGCCCAGAAGTCAAAGTCTGAACTCTTTCTGTCACTGAACATACAAGTTTTAATATGATGTCTAGAGCTTCACCTCCTGATAGACTGAAGACACCGCCAAATCCTTGGGACAGAATGCTAGAATTCAAGTCCAAAAGAACAGATCCCATGTAATCAATTAACAGACATGTCTGTCAAACTCTCACCACATGCGCAATCAGCAGCTGGGCATCGATTTGCAGGACCTGGATTTGCCTGTAGAGCGAGACGTGTCAGAAAACAAAGCAGAAGCACAAATCAGCACAGTTATCATAGAACCATTGAATGGTTTTAGTTGGAAAGGACCTTAAAGATCATCTCATTCCAACCCCTGCTCCCATGGGCAGGGACACCTTCCACTAGATCAGGTTGCTCCAAGCCCCGTCCAGTCTTGCCTTGAATGCTCCCAGGGATGGGACATCCACAGCTTCTCTGGGAAACCGATGTCAGTGTCTCACCACGCACCGAGCGAAGAATTTCTTCCTTATATCTAAATACTTGGCACCCTATAGTTTCATGCTGGTGCTGATACACAGTCTGACCAAGTTTACATGGCAGAAAAAGAAACAGAGAAATACAGAAAGTGCAATTTATAGAACAGATCCTCCTCCTCCTCATTTACAGATTAGCAAATTTTCTCCACTTAGCCACTATGTTCACGCTTTGCATAATTAACCTATTTCATTAAAAGAAGGAGTATTTTTCTTATGCAAAACAGGAACCCAGGTGCTGTAAGTTATGAAGATTTGCTCAGAAAATCCTATTTTCAAATCCTGCTCAGGCGCATTTCCTATACTAAGCCCAGTAATATTACTGATTGAAACAAAATGACAAGGTGGGAAGAGGAGTGAAAAATACTGAGAACCAAGGACATCACCAAATGAATAATGTTTAATCTGTCTTAATGCTACCAGGAAAATTAAGTTTAAGCTGCACATTTAATTAGTCTGCTAATGCTGTTTGATGGGCCTCCTCGTAATGCCAAGACCACTGGGATCTTCTGTGTGTCCCCAAGAAACCTGAGATTTTTCATTATGTCCGCATCTATGGCAGAGATAGGACTTACTCATCCCTCCTCTTGGGCTTCAAGCCCATCAGTATCTACACATAATTCATGTGCCTTTTGCTTATGCATTCGCAGGAAGATGGCATGTGCTGTTCACAGAGAGTTTTCGTGTTGTTGCAGCTGTGCCGGTGAAAACCTCACCTACTGCCAGGCCAGTCAAGCCCTTTTAGGCTCCAAAAGGCTGGATGTGTTTGCCAGGTCTTGCAGGGCTACTAGAAGAACTGCATATCCCTGGAGTCTTAAAAAGAATATCTGGGAAAAGGGGTTCCTGGCAAGATGGGCAAACACAGCTCAGAGGGTTATCGGCCTCTGTGTTAATAACACGAGGAAATCACTCCTGTTAGGGCTTTGGATAAGAACCACTAAAGAGCAGGTGGATGTAAAGACCACAAAGTTATTCTGTTTCATTGATTAGCTTAGAGAATTTGTTTGTTAGAGATTGGATAAGGTCAGGAAGTCCAAAGGCTCCTTAAGACTCTGTTTGGTTAATGGATTTTGAACAGCTTCACAGCACTTTAACCTTTCCTCACAGAGCTGGAGGCCAAAAGAAGCTCTCTAGCACTAATTGTTGAGGGTCAGGTTTACTCCTAGCAACAGGATCCACCGACCAGCAGGTCAAATGACACTCCCCTTATTTAGGAAAAAAAACCCAAAACACAAAAAAAACCCAAAACAACCACCCACCAAAAAAGCCACAAACAGCAACAAACACCTCCCCCTACACACATAAAAAAAACAAAACCAAAAATCAAACAACAACAAAAAAACCAAAACAAACAAAACAAACAAAAACAAAAAGCCAATCAAACAAACAAAAAAAACCGAAAGGAAAAAAAACACCAAAAGACCCCCAAATGCTCAATATCAGTCTGATCCTTCTGGGTACGTTAGACATTAGCTCCTGGGACATGGATTGGTCCTGCAAGGAAGCACACAGGGATATTTTGGCTGATCTGTTTACAGTACCATCTCTTTTTCAAGTTCAGAGCAGCAACAGAAAATAACACGTTTATGTCCCATCCGCATGGTACTGATTCTGCTCCAATCTCCAATAAAATGTTTTAATACAGCATAACAAAACCTGACAGCCTATATTTTGATCTGAATCAAGGAAGGCAACTGGGGATTACATACACATTGAGACAAGTTAGTCTGACTACTCCTTCTCTGTTTTTTGACTGAGAATGGTGACTTTGAATTTCAGCTCAATGGCAATTTTTTTTCCCAATAGAGGGACACCTAATAATCAAGGAGAGATACCAGATATAAAGAGTTCTCTTCCTTATAGTAGGCAAAGACACACACACCCATGCACTCTAAAGGAAAAATAAATACATGTCTGTGACCAGGCTTATCAATATGGACAAGATTATTTTTACCAACTGCCTTGTATGCCTTCAGTATTTCAATATGCAATCTGCAACAACTTCTTGCATCTTATACAGCACCTTTTGCTCTTTGGCACATCGCATAAATACTCTTTGCATCCAGCAGCGGGAAATATTTTCAGTGCATGTGTTCTTGATTTATAAGTTTAATTAGAAACTTTTATGCTTTATACTGAAATACCCAGAGAACAGTTTGACTTGTCTGTGCATAAACAACAGCATTAGGATTCCAAACACATCTTCCCTGTATCTGCATGTTGATGCCCACGATTCCTTGTGCAACCCTCGAAGAGAGTATTGCAAGGCACGCAACAAAAGATTGGCATCGCGTCCGCTGTTCTTACCTTCCAATTAATGTCGATAATTCAGCACATGCCAAACATTATGAAAAGGAAGAACTTCTCCGAAGGCAAGAAAAGAAGCATGTAAAAACTGTGCTAGGGCAGGACCTAACCACAGCCCTTTACAGACCTTCACAGATGGCACTGTCTTGTCCCCACAAATGTAATGCATTAACTTGCAAATAATCCTTTGATTTTAACAGTGTCAAGTAACAACCACAGGTCTCGGTCCCGAGTGTTCAGCAAGAAAAGTAACGACACGTAATACTTCTGGAATTATGCAAAACTGAGGTGGCATCATTAACTTTATCTTATAATTAAAGAAACCAAGGCACAAGGCTTGAGTGATATTCATCAGCAACAGGAAAGCCAGGCATACAATTAACATTTTTGTGGCTGCTCACTCATTACACAGAGTCCATGGAAATAGTAGGCATAAAGAAGGAACAAGATGATCCCCTGTTTAAAACTCTGGAATGAGGGCTTAGAGCAGCAAAATCGAGATTCTAACTCTGTCACGGACTTACTAACAGATACTGAGTGTTTCATTTAGTCCTGTCATATTTGAGCCCACTTGTTGTAAAACAAGATTAAATACATTTTCTTTCTCGCAAATGCAGAGCATCTCTCTGTCTCTTCAGTAGGTTTTTCCCCATACAGATTTGGTTTGGCAAAAATACTTTTTGCTGAAAAAAGACCGATCAAACACGTTCAGCCAGCCACAAACAGGGAAGGAACTTCCTCATTATCTAGGTTTATCAAAGTCTGAAAGGGTCTTGGTCTTTTCTGAGGCTCTGCAGTACTGTAGCAGAAACAAACTGTGATCCCAGTAGAGTACAGATTAATCTCATTCAGAGCATCAGTGGAAAGGAATGGACTCAATGCCTTAAGAAACAAAATATTATTTCTAAATAGAGTCCTTTGTTTAGATACAGTAATGAGTCAGAAATGGCAGTGGCAGAAATGATAAAGAATGGACATCCCACAAATTGTTCTGTACTCTGAGCTGAATGGTCAAGTGTTTGCAGGGAAGGTTAATCACAGGAGTAAAGGCAGCACTCCAGAACCCTCAGACTCTAGGAACAGGATTTCCACCTGCTTCATTTCACCAACTGCCTCAGTCACAATTGCACCACTGAACATTTGTGCCTTGAGAAGGGGTACCATTAACAACAAGGGTCCTTTAAATATTCCTGAAGGACTGGAGACTGGAGTACCTTGCAATTCCCCTGCTCCCTTTTAATGTAGAGAAACTCAGCATAAAAGAGACTCAGCATAAGCATTTCCTGGGCAGCTCTGACTCTGTCTCCCACCACACACTGACAGGGCAGCTCTTCCCAGATCCTCTGTGCCAGTGCTGTAGCAGAAGCGAATCCCTTTGCCTGTGAAAAAGAACAAAGGGCACTGACTGTGGCAGCATGTCAGCAGCAAAGAGCACTGAGGAAGAGGAAAATCCAGATCTGAACTCTCCTCAAGGAGCCAGGACTCTGAGTTCAACATAATCCATGGTTTTACCAGAAAACTTTGATAAGGTGGTTAATTATTGGCTGAGTAACCCCTTGCTATCCCTAAAATCAATTACTTCTCCTTCTGTATCGATTGAAACAACCCGTTGCTATTTTCTCACGATCCTGGTTGTCAACAGCCCTGTTAGATGCTCTCTCTGTGAGCAGACTATTCTCCTTTGGCTTTTGTAAGTGCAACTCATAAGCAGAGGATCAGTCAGTAGGAAGTTTTCTTTTAGTTCTCTTTCTCTTCTCCACAACCTCTGCTCATTGAAGTTATTGACTGACAGACCAAAGTGAAACTACCTTGACTTTGTACACTTAGCACGTAGGTAATCTGAAAGATATAACGTAGCATTTTCTCACATGAAAAAAATGCACCATGATGCATTTCACCCTTTTCTTGTAAATCAATGAATTAATTGAATTTATGAGCCAATAATCTCAGCTTCATAACAATAACTGGAGGATGCCCACAGAAAAAAAAACATAGAGTAACTTTTTACTTCTCCAAAGTACTCCCCTGATACAACCCCCAAGGTCTTGTGTTTTGTTATTCTATTTATAAATCTTTCTGTTTATAAATCAGAATTGGGACATGTAGTGCTGGGACTACCAGCGTTGTATCTGAATGATAACGACCAGCTGCATCTCTACTGCCTGGATCAAACTGCAGTCTAAGGGCTCCGACTTTAACAAGCAATTTCCCTACTATCACCATTCAATATTTTATTGCCATCATGTCTGGGCCATCTGGCAATTTTTGAGTTTCCATGATGCCAGTCTGTGTACAAGAATAACAGGAGTCCCAAACACCCTGCAATCCAAACAGATAGGACAGACTCAGGCAGAAAGAAAGGGAGTGCTATTCTGCCTATTTCTCTAAATTGGGAGTTCAAGGCAGAAAAAGATGTTGTGGTCAGATCTGACTTGCAGTGTTTTACTTATGCTTCTTTCTCAAGGCTCAACTCCAAGACACTCCAGCCTTCGTTAGCAGCAGATGAGACAGAGCAGACCTGAGCTCTGAGGATCAAATGTCCTCCTTGACCCACAGCTCAGGTGTAGCACGTGCAGCAGGAGAACACTGTGCTGCTGCAAAACACTTCAGGACTTATTTACAAGGAGGATATGACGAGGTTTTCTTGTACTGGCTCCAAGAAGAATACATTGGAGAGCTGGTTAAACATCTTCTTCACTAAGTTTTTGAGGAGAAAAACATTTTGAGTTGAACAAATTCACAAAGAACTTCTTTGTGAACACAGAAATTTGGGAGGTTTCAATGAAAAGTTAGCAGCACAGAAATTGAAATTCCCTTCTGTATCAGCTCTCAGAAAACACGAACAACCCTAACTCATCCTACATTTTGGCAGGATGAGAAAAAAAGACTTTCCAGAAGATGAGGTCCAGGAATACATATGGTCCAGGAATACGTAAGGAAACAGGAATACTTGTGACACAAACATACCAACTGTTGCATGGGCTACCAAATGGCAGGCAGTATTTTGGGAACAACCCACTCCCTCACACTCCTACCACGTCTAAAACCACAGAAAAAAAAAGAAAGTGTGGAGGAACTCAAGGCTAATCAAGAAAAACCACTGCCAGAACCAAGAATAAGTTCTCTCCTAGTCTATACCGTGTTAACCCTGAACACAGCAAACACAAGGACCTCCTGTAAGTCAGGCTCTGTGAATAAAGCCAGTCCTACCCTGATGCTAGGGAGGATGTTGAAAGAAAAAAAAGAAAACAGAAAAAACAAGTTTGAAGCATAAGGCTGTCACCACAGTTCATTCTTGTATCACTTTTAAATTGCTCTTAATCATCACAAACTCACAGAACTGTCCCTTCAAAGAGGTAGGTGTCACAGAGCTGAAGCTCAGGGGCATGTTGATGCAAACAAGCAGAGAAGCAGGAGTATGTCTGGATTGCTTTAATTTTGTGGTTTTATGTCAAATGCTGAAAAGTACTCTAATGCTCTTGCATATTTAATTTCCCTTGTTCTTTTCAAACACTAACAAATGTGACTGCTTGCACTGCCAAGACGCGGCAAATTAAAACAATATACACAGTTGAAATGTGACCTTGAACTATTGCTAGATCATTACAGGAGGCACACCAGCAAGCATGTTCCTCTCCCAGTGCAGTCCCTTCTCATGGCACGTTATGTTATTCCAACATGGCAGTCTTGCAACATAAAGTCCACTGAAATCACGGGGCAGTCCAAACTTCCCATTCATTGCAATGGGAGTTTGTCTAGTAAAAATAATTAGACCTGCAGGGAACTGTTCCAGAGTCTTGCCAACACCAGTGAACAAAACCCTCAAAGCTTACCAGTTTTAGCTCAGAAGTTCACTGATGTTCTCCCAGTAGGATCGCTCTTCATCGTGAAAACTGAATGTACTGCTGATATTTTGTGTGATGAAGACCAAGGCCTAATGAAAGGCATTTAAATCTGTGCCAGAGAAGAGGAAATTCAGACTTCTGAAAAGCAAAGAGATGTCTGAGCAGCTGGAAATACTCAGTATGATCCTCCAGCTGAACACAACTGTGCTGGCAGACAGGAAGAAAACTCAGGAAGAAAGGCAGGGCTTGATGTTACACACCACCCCATGGACTACCCTCTTAAGGGTTTCCCCCTGCCAAAAAAAATACAAGAGGAGACAGGAGGGAGAGATCAAGAACACCACATGAGAAAAAACAGCCTAGAGCAAAGTCTCAGCATTATCCATAGTCCAACACAAATGAAATACAGCCGTTTAACTACAGCAGGACATACGGCTGGTGTCCTTCACAAATCTTTCTAAGGATGGAACCAGACTATTCAGCTGTCTTCTGCACAGAGAAATACGAAGAACAGGGTACATGGTAATGCTTGGCCAATTAATCCATAGAGTAAATGCACTTACTTAAGGTATAACCACTAAAGGTAGAAAAGATTTCTGGCTTTCTGTCTGTGTGACTAGAGCTGACCTCAAACTGGAGAAGAGAGATCAGTCAGGATGAAGAACCAGTTTCTACAAGAGTAGACTAGCGAAATAGCTGGTGAAAGGGGGAAGACTTCTCTCTACAAATCTATCTTGAGGATAAACACCAGAAGACAAAAGAACTATTTGACTTAATGGCCAATACTGGCACCAGAACAAATGAATATAAATTGGCCATGAATACATTTAGGTTGGAAGTTAAAAGAGGTTTCCTAATCACCACAGCAATTAGGGTCTGAAACAGCCTGTCAGTGAGAACAGCAGAGCAGAATAAGTTCAGCTGCTTTTAAGACAAAACTCAACACCTTCTGAAGAGCTTAGAAAGTGGTGCCTGGACTGGGGAACAGAGCTCTCAAAGCAGAGCACATTGGTCTATGGCTGTTCATGCTCATAGCAGTAGGTGCTTTACATTCAACCTGCCCACAGACACGAAGTCTATTTTATTCTGCACAAGATTGTTAGCAGTAGCCTTGGTCCATACAGGTGTTTTTGGCACCAGAATCCCCCCAGCTGCAGTAAGAAGTGCGCATCCTGAACGTCTTTCAAGCCTGGCACTTGTACAAGGAAGGGGGATTTCACCCGCGGTCCTTATCCATGTATTTCACTCAATTCAGTAACATTAAAAATCCAGTCATTGCCACCCTTCAGGGCCTCTGACAGAGTCCAAACTGACTTTCCATGTGGTACAGGGTACTGCCTATCCAGTCCCTTGCACACAGGCATCTCCATAACTGTATAGCACCTCATGGAATACTGAGGGAATATCTCATCTCCCCGAGGTTGATGGTAGCTTTGCCATTGGCTGCAGCAGGACTGGGATGGAACTTGGCTGTGTCCTGCTGGCTTGTGCATCCCAGAAATGGAGAAGTGACAGGTGGTGATTCGTTTAAGTGCACTGGTATGAGCTGAGCAGGAGCCAGGAAAGCCAGAACAGAACCAACAGGAGGGAGCAGCTGGTGGCTACTGATGCTGCTTGGAGAGCACTCTGTCAAGTCAAAGACCACTATGGGACCACAAGAGACAATTTGTTATCCTCAGCCAAATGTACCCAGGATTAGGCAATGGGCTGTGAATCCCTAGTACCCAGCCACATGACAAGAGATTTGCGTGCAGAAATTAGTGGAAGAAGACCATTGTGCGAGGGATTAGAATACAAAACCAGGTGGCTAACTGGCCTGTCTGCTCCATGAAACAAATCATTTGCCCACACCATCTTTTAAAAGTTTAATTTCATTTTAAATATCTTTATATAGGTAGCATATTCCCTAATGGAAAGCCGTTTAAATGTCTCTCCTGCGATGCGCAGAACGATTACCAGAGCAAACGCATCCACAGATTTTGTTTTCTTATTACTGGTGGTTGAAATTTGGATTTGTATTGTTTACTTGAAATTTAAAATGTTGTTTTTCAGTATGCTATGGGAGACCACAGATTGCAGGTTAACCTGCCTCATTTAAAATAAACTGAAAGTCTGAATCACACCCAGCCAATCCCTAATTAGTTAAGCGAGACAGATGGGTCAACCCAGCCGTTCTTGCCAAGGGAGTGGAGGGTTATCATCAACTGTGGGAGGCTGGGAGGAGGAAACCACATAAAGCATGGAGTGTATCTCAACCAACATCATGGAGAGGAAAACTTCTCCATCAGGGGATTTGAAGATCAAAAGGCCCAACAGGTCAGATCCATTCTTAGTCTTTCTACCTAGAGGCATCAAAGGTCAAAAACTACCAGCAAGGCTTGAACAGAATGCTCTGGGAAACCAGAAGCCAGTGCTTCAGTTATCAGATATCCTTAGAGTGACTTTTCACAAGCTTACTCTTGACAGTGAAGCCAGATTCAAATGTCACTACCGCTTACCTGCATTTGAGGTGAGGTTGAGAAAGCCAAGATTGCTTAGCCTAGACAAAAAAAAAAGACTCAGGAAAAAGGAGAATCTTGTCAATGTGTATAAATACCTGTCAGGGAAGAATAGAGATGACTGATAAACCTCAGTGGCGCACAGTAAAGAGGCAACAGGCACAAAATGAAACACAAGAAACTCCCCAAAACCCAAGAATTAATTGCAAGGGGAGTTGAATGTGAGCACTGGTTGCGCAGCATAGTTGAGGAGTCTCCATTGTTTAAGGTATTTAAACCTGACTGGATATAGCACTGAAAAACTCCTCTAGCTGAAACAGCTCTGTGCAAGGGTCTTGAACGAGACAATTTCCAGAGGTCCCTTCCAGCTTCAATGATCCTATGGTTCTCTTCCAGAAACCACTGCTGTCTAGCTGTACAGCACAGTTCTTTTGGTTTGATTTTGAGTCATACCAGTTCATCTGTCCATTTTCCACTGTTGTCAAAACAGACCATTTTGACATGACTGAAGGAGTCTGTGAAACCTGCGATGAAAGCAGGAGGCAGGAACGCACAGACAGCACTGAAGCTGGGCAAACAAGGAACACCTCTTAACACAGCTTCGTCAGTCGAGAGAGAGTCTCTTGGAAAGAAGACCCTCAGTGCTACATGTTCCAGGATGAGCTGCTGTAATCATCTCACTGCAGTGTCAAAAGAACACAGAAAGGTTTGATACTCCACTTCTGCTTGATTTCAACATGGGAACAACAGCAACTTGATGCCTCCCATTAAGAGGGCCCTTCTGAGACTCTCATTAGCCTCCAAGAGCAGTTAGAAACCTTGGGCACATCTGGTCCTTCACCTCTCTCTACTTAGCTGTTTCCCTGCAAAATCTGTGCCATGGCTTTGCCTGCCCCAGCAGCTTTAAAAGATGAGCCTATCCTTTTGCACCGGTCAGAAGAGATGTAACATCCAGGAAATGTACACGTAAAAAGCCTTTTTTCTCATTCCTTCTTCCTGAGCAAAAGTGTGTCTGACTGACTTCACTGGCTGATGACTCAGGAGAAGTTTGTTCATGAGTGCAGAAAGAACTTGCCAGTGTTTCCTATTAAAACAAAAACCCCATGAGACCTGAATAATTAATAACCTACCAGTGAAAAATTGGCCCTAATTACCAAAGCAATCCCCCCCAAAAAATGTTAATTGCTTGGCCTATGTTCCTCCTTCAATGGAATGACTATATTGACAAACCTCATATAGCAAGAAAAATCTGGTGGCCACAAGATACACTTGTTACAAATGGATCAATAGCAATTATGAAGTTTTCTTGCATTTCTGAAACTGCTTCAGGCTCCAATCTATCTTAAGACAATATCATGCATTTTTATCAAGGTACATTTTCTCCGTTTTTTGCTTCAGCTGAAGATGATTTGTATTTTGCAGGGCACAAAATAAACATGATGAAAATTTTTAAACCGTTTTAAACAAAGGAAGTCATTATCAAGCATTGGCAAAAGCATTCAGTTAAATTGCACTCGTGGTTGAAATTAATTTTCTGAAGCAAATTCTGAAAGAGGTAGAAGCCAACAATCAATAATCTCTTAATGAGGTGCAAGAAAAACATGTGTAGACATGACAGGTTTTGATGGCTAATGAGCTTCAGAGGAAGAACATTGTTCAGAGGAAAACTCTGAAAGGCACAGAAAATTGATTAATTGCCAGACCAAGATATTGCAGGAAGGCATTTGGAAATTCGGCAGCCCTCAGACCTCATATCATTTACACCTCCTGTGTGACGTGTTAACTTTAGAAAACATTATAGCTGAAGGGTGTTGTTTTTCTACCCCCCTCTCTCCCTAGTCGCTAACTCGCGATCAATCTGCTTGCTGTGATTTGTTGCCTCAGAAACAAAGTTACCTGGCGAAACTTTCCCGTGCTGTTTGTGGGGATGAAAAACTGAATGCAAAAGACAGGCCATGGGGGGTCCTGTTTTCCTTTCGTGTTAATAGCTGCTCTTCTGGATGTAAGACATAACTAGGCTAACAGACATTTTGGTCTTCTGTCACTTGTGCTCACAAGTGTCAGCAACACAACATAAAAGAGTTTACATTTACCAAAAAAAAAAAAAAAAAGATCAAAAGAGTATGACCTATTTTCCTGCAGTTAAACACCTCCTTTTAAGGTACAGAACTAAGATCCACTCTATCTCCTGTCAGCAACAAAAACACAGCTCACGTAGGTGGGAACACAGGTTCCCAGCAGCAGGAACATGGAATCCCAGCCTGGGACAATTGATGCCTTCTTCGCTTGGGTCTTGGTCTTGAGGAATCCCCTGAGGCCAGTAGGAAAGTCTGGAGCAAGGCTTACCCACTGTAGGGGATGATCAATTCAGGGGACATTCAAACAAATTGGACAAAAAAGTCCTTGGTACTTAAACGGATGCATCCATGAATGCTGGGGGCCAATGTCACTGCAAGGACACTCTCAATAATCATGGGGAGATGGGAGGTTCCTGCAGACTGGGTGGAAGCAAATGTTGCTCCTACCTTCAAGGAGGGCAAGGAAGAGGTTCCAGGCAACTACAGGCCCATCAGTCTTCCCTGATCCCTGGAGCGAGTCCTCCTGGAAACCATTTCCAAGTATATGAAGGACAAGAGGGTGATTTGGAGTAGTCGGCATGGATTTAAGAAGGGTAAATCATGCCTGACCAACCTGATAGCCTTTTGCAATGAGATGACAGGCTTGATGGATGAAGGAAGAGCAGTGGATGTTGTTTATTTTGACTTCACTAAGGCTTTTGCCTTAACCTGTCTGCCATAACATCTTCCTGGACAAACTGATGAAGTGCAGACTGGATAAAGAGGCTGTGAGGCGGACAGAGAACTGCCTGAACTGCTGGTCTCAAAGTGTCCTGAGCTCCTGCCCTCTACTACCACCATCTCAAAAGGTTTCACTTGCACAAATGGCAGAGATTACATCCCACGTGCCCCCCTTCCATTGCAACAAAGACATTAATACAGCCAACATGCATTTTGTTTTCCTGACCTGAGGTGTGACCACCTTAGCCAGAATCGGGAGATAAGTAAGCAGCCTACCTTTTTTCTCTCACGTGGAGTAATATATATTTCCACAGAATGTACAAGTATCTTTCTACAATAAATAAACATAATTCATCAAGGATCAAAACACACTGAAGAATTAAAACACACTGAGGCATCACTAATTATATGGGCAAAATAAGGAAATACGGATATAGGTGAAAGAAAGAAAAAATGAAGATCATTTATAAGTCCAAAATTTATGAGTTCAAAGTCAGCTATAATCACCTGTAAACTCTTTGTCTGAATACTGACTGGACTGGGAGATCATAAGTGATCCCACTCTCTTAGATGATGGCCTTGTCTTACTTGCAGTGCCCCTTTTTGTGAGCAATCTGTGCCTCAAGGTCTTTACTAAGGGGACAGATGGTTATTTCTACAGACATGTCCTCTCATACATAAGGCAGAGACTAGAAGACAAATATCTCCTCACCAACAACATAAGACATAATAAAGAGTTGAGGAGAAAAATGATCCTGTTTACATGGCCACTCAAATACTGACCACTCCTGTAGAGTTGCTGTGTGATTAACAGCAAGTTATAAATGGGGTAAACTCATCTGAGAACCTCATTTGATCCCAGAGACAAACAGCAGCTACCAGCACATCCAGACATTGATCTAGACGTAAAATGCCCTTTGGGGGGTACAGGCAAGAGCACAAGGCAGTGGCCTCAAGAATCCCATCTCCGCTGATAAATGTGATACACCAATTGCTTCACCTCACTCCCTGTACTCATCCTTTTTTCATTTGCTGCCTAGCAAGACAGTCCTCTCTTCAAGGTAGTGAGTCTCTCTCACTGCCAACATGATTAGAAGCTTGTTCTCATTTAAAGCCTCTAGTTGTCATTTTTATTTTTAAAAAAATAGTTTAGGTTAAACACTCCCAGAGCACTGCAACTTAACCCTTGGGCGCCTCAAGACCCAAAGTGCCTATATATGTGGTGATAATAAAGTTAGCTTAACTTTAGGGATATAAAGGTAGCAATTTGGGGCATTATTGGAACTGTTCAAGTCTTCATGTTGTGGAGCAGATTGACACCATCTCATTTGCCCTTCTGTGATTCACAAACCAGATGTTTCCCAACCTATCTTACACCTGTAGCACCCAGTGCCCCTCCAGCGGTGTTTCTCAGACAGACAGACAGAGATTGATAGCAGCAAATAACACATCAGAAGAGGTCATGAAAAGTCACTGAACAAAACCAGATAGTCCCACACAAGTGGACAGGGGCACAACAAAAAGGGGGCAAATAAAAACCCAGTTAGGCAACAGTGTAAAAAACAACTTGTGAATTTACTTACAGGGATTTTAACTGTATGAAAGAATTCTTCAATTAAGAAAGCATTTGATAAATAAAGCAAAGAACAGACCTGCGCCAGGGCCTGACCAAAACATGAAGGTCCAAGCTCTCCAGTTTTAACTTCTAGCCTAGTGATAAATGTGTTTGGCTGGAATGCAGGAAGACAGGATTTGAATTCCTCTTCTTTCCCAGAGGCTGAACTTCTTTTGTCTCATATCAAAGAATCTCGTATCAAAGCTCAGTTACAAAAATACAGCAACACATCTTGCGACTCATATCTCCGTCATCTAAATGTGCAGACATGCAGCAGGGCCATCTGTCCACGGACAAGGTCAAACAACAAGAAAGAATAAAGTCTCTTGGACCCAGCTGGAAGCAGAGCAACCTCACATACCCTTGCTCGGTCCCTCAAGTAGGATCATGACAGAAGAGAGGGGACAAGGCTGGAATTCAGCCAAAGCCAGGAGCTCCTGCTTCTCATAAAGGTATTGCAAACCAGTTTATTAAGGAGTCTAAAAGATGTTACAGTCCTGCAAGTACCCTGACCACAAGTCTCAAGAGTAACTGTCTACAGCGGTGTAATTATTCCCCCATGCAAAAAAAGAGCTGTAAGAAAAGGAGCCCAGTACCTCCTGTCTTAGAAGAATCTCCAAACCTAGTGGGGTTCAAGTGGGAAATCATCCCACAGGTAGGGATGATTTGAATAATATCTCAGACCAAGGTCCTAAGAGTGTTACAAAATGGGGGATGGGGGAAGTGAATAACACATCTGATCAACACTTTGAGAGAGCAGCAGCTGACCGTCCCCAGACTCCAGGAGAGAGTGATGACAGTGAGCCCCAGCTGGGGAGACATCACTGAAATTTAGGTACCACAGCGCCAAGTCCTTCTGCTCATCAAGCTTTCAGAGTCTGAGTCAAGGCTTACCGAGTCAATGCAGAGTCACACTGATTTCAGTGAGCTAATTGAGTCTGGAGTACTCATAAGCTTTACTGTGACCTAATCCCCATTAGAGCTGTAATTGTACAGATTGATTTATCATTTGATACCGAAATTGGTTAGACTCCAAGCAATAAACTCTTTCTGACAAGGCTCTTTTTTTTTTTTTTTTTTTAACAAAAAAGTATGTTGTTTTATAAAAGTTAACCTTTTGGAGGAGCATAAAATTCTACTGAAAAAATTTCTGAAGAACATTATTTCAATGGCATTTTGACTGTCAAAATGTTTGTCAGAATGAAAGTTCTGCATTTTTTCATGTACTTACACTACACTTACACTGTGAAGTTAAATTTAAAAGGTTACAACATCTCAGAAATAGAAATTGCAGCCCCTGGCAGCTCTATTCCCAAGAGCTGCTGTAACCCCTTGCTGAGTCTGTGCCTCGTGCTCTTCCCTGTCTGGTCCACAGAGGAGGAGAGTCTGCTGAAGTTGCCAAAAAGAAGCTTTTGCCAGAAGTCCCACCTCCTCAAAAGTTGTTCCATAAGCAGTGGAACTGTTGAAACCTGTTTTCCTACGACTTGGTGCTCCGCAGCCAGATTCTCCTGTGCCTAACAAGGTGATAGACCTTCCCTCTCAAGGTTTTCCTACATCTGGGGTGTTATTCCAGTCTTTACCCACGTGAATCCCTTCCCGCCTAACAAGAGATGGAGTTGACCTTCCCTCCCCATCCACTCCCAGGAAACCAAATAATCAGGATGCAAATAACCATCTCTGTCAAACTCAGCTACAAGGGACCAGCACGTTTAGAAGCCATGAGAGCGCACAGGCAGGTGCATGCATACACACACACAAACATCCCCCTGTGCTCATAAGCCTGCCTTCCTAAGGAAACCAGCCTAAAAATAACCAGCTGTAGTCGCAATGTGAGCTGTGCCTCTGCTCCCTGTCAGTATGCATTAGAGCACTTCTTAATTTCACATTTCCGTGGCTTGTCTCAAAAGAAAACCTGGTATTTCTCCTCTGATCTTTTCCTAGCTTCTTTATATTTTTACCACTGTGTATTCATACTGTTTTCCATGTCAGAGCAGTCCCGAGACTGCAATACAAGCTTAGACATTCTGCATTCAACTTCTTTGCTTAAAGTACTTTATAAGACATGAATTTTAATAATTGTTAGAACAGTGCATTTTATTTTTAACCTGCAATGTAGCTCACTTTATATGCAACTCAGGCAGAAATCTACAAAAGATAATTTAGCTGGTAACTGGCACAGTCTATATATGCCAGCAAAACTGCACTGTCACTAGAAAACACTATATTTAGTAACCATGTAGCAGAAGGAGTTAAAAGAGGTCTTTTTTCCACTTGACAGAAACTATTTCTGTAGATTGGATCTGGTAAATGCAAAGTAACACATGCTAAAGACTCCTGTGCAAGTACTTCTGGTCTTTTTCTTAAAAAAAATGTTTATGTAGTAATATTTGAGATCTTCTATATGGTCTTGCCTTGAAAGCCACAATCAAAAGTTTGCATGTGTTCCTTCTCCACTGTCTGCTTTTAGCTGGCCACCATACCCTGCTCTCCAGTATTGTGTTATTTGTGTCTCTCTGACAGCACGAGCCTCACAAAAAGTGCCCTTTTATTTTGTCTTTCCATACAGTAATAGTTCTTCATCATCACAGAAATCCAATATAAGCTACTTATTTTCAACACATTCTGTAACACAGAACCTTTGCTCACAAGACAGACTTCTGGAAAAATAATAATCCTGTATAATACATCTAAATCCCTCCTGATCAGTAGTATATTCCCGAATAATTTCCTCGAGTCAGCCAAGTTTCCACTCAGAGGCACAAAATCTGGAGGGGAGAAAGTTGAGCCGTCCAGGTGGCACAGACAGCATTTCACATCATTCCAGCAGCTCGGGAACTCCTGCTTCTCCTCACTGTCTCAGGTTCAGGGGAGGGACACGGACTGAAGCAGAACGGCAGTGTTTGCTGAGCATCAGATCTCCTTACAGCAGGCCAGAGCCCCAAATATTTAATGCATCACAAGGGAAGGTTCAAACACAGAGCACCAAAAAGGAAAATGGTGCCGTTATAGCACCAAAGCACACTGTTTTTGTTTATGTTTGCCAGAGCTTTCAACTGTTTATCAGAATGGCAACAGATGGCACAAGGCAAACGCACGCACTTTTTCACAGTTTCCTACAAAACGAACAGATGTCTTCATTACATGCTACATGACCGCGTTTAACAAAATGTGACAAGAAGCAGAGGTAGAGAAAAATGGCATATCCCTTTCCTAACCTGAATTGCCTCTTGGCACAGATTTGAGTTGTGCCTGAGCATGGGACTGAATGCACAAGAGGGAACTCAGAGCGATTTTCGCTTGTCTCTAATCTGTCGTGGGAAACAGAAGTGGGGACTTTGGGGTGGTTCCGTCCCTAGGGAAACCTGGCGGCTCTCTGGGCCAGTCAAGATGGACACAGGAGATGTTTTCATCATCTCTCCTTAGGAATGTTTTCAGGGGATGACAGCGCTCACCTGCATGAGTGGAGCCCCTCCAGCAGAGCCCGTATGAACCTTGACACCTTTTGTCTCTGCCAAAAAGGACACATTAGCCACAGTCCAGTGCTGCTGTGGCCACAGACAGCCCTTGTACTGTCCAAGCCCTCCCTGAGCCTCAGCAGAGAAGATACAGCAGACCTAAACAGTCAAAATGCTAAAGGTTCCTGTAGTGATGTGAGTGAGTAGAGCACCACCGACAAAACAAATCTGTTCTGAAAGCAAGGCCCATGTTGGGTTAAACACTGCCTCTCTCTGCTCATCCGAGTGGCTCAGCAATTCCAGAAAATGCATGTCTTGCCACACGAGGAGGGATAAGAGCATGAAAGCTTGCTCTGTACTGGAGAGCGATGTTTTCAACAGTCATTTTTGCTAACCGCTGCTCCAGAATTCAGACAGACTTTCTTTTATTTTCAAATCAGCTAAAGAAGAAATGGAGAGAAGTGTTCGAGTTTGGTAGGTAATGGGCACTTGACATCCACTCACTCAGGTGTTCTATAACTAGCCGTGGTTCTTAGCACAGGGTGAATCAGAGTAAAATCACAGCTGATATGAAAATTTTACAATAGGGCAGCAGACATTCATGTATTTTATTTTGTTTCTGCTGAAGGGAGCAAGGCCAACCATTTCAGACAGCTCTCCCAGTTAGACCATAGACATAACTTGCAAACCCATGTGCACTTGTGACTGTAAAGGCAGGGACAGAAGCAGAAAGGTCTGCAGCAAAGCACAGCCTTGGACATATTTTTTTCCAGCTGGAAGCTTTGAATTACTTCAATGAGGAACTATATTCCAGCCTCTTAAAGAAAATTTCAGACTCTTCGTAATAAAACCAAAATCTGTCTCCAAGCCGGGCTGTCACAACACAGTGGGAGGACAAGCCCATAGTGAACAGAACAGACTTTGCAGGCACTTCTCTTTGCCTACAATATATATGGTTACAAAGGAAGAGGCTGACTCCTGCCCCTCTTCCCAGAGCTTCTCCAAATAGGCCAACACAGTGGAAACTTTCATATTGTAAAACACTAAATCAGCTAGTCAGGGTTTTGTCAGGCACCAGATGTGCCACTGAGGCAAATTCTCTTTCCAACACGATCTCCTAGTCTTGCTGGGTAAACCTCAGAACTGTCTTTCTCCCTGCACCTTTCAGGTGCACGGTCCCTGTGAGGGGCTTTATACAGTCAAGATAACAGTATATAAATAAACATCAGCAGACTCCCTTTTTGGGAGGTTTTATCTGTCAGCCCAAGAGACAGAGGCCCAGGATCTCCTCCATCTGGTACCAGCTCACCTCAAAGGTCCTGAGATACCTGCAAATTTGCCCATCTGGACGCATGCTGTTGGCCTGCAGCATTGTGCAGTGGGTTTCATAAAGTCATAATCCAACACGAAACAGAGAAGACTCCAGAGTTCAGTACACTAAAGTAGTCACCAGATAAAAGTAGTGATCAGCAGCATATAATTTATCAACACCTATTTGCATCAAGTAGCTGTTGGTCAGGCTGATTGACACAGCCTGGCACACTGACACATGGCATCCCTGAGCTGCACTGTGCTGTCCTCCTCATCCACAGACGGGGCTGGATTCTGCACAGTGCTGTGGCAAAGGTGGACCCTAATGGCTACTAAGGGCCTGGAGTCCACAGAGCAGCCATCTGCTTATTGCTCCTCATTTTACCCTGCCAGAGGCAAAACTGGGAAATAGTCTCCCCGGGAGAATAGTTTCCCCTCAGTCACAGAGGGTTTTATGCTATGCAGTTCTCTTCTCCTCACCCATGGCTGGCTCTCCTGGGACAATGGAGACAGCCTTTGCTGCTGGTCAAGTTCTCCCACATAAAATGAAATATCTGAAAGCCATCTACATTTCCATTCCCAACATCAGGGATGACAGTGCAGGTAAATCCTTTGGCTTTCAGATAACTTTTGCTCAGCCTAGCAAAACTCCATTCCTAGCTCATTAGGAAGACACCAACCAGACTTCTGCTTCAGAATACCATTTTCAGGAGTTGATCCTGTGCTGATGAGAGGCCATAGGAGCTTTCCCAAGGATTTCAGCAGACAAAATCAGTCCCTCTGGTATTATGAAAAACAGAATGTAATTGCAGGATGACTACCATCCCCTGAGGAGAGAAAAAAATATCAGGATGCAGCAGAGCAGGAATTCTCCCAAGGAGCAAGGAAGAAAACATTTGTCATGGTTTTAGGCAGGAGCACTCTCACCATTCTTTCAACCATTTTATGACTTTAATGACTGGCTTCTCATTGTCTCAGCAGCTTGCAGAATTTTCTCCTCCCTTCCCCTCATCTCCACCTTGAAGATCTCATCGGCAGCTGCTCACAGAGGTATTGTCCATCTGCAAGGCAGCAACTGCTAAACCCAAAGTTTCTCGTGGAGCTACTGTTCTTAGTGAGCTGCCTCTCACAAGCCTTATGTTCATCACCAGTTCTCTGGGCCTCTTCCTCGTGGCATCTGGCAGCCCCTTCAGCGATGAGAGATCACACAGGGTCTCATTAGCAGCGCAAGGCCCTTCACAGCGGGGGCTCTGTGTATCAGTTGCTGTGATGTCCTTTGTATTTATGTCCTGAAAGAAAAAGTACAGGCAGTGGTGACACAGAACATTCTTGCATGTGACTCTAAAACCTTCATCCTGAGCAACAGTCTCACCTGCTACACGAAAAGGCAGAACCCCAAATCTAGCCTGTGTTTGAATGCATTTCTGTGTGTTTGTGAGCACATGTAATGCAACCCTCAAAACTGTTCTTGGTGCACTTTCCTCTGCACAGGATGTTGAAAGTTCAACTGTTTCCACAACATTCAAATAATAAAAACCTTTCCTCTAGCAGAAGGGGGCAGGGAGGCTGGAACTCGGTGATCTTTAAGGTCCTTTTCCACCCAAACCTTTCTTTGATTCTATGAAAAGCCAAATACAACAGAGACTTCAAATGCCCATGTCAAGTGGCTGATTTCTGCACGTGTCTAAAACTGTGACTTGGGTGTCCTTCCCACCCAGCCCAGAAGTCATTGTGCACCTCCTTATCGTAGCCAAAGGTTCATTGGAGTCTCTGTCTTCATGTTGGCCTCTTTGAAGAGAGACAAAGGTGGATACACTGCAAATCCCATGTTTTTCAAACAAAAAACTACTGATTAAAATATTCACTTCAGAATAGGACATCTAGGTTTGAGGTTCTCTACTGCCTGAGAGTACAAGCTCAGTTCCTCTCTTTACTCTAAATGAGTCTCTTCTCCATTAAGCTGGTATTTCTTCCCAGCAATCTACATCTTACCTATCTTGCCAGAAGTCGCAAGAATAACAAACAGGACCAACCTACAAGACAGGAAGCACAAAGAGCCGTGACAGAAAAGCCCTGTCATCCCTCACATCATTCATACCATCTGGGAAGAGACCCTTTGATGCTCAGATTACACCTCTGCAGCACCAGAAGCTTTGTTGTTGTTATAAACCAATTCATCTGTACAACTGCACACGCTCTAACAGATCTATTGAAGAAAGTGTGTGTATTCTGGCTTTTGCTTCAGCATTTTCCCCAATACACAGGAGGGGAAGGGTCTCTGGCATTGGCATCTCATTGGTAGAGAAGTCAGAGGGTGATACAGCTTGAGTTATCTGGACATATCAGCCATTCCTCTTGCAAGGAAGGCCACCACCAGCATCCTGAAGCAAAGTTTCTCCTTCAGAAATTCAACCCTCCAGTTCTGCTTCCTCCAAAAATACTCTGCCCTTTGAGTTGTCATCAGTTACGAGAGTGAGAAAAGACCATCCACAATTTGTTACATCTTTCGCTCAAAGATCACTGCATAACGAAGAGAGAGACCAAATCAGACAGCAGGTCTTCCGTAAACTGAGCATTTGCTTACACACCAGAAAAGGAGCTCATAAGACTATGTTTAACACCATCTGGGGATCCTTCCATACAATATTACCATCAATAATAACAGAAGCCTAGCTACAGATTGTTGTACTCTGTGACAGCTAAATATATCAGGCCTAATTAGATAACACAGGCCAAAAAGCAAAAATCTGCAAACACGAGGGAATGCAACCACAAGGGCCAGGAAGATTAAAGAAACCCTGCAAATTAAGTGAAGGGATGAACCTGGATTGAAATCACCAGTCTCAACACCATGACTGAAATTTAGGAAAGGTCAGCTCTAAATAAGGAGCCTGGTTTGAACTGCACAGCTGGGGTCTCTCTGTGACTCAAACCAGAGAGCAGGCTCCAAACGCTCCTCAGAGCTAGAAAGAAAGCACTGGGGAATTTACCTCAGCTGGTGTATATCAGCCTGGCTCCATTGACTTCAATTAGTGTGATGTTAAATCTCCAGTGTTGATTTCAGTGGGATTACAGTGATTTACATCAGCCAAGGAGCTAGCGTTTCACTTCTAGGCAGACTCTTCCGTAGCATCTTCATTAGTGGAAATTCCATATAAAGAGAAGAAAAGGAGACACGCTCTGTTCTCACGTCTCCAACTACCTCCTGCGATGGGTACATCCCAAATGCAAGAGATAGACTGGCAGCCAACTATAATTAGCTCTGTTTTGCTGCAGTTCAATCCGTGGTTACAATTACCCTTTCTTTGCTATAAAGATCCAGCTAAGAATTGCTGGAGCCACTCCTTCCCCTTCCTGCCTCTCCCCTTTATTTAACAGCTCTAAACGCAGGTTTTCGTAAAGGCACGAGGTTCTTGCCCTTTCCTGTGCATGCACAGCTGGCAATTATTGCTAGCAGCCAGCCTTCCCACTTCCCAGCTCCCTCTTCCTGCCTGTTTTCCCTAAATCTGTAAGCATAGGAAAAACTATCATTTTGCTGGATATTACACGTGTACCCCAGGTTTGAATTCTACAAGATACTTAAATCCGGTAAACTGTGAAACGTGCAACAAGACACCGCGGTCCTCCCGCAGGTTGCGCTGCCAGATGTCGTTGGAAAAGAACGTGCTGGTTCCTCCCAGATTCTAGATGAGCCACTGCTTGTTAAACATTGAAGATATTATCTGAAACACACAAATACGGCCTTTTGAGGAATCCAGGGAAGGCATCCATAATTCCAACTTCTGGGTACCCAATCTCAGTGGGGTGCTTAGGCTGCTTTACAGCCGGTGGAGACTTCAGAGACAATTGAAGAGCTAAACCAGGAGTTTACCTCTCCCCATGGAATATATAACATGCCTAAGCTCATAAATTAGGTACCTTTATTAGAAAGCCTTAAGATGGTATGAATATTCTCAAAATACCTGTAAGATCCATTTCCCCCCGAACTCTTTTTATTGCCTGACAACATGAATCAGACAAAGTGAGGAACTTTGCTCAGTCCAGGGTTCTCTTAAAATATGGAGACCTTGAGATCTGCACAGCTGTTCAGCATCAGGTCCTGCTGCCCAGTACCAAAAGTGTGTTTTGGGTGGAATTGCATAAATCACGGCCTTCACATTTCCCAGTCAAATTGCAGTGGTTTCAGACTGATCTAAAATGAAAGTTTGAATGTATCAGTGAAATTGGCTACTTAAAAGACTTTTTTGAGCCTGAAACAAAGGATTTCTTTCCAATGTTGTTTTAAATTTAACTTTTGCTACAATTTACCACAATGTTCTAAGGTTTAACACAAAAATGTAGTATTTTAACTTTAAAAAAGTTCTCTTATGACTCATTTTTAATCTGGAAGTGTAAGAGGCCAAACCCAGCTCTAACTGACAAACATCTAGTTTCCTCAAAAATTTGTTTTTCAGTAAATGAACAGGAGGTTTAAATGAAAAACATGCCACTCTAGTTCATGTATCACTGAAAAATGCACACATAAAGGTCCCAAAATCTTATCCTTAATCTGTGCACAAACAGGGATGATTTCCTACCAACTGCTGGTACTCTAAGGCCTACTCTGAATAACAAAGTTTCTCTATGACCCAGCCAAATGTCCCTCAGAAGAAGAGCTGATTTAACACAGAGAATGACAAAATTCATAATCTGTCACCTTTTCATAGCTTTTTTATATTCTTGACTGATCTAAGTACAGAACAAAGTCACGTGTAAGCTCTAGTATAAAAATACCTCCTTTACTGGGACAGGCTGTGACTTGGCTACAGGAAAGGTGCCGTAATTTCTCCTTGCACACACACTTTACGAGCTATGACACCTCAGATTCTCCTGTTTCCTTGTTTCCTCTTCTATCTTCCTACCCTCAAGGGCCTAACACCCAGCCACTCTTTCCTGGAAAATAACAGGAATCATTCTCTCCATGGATACAAAGCTCTCCTTTCTGGTAATTAAACACTATTTTCAATTTGGTGGAATGCGACAGATGGATTAAAACTGACTGTGGAAGGAAATAAAAGTGCACACACTACTTAGAAGTTTTGAAAAGCATACTTCTGTACAAAAAGATTAATATTCCCTTAGATGAAGTTTGTTCCTTCCTTGTGTATTTGTACAGCCGTTGTCATCTCTCAATATTGGGGTTCAAGACTCACTCCCCAGTTATTGGTCATCATCTCCTATAGAGCGGCTTAGCCCAAGAAAATGCCTTTTTATGTCAAGAATAACTTTTGTCTGGAGTGTTTCCTGGGTAGTTGATGGGTGGATGAATTTATTTTTCTAGGAAAATGTCACTGAAATATCAGACACGCTGACCACTTTGGTTGTTATTGTTTCATTGTTCCTACTTATTTATTTACCCTGTAAGCTTCCAGTTTTCAGGACTTTCCCTCCCTCCCTCCTCCTCCTCCCACAGAGCTCACAGATTGTTCCTCTAGTTTTGCATCATGCCATTTTCCAGTCATGGTTTGCATAACACATTCCTACTCTGCTGTGTTTCTAAGCCTCCAACGAAAGTAATTTTAATTTTAGCCATACAACTGAATTTAGCTCTTCTGAAAGTCTTTAGTTTAAGTTAAATGGAAGTGGGACATTTTGGCCTTCTTGCAAGACAGTGAGCTGCAAATTACATCAAGAACTGCCATTCAGCAGCTGCGTCTAAAAAATAAAGAATATGGAATTATGAATAAAATTGTCAGAGATCAGGGAGAGAGGAGGCATGGATGTTAGTCAGTTCTCAGTTTGTCAAAAACCACAGGAGAGGATAAGGAAGGGTCTGGGCAGCTGCTCAGAAGTGAGATACTGACCTACAGCAGCAGCTTAAAAATCGTGCAAATTTTGTAATTCGAGTTCCTCTTTCTTGTCCTTATAGTTCTAGTTCCTCTTACTTGTCTTTTGAGTAGCTAAATATAGATTCTATTTCCAGGTTTTGAGAGGGAGAAAGGAAATCAGACTCTTGGCTGGTCACTTGACTCCCGGAAGTTGGGATTCAAGAAAAAATATTAGATCTTTTGACAAATCATGTGGATATTGACTCAAGTACAGGTTGAATGGCACCCTGAGCAACCTGATCTAGTGGGTGATGTCCCCAACCATGGCGGGGGGAGCTTGGAACTACATGATCAATGTCCCAACCATTCTATGATCCTGTGATTCCCTGACTCACTGGAAGTGCAGCCAGGCAGAGCTCTGAAAGAGCTACATTATAACAGCAATGAAGCAAACAAAATTGTTCTACTTTTCAAATTTTCTGAAAAAAACCTGAAAAGGAGTGGAGGAAGCCCCAGAGGGTCTCTCCTTAAAAATTGCTTCTTCTTTAAGGTCTCCTCTCTTTTTCAATCTCATATGTCCCCTCTTTTGACTCCTCCTTTCTTAATTTCTTTGTTTCTTCCTCTTTCTCAGTGATCTCACTCCAAGTTCAAACGTGAAATCCCTGCACTCCTGCTGCCCAAGGTCCCATCCCAGGGAGCCAAGGACAACTGCTGCCATCACCAGACCTTCCCAACAACTCTGGTAGAGCCTGTGGCCATGCCCTTAACCTCCCTCTCCCTGTAATAAACCTTAATGACCTTCTGAGTTTACTTTGACAGAGAAATAAGGGACGGTTATCATTAGGTAGATTTTTTTCCAAATATTGGCCTCACCCTATTGAGTGTTTTATCTGTATTTGGCAGGCCTGTAATTACACAAGAAATTAATATAAACTCTGTTTTTAAGGTTATATATTGAACATTTACCTAGGAGTTGGAGAGTGGTAATCCAATGAATTGCATGAAACTAATAACAAAACTAAGGTTTTGTACACATCTCAAATGTCTCTCCCTGCCATGTCAAATGTTTTAAAATTCTTGATCATTAATTTTTTTATTAAAGAGTGCCCATTCAAAAAAAATCTTTTCTCTTTCTTTAATCCTTGCCTCTGAGTTCCCTATTCAACATTTTTAATGGCCTTTTTTCTAATACCACATTCACCTCAAGTGACATTAAGCTGATGTAATAGAACCATTTTAATCAGTAACAATCAATTTTATTACTATGAAAACCTTAGGGACAGAACATTAAATACATACCATGTAATTAGTTTTGATAAAACAAGCCTTCATCTTAGCAAATCAAATATAATGAAAAGGAAATTTAACAGCTATAAAAATCTGTGGCATGAAGTAGGTGTGAATATGCATTCTATATGCACAGCAGTATAGCATCGTGTTTCATTCCATCCACACGCATAATCCACGTGAGGGCAAAGAGGAATTCTGGAAAGTCTTTGGAAATGAAGGAATGCCCCAAATGTTCTTTTATTGATAACATCTATTTTAATTGCTTTGTTTATAAGCTACATCAGTGGCTGAATCTTAGAAGAGAGTTCAGCCTGCGAGGAGCCTGCGAAAGCACTTATCGAATGCACTTATTGATGCAATGAAACCAAGATGGAAAGCAGTGCTGAGGAAAGCAGAGTAAATATCCACTACCTAGCTAGTGATAAAGCCAGAGTTTCTACCTCTGTACTTATTCACAGGGTAATTAATATCTGACAAGGTTCTGCATCCTCTGTGCCACTAAGGCTGGAAGTATTTACAAACAACCATTAGTCCTGTGTCAGGAGAGCAGGCCGGGCACATAACAGCCTCCCCTGTAGGCACAGACCAATATTTCTCCAGCAACCAGGAATTCCAACTGCGGTCACTAGCAGCATGAAGGCACTTTATTCTGTTTCTTGCAAGGACCATGTTCTTGTGCAGATCACGATATTCCTCGAGCAGGAGCGCTTAATAGGACTGAGGGGATTTGGTGACGAATTTTTCTTTTTCATTAGCCAGGGGTTGTTTTGTTTGAAATTATTTGGAAAATATAAATAATGTTTCCACACTTAGTAATGGTCCACTGGGGGCATATTTAAGTTGCAATTCATCAGCCTGGAGTTTTACCACACAGAGCGTAACACGAGCTACAGAAACAGTCACTGAGACACCATCTTTCCAGCCAGGATTCAGCAGCCTCCTACTCCAGCCTTCTCTCCTTCATTTCTTGGCGAGACGACCTCCTGGTCCCTGGGAAAGGCTCAATTCATTTTTCAGATAGCCATTGAGATTATTTTATACTATTCCACCCCAGGGGAACTGAAGAGCTGCACCAAAGTCCAGAACAATTGACAATATTTTCTTCTCAACAGAAAATTGGATTTTCTACTAAGCTTAAAATCTCTTCAAGGAAACTAGATTGCTTCAGAAAGTCTTCTGATTCTAAATCAGTTTTCCCAGAGCAGATTTTGATTCAATATTTTCAAGGGGTTCTCATCAAAAAACCCAAAGCTTCAAAACCAAAAAAGTCCTTGCAACTTCCCAGGAAAAGTTCGTCACTAAATTCTGCCTCTAAAAATTAAAAGTATTTACTACTTTCCTCAACTCTTGCAACATGAAAACAAGACATTTCCTAACTAGTTCTACTCAAGCATTTTCAGGTCCTGGTTTGTCTCACGCTTGCCCACATAAATCAGGAACCGCACCATAGCCAAGAGGCTGTAACTATGTCTGATGGAACCCTTCACAGTTTGTCAAAAATATCCCCTGCAGAAACCAAGGAATCTGATGCAACGGAAACCCCGTGGCCCAAGAACTGAGGAAACACACCGGAGTTTGGGGAACTGCAACCAGTGTGGAGTTCCAGGTTTGGGAATGACTCGTGAGATGGGTGGTGTCAGGGCTGAGGATGGGGTTTCCTGAGGTCCTGGATCTGGGCCATGGCATCCAGCACATCACTCCAGGGCAGAAGAGCCTTGGTCTCCAAGTCACGGCCATGGGATGGGACTTGGGACCTTTGGAGCCAGAGGCTCCAAATGGCCTCACTGGCTGCTGGCCCAGCCCTGGGCTAGGTCCCTTCTGCAGGGTGCCCCAAAGTTGGTGGTCCTGGGACAGCAGACCAGCAGCCCAAGTGGATTGATCTCTGATGGAGAGCTGGGACTGTGAAAGCCTGACTGGCACTGGCACCAGTCCAGCCACAATTCCTGAGACACAGAGCAGCTGCTACCAGCAGCAAAACTGACAAGATCATCAATTTCTCTGAGAAGCTGCAGCATCTGGGGAGCAGATTTCATTTCGGAAACGCTGCGTGTTGATGTGTCTAAAACAGTCTTTTCTTAGGTTTTCTGGTTCATGTGAAGTAAAGAGGAAGGCTTGTTTTAGACTGAGAGAGGAAAAAAAACCCACCACAGTTTTCTGCCACCTGGAAACCCTGGGGGTTTAGCTGTCTATATTTGGCACAGTCTACATCTGATGAAGGAAAAGAATTGGGCTGAGAATCCTGCAGGATCAGCCTGACCCGTCGTTTTGCTGTGCCTTATTATCCTTCTGACTGGGGCTGCTCACAGCCTCGTGCAGGCCAGGTCAGCTCCACCAAGTGGGATGTGCAGTCACATCCTCAGCCTCGCATTTCTCTGAACTAATGGTGACTCATGCGCAGGGACAAAATTTTCCCAAGTCATTGCAAGTCTCACAAGCCGAAAATAAATGTTCGAAAGAAACGTTTGACACTCAAAACTGAATCCTCGATTCAAGGTGACCTTGCAGTTTTTATTAATGCTTTGATCACCTCCGTGTCTATGAAATGACATGATTCGATTACCATGTGTTACATCCTCACATTTACTCATACCTCAGAGGGCCTAATTTGTGCCTCTGATGTATTTCTGAAGCAATTTCTATGGAAATATATTTTTTAAATTCCTTTAAGTGTATAAATTGTATTATTAATTCAACATACTACTTTTGCTTCATTGTTCTTTTTTTTTCCTTTCCTTGCTGTTAGAATACGTGAGAGGAAACTTAAGCTGATGAGCCAGTAGGAATGTATCACCTCTTTATTCCACCGAAAGAAACATTCTGTTTCCAATCTGGACCATGTAAAGATAGGTGCTTAAATTCCTGCAGTTTGATACTTCAGGATGAAAATCCTGGTTTTACCAAAGTCAGTAGCAAAATTCTTACTGATTTGAACGGGGTAGAATCAAACCCAGAGAGTGACGACAAGGCACCTCTGTTCAGCACATTGGTCCCTCCTGTTATCTGTGCAACACATGGAGTTTGTTGATAACTTAATAGGAATAAAATATTCATTGACATTTTTTATGTGTGTCTGCATATGCACTGCAGCTGGATGAACAAGTCATCATTCCAGGATCCTAACTTTTTTGTCTGATCGCAAATTACCAGCCAAGGCAGTGATTTTCATCACTTTTATTCTATTTTTCCTAAATGTGCAATGGATCAGTTTAGGAATGCAAGCTGCATTTTGTAACTAGCTCACAAATAGCCTGTTCACGTCCCTCTTGATCCAAGAGAGAACTTAAACCTGTCCCCAGAAGGGGTTACATAAGATTTAAAATATTTCCTTGCATAGTGACCCGTGTGTGCTGGCGGGACACATCAACTCACGCATCCCAGCTTCACTAACAGACCTCACAGCTCCCTCACAGGGACCAAGAATGGAAAAGTTGTACAGGGAAGGGCAGTAACCTGTCTCCATCAATGGACTACAGCAGATATAGAGGGGAAAGTTCTAAAACAGGGCATTGACACACTTCAAGAACACTTCCCTGATCACCAGCAGCCTGAGGCTCAGGCTTCCAGCAGCAGAGGGGCTTGAGGTGCTTCGCTGGTGTTTAGTAAATCTGCGTGCATTTCTTCTCCATTAACTTGTCCAGCCTCCCCAGAAGCTCATATGAACTCCCAGCAACCAGAACATCCTGCAGTAGGGAGTTCCTCAGGTTCACGTCACATTACAGGAGAAGACACTGACTTTTGCTACACCCACCACCCAAACAGGATGTGAACAGACGAGGCCTTTAAAAAAACCTTAGGAAATATTTCAGACTCTTGAATAGAAAAGGTTGTTGTTTCTTTGCCAGAGCAGTGGAAATAACACACTGTCAAAGGTGAGGGACACTTCATGATCCCAACTTTGTCACTGTCCGTGGGTAGATCCGGGCTCTCACTCTTTCCTTATGAACTCCCCAAGTCACAAGTAAATTTCAGACAGGCCATAGCATCATCTGTTGTACAAACACTCTCATGGATAATTATTTGCTGTATATTTGCTACAATTTCTCCTTTCTGCAGAAATTATGGAGGGATAAAATCTCACTTTCTCGTCTATTCACAAACAAACCAATAAGCAAGGCTGCAATTGCAGCCACTAGAAAATCAATCACTGACATTTCAGTTGGTTTAGCTCATTTGGAAGGACATCCATGGATATATTTGTGCTGTATTTGCCTAATTCTAATATACATTCACGTGCCTGTATACATTTCCATGTCAAGATGCAGTAATTAGATCTATGAAATACAAACAGCTCGGGTTTTATGGTGTTCTTCCTCCCTTCCTCCCCAACACTCCTACACGAGTAACGAGAAATAAATACACAGCAACATGAGAAAATGGGGGAAGGGAAGGCTTTAAAAATGGTCTACTGATTTCTGCATGGAGGGGCTGGTTAGGGTAGTACCAAACTCTCTCAGGGAAAACTTGCTAAGTGGATTTACTGTACCAAGGTGACCCGACATGCTACTCCTTAATTACCAGTACGTGATGTGACATGTCACAGCACAGCTGTGGTGGCACTGTAATACACATCTGTCTCCAGCCAGCACCACCCTAAAAGAGCTGTTTTCACAATAGATGTTACCTCCCTCTGGAAACAGGATTCAAAGGAACAATGGCGTTGGCTTCATCCTGGGTGAAATAGCAAAGGGAAAGGATAATACCTACACGGCACCTTTATTACGTGGGATTTAGCTGGGACTTAAGAAATATGATGAGTTAAACACTTCTGATAGCTGAAGCGCTTAGGCTTTCAAATTAGCCATGTTTGTTTTAGAAAGATCTTCAAATAAAACTGGGATGAATTGCCCGAATCCAGTGTCATTCATTTTCCCTTAAAACAAAGAGACACGGTGGGATTGGAGGGAACTGCTGTAAGCATGTCCAAAACCCAGGTGCGCCTGTGTGTGTGTGTCTGTGTGTTTATTAGTAGACAAAGAAATTGTTATTGGAAAACAACTCTTGCTTTTTAAAGGCAATCTGGCTTGTGAACCCTTCCACCAGGAATCAATATGCGAATGCTGATACAGATGTTACCTTAGGTACAAGCCAGATCAAAGCGATGCTTGCAAAACCCGACTCCCCTTTTTGGCAAAGGTGCTGATGGTGGAGAGGGATTAAAAATAAGTAGGGCATAATAATTCCAGCATGAAACTCCACTCCTTACGGGTAATGCAACAACCCACATAGAAGATTGCTGAAATGCTGAAACCAGCTAGACTGGCAGGGCTGATAGGGAAATGGAGTCCATCACACCGAGACTTCAAACAGGGTCAGATAGCACAGGGATCTGCAGGCTGGGGCAGGGAAGGTAAGGGGATAGCAGAAGATCGGATACCAGGGACTTTATAGCTGGCCTGCTGCCAGCAGACAGGTCAGAGGCAGAAAAGGACACAGTAAAGGAGAAGAGGGAAGGCATTGTCCAACAGGAAAATGCATTACTTGGGTTCTTTCTGTTCTCTGGAGGCTGTCATTCAAGCTACTTCAGTACCTGCAGAATGCAAAAGAAAAGGTGACACCAATGTTTTAGTTGTCTGGTTGGTCTAGCTATAGTTAAGGCTTCTTTGCTTGATATTTAGTAAGTCTGGTCTGAATCCCCAGTGCTTTTAACATCATAGACCTGATTTGATTGGACTAGATGATCTTGAAGGTCTCTTCCAGCCTTGATGATCCTGTGATAACTGCACACAAACTGTGTCAAAGAAGTAATATGCCATCCACTTTCATCAGAAGATTGTTTGCATCCCAACAGATTCCATATTCTAAGTCAAAAGACGGAGTCTGAACACATTTGCCCCAGTAAAAGTACCCAATATAGGTCTTCTCCTGTTACAGCCTCAGAGGTGAGAGAACAAGGGAGGTTTTCAGGAAGAGATGCCTTTGAAAAAATAAAATTAAATAAATAAATCTCTCACACACAGATGCAGCTGGAAAAAGCCCTGAAGCTCATCTTCAGGTCTGAGACAGAAGCAAAAACTTCAGGCTAAAAAGATTCTGAGACAAATGTCCCGAGATTCACTTAATTGTAGGAATTGCCTTGCCACCCGTCTTTGATAAATGCACGACAGTACTCAAAGCTGCCTGAACGACAAGCTATATTAAAAGGCAGAAGGTGAGAGAAATTTAGACTACCAAAAAAAATAAATCTCAGTCATATTAAGCAATCCTCCTTTCGAGTTGGAGGTCTCTTACACCAAAGTGTTCCCAGCAGCTCTTGCAGGGAGTAAGAATTGGGCCCATTGCCTTTTAAACAAAGTGTCAGGAAATAAATGTACATTGCACCTTTTATGTTTCTTCTCTCATTGTTCATATAATAATGAGCAGACGCTGTCACAGGACCCAGAAGATTACATTTCCCATCTGCTACAGACAGCACAGAGCAATGGTATTACATTACCATGTAGGGTTCAGGACCTGTGTTCACAAAAGTCTATTAGGAATGCACACTGACAGGAGATTCCAATTAAGCAGCAGAGGAAAAGGGGAAAAAAGATGGAAAAAAGACTGCAAAAGTTTGGCTTTGACTCTTAATTTCCTGGAAAACTAGAACGCTTTGGGCTGGTTCTTCTCCAGGCGAAAATGCAGAGCTCTCTGCACAGTAAGAACAGCATCAAGAATGAGGCTGGACACGTGGCCATGCACTATTGTCCAAGAGAAATGAAAATCAGCCTCTTGTGTGACTTTGCTCAGAAACGTCAATGAAACTTATTGACTGATTTAGTTCACCTAAACAGGAAGGTCAGGGACTCTGCTCAGAGATGGCGGAGTTTGGATCACACCTGGTAAACAGGAAGGGCAGGGACCAGTGTGACAAGCCCAGACTGGGTATGCTGGAAACCAGCGAGCAAAATAGCAACAGGATGGGTCTGTCAGCGCTTCGCAGGATACCTTATCCGATGCGAGTCCCAGGAGGACAGGTGACCTGAAATCATGAACTCTAACACACAGCCTATGATATTCATCTCCTCCTTTAGTTTCTAGGCTGACCCTTTGTCCTGTTCTTGAAAGGAAACTGTCTCGGGAAGAGTCTCTGACATTAGCTCTGCTTCAACTTTATTCGCAAACACTGACTAAAGATCAAAATCCCCTTTCTTATTCCCTTTTGTCATGTATCTTCTCCTTTTCACTTTTAATGTATTTTCTAGCTTTTCTTTTATGTTCTGTGTAGCAAATTAAAAAAAAGCACCTAGTTTAGATGACCACTACTGGTCATTCTCCAAAGCTACTGTAAGTTTATGAGATGCAGGCAACGTCTGGACATAGCACTTGAAGACATGGTTTAATGGTGGGCATGGTTGTGGCACTGGGTTGACACTTGGGCTTGGTCATCTTAAAGGTCTTTTGCAACTTTAACAATTCTAGGACTCTATGACCTTTTTTATTCTGTATATTTTATATTGCAAATACATTTGGCTTTGTCATTTCCTTATGCCATTTCCTTTCTTTACCTTTAAGAAAAAGTCTGCAGGTGACTGTTTGAGCCAGAACTCAGCAAGGTGAAGTCTTTGCACTCAAACCCATACCTGATGTGGTGTTTAATGTGGCACAAGTGGCAGAATTTACATCAACACATCTGAGACTCTGGGTCCTTTCCATACTTTCAAATCAACCATGTGCAGGTGCACCCGTTGGTGAGCTGTGGCTGAGACTGAAACCCCTGTTTGCCAAATAATCAGCTGCTACTGCCAGCACTTTGTGTCCGAGCTACAGCTCTAGGTGTTTGTCTCTGCAAGGACATAATTTGTCAGAGACCATGAAAGCCCCAGGGCAACAAAAGCCTTGCTCCCAGGACAGTGCAGGACTCAGAAGCTCCGGATCCCGATCCTGCTCCACACCGCTCTGCAAACACAAACTTTGCAGCTGGTTACTGTGGCCCAGCAGAGCAGTGTTGTAAGTAGGACATCCTGCAGCACAGAAGTGGCAACAAGGGTACCATGACCACACACCAACCTCCCAGCCCATTTTACAGACCAGGCAGAGAACAGGGGGGCTCGGAGGTTTGCCTGCAACCCTCTGCAAAACATGCCATGAGCATCCCAGGGCTGGTGAGAGGAGCAGTGCAATAATGTTAGTATTTACTCCCCTGCCATCATGTGATGCAGAAAGTCTGAACATCAAAAAGAGAAGAGGTCATAGCCTTTAAAGCATCTTTCCTAAAGCTTCACTTGATGGGCAATCAACAGCAGTGCTTTTGAAGAGAGTTATGTGACCAGAGAGGTTACGAAGCGAAGCAGTTGCTGTTCCAGACACAAATGCTACACGTGAGCAGGCTCTGTGCTTCACCCTCTTGTGCCAGTCAGGGGAGGGATCTTGCAAGGGAGGCTTGCAGGTCCCATGGGTATAAAACTTTAAACTGCTACTCGATCATGCACTCCATCTGCATACAAACCTGCTCCGGGCTTCAAAGCAAGGGCTACACACGGCCTGACTGCATAATCGGGCTTTGTACACAAAAGATGAGTTAAAAATTAACTGTGCCAGAAAGAAGGAAAGAAGGGGGTCACCTGGCCAAGCTGTGAGCACGGGAGCAAAACGTTCACAAGTCAACTTATTACACATAATGTGGTCACGTATGTTCACTAGCCAGAACAGCCCCCTGCCCTCCTAGAGCAGGAGAACAGAAGCCTCTGAAATCAAATCACCTAAATGACCTGTATTTTTTGGGCATCACCTTTTTTCTCTTGCTGCCAGATTTGAAAGTCCAATTTGCCAGGATAATATCCCCTGCATGGATGGAGGCTTTCAAAGTTGAAGCATTTGTCTCTTAGCAACTGGAGAGGCTTGAAGGATCTTTTTTTTTTTTTCCCTTGATACCCACTGAGATATGTCAATTACTTAAATGTACCCAAATAAAGACAGAGGACCAGATGTCCTCACCACTCTCCCCATCCCAACCACATAATGCAAAGAAGAGAACTCCATGGAGGGGTTAACAAAACACCATTACCTAGCAGAGAAGGAACAACCCAGTCTGTATCTTACTGTCCAGTGGCAGACTCCAGGGCAAGGGATACCCATAAGTGCTTGGTCTTTTATGAGAAGTGACAATGCCAGGAGAGAAGGGACAAACCATGTGCTGAGATCTGAGACTCACACTCCCTCTAACTCTGATGGAGATGGTCTGGACACTTAAATACAGAGGTTCTGGTTTATGGTAGACATCCCTCAGGAGACAACTCACGGGTGGCAGGAACAGCACTTCGGTGAGGACACGGACACTGGGAAGTGATGGGCAAGTGTCATGCACGGAGTGCCACACTGTACTCACAGGGGAGGAGTAGCAATATGCTCATTGATATAAACCAGCAATTTAATGAAGTGTGATAGCAAATGAGACAGTGGTTTAACGAGATTTGATGGCAAGGTACACCTGAATATTTACTGAATAGAAACAAAACTCTCAGGGAAACCCTCCCGTTAAGTCATGAGGTTCAGAACAGACCCCCTTGTGACCTAAACAGATCTCTCTCAAAGGAGAGCTCAGGTGCAGCTGGATCCAGACTTAGTCCTAGACTCAGTCAATGGTTTAAGGCTAAGGGATTGTGTGTGCACAATCAATCCTTTGTATCATTCAGCTAAGATTTCAAAGTTTAGCATGCTATTAATCACTTACCAAGAACCTGCTGTGGCAAGGAACCTCTCATCCTCAAGGAGTAACCTCGAGAGGTGTCCCCTTAAGGGGAGATCTGGTGTGCAGCCTGCTGCTGTGCAGGAGAGCTCAAGAGGCCCTGGGCTGTCAGCTATTTATGGAGTAAGATGATTGACTTATAGTCATATTTGCAAACAGCAAGACCTCTGGTCACCATTACGGCCAGTCCTGGGTTACCCCATCGCCATCCATCCCCCCTGAGGTCCAGAGTAAGCTGGATGCAGCCGTCACAGCCCCACTGGTTGTTATTTCCCAGGCAGCTGGGAAAATCATGGGAGCAGAGAGCTCTGCAGAGCCAGTGCCAGGGAGCAGCGAGGGACGACAGCTGCTCCTCAGGCAGGAACACCCAGGAGCAAGGGTGATCTAGCCCTGGCAGTGCTCTCACTAACAGGCACAGCCCCAAAGAGTCTGGACATGGTGGGCAGAGATGGATCCTGGTGTCTATCCATAGTCCAAGACAAGTCCAGGCAGCTGGTGCACCAGGCCCAGGGGAAAACCAGGGAGTCTAGTCAGGAATAAATGGACCCAGAGCCATAGGCAGGGCTGGAAACAGGGCTACAACATGGGCCCAAAATCCGTCCAGAAACAGAGGCCAAATACAGGCCTAGAAACAATCTACAAGGTACATTCAGGATGTCCAACCCTGAGAGCAGACTCCTACAGCACAGCACCGAGGAGGTGGGACCGCCTACAGCAAAGCTCATGCAGAGACTGAGAGCACAAACTTGAGCTTAAATGGAGTCTCTGACAGAGGTGTGAGTTCCAGGTGAGGCTGAACAGAGCCATTAAGGCTCATTAATTCCCTCAGAGCCCTGACAATGTGTTTGGAAGCAGTGAAATGGGGTATGGACAACATTTGAAATTTCTTCCCCCATGCACACCTCTCTGCTGAATAACACCCTGCAGCATTGTCCAGATCATATTGTTCCCTTTTCTACCCCTTCACAGGCAGCTTGCAGCATCAGGAGAGTGGCCACCTCACACAAATCACTGAGACTGGTGCCACAGAGCATCTTCTGCACCGAGTCACGGGACTGGAATCCCTAACTGACCCCCAAAATCACCTCAGTTTGGTCAAACCACGAGCATCCTCATCAGCCTTCACTTCACATGGCACAGGTAACAACACGGGAAGCTCCTTCCCTACTGAAGGTACAGTACTAGCAGAGGCCCTCACCATCTCCCTTTTCCCTTAAAGCTAAAAATCAGTGTAAACTCGCAGACTAGCATATGGTGTGTCTGACACTGCAAAAACAGTTAAACTTGTCAGCATAATTTCAAGAGCATTGCAGGGATCTTTAGTGTAAATAGCAGGGATCTCCAACGCAAGCAAGGGGAAGGTGGAACCTGAGGCGGCTGAGTCAAGCCTGGCGTGAGGCAGGATTCGACACTGAACAACAGAAAATGGAGACATTTCCTCCTCTGCCTCACCCTCAATTGTGCTTTTAAATATCCCCAAGTGAAGGGATCAAGGGGGTCACATTCCTGGCTGGATTCCCAGCTCTGACTCAAGTGCAGCACTGTCCCCTACACAGATTTTTGATGGAGCAAAATACACTTGAAATAACTTGTACCATAATTAGAAACCTTGCCTGCAATTTTAATTGAAAAAAAAAATTTCATCTCTAATAAACACAATCTATTATATCCTCACTGCCAAGGTGTTTATTACGCTGTATTTGCAACCTCTGTTCAACCTGTGGAAGCTTTAACAAGAATGAAAACACATGACGCAAAAATAAATCTGTATCTGCTTGTGTCCTTCCTTACACACATACAAGCACAGTAAAATGCAACTAACCTCAGCAACCAGACCTAACATCTTCTTGTAATAAAGAGATTGAAAAACCAAGAAACATTTGCTTGCATGGGAAGAATAATACACATTTGGACATCTCTCCCTGAAAGCAATAAGACAGGCCAAAATTTTCCAGTTTAAGTTAGGAGATAGATATAATTCAGTGGCACTAGTGGAAACTAGTCTCCTTTGCAGCATTTACATCTCACAGTATCTCAACATGTGAGCACACATATTTGATGATGCAGTATAGCCCCAGAACCTGCGTGTGAAAAGAGGCAAGGCCAGTGCTCAAAAGTGCTTTTAAAACCCATAATGTCAAGTGATCTGCTCATCCACGCTCAGCCAGCAGACTGGAAGCACAGTAGGATGTCAGCATGTCTGGCCAGTGAGCAATTGCACTGCTGAATTCTGAACAAGCAGCAATTGCACAGGGCAGTGCCAGCAAAAACCCTTCGGAGAGTGACGGGCTCGGCCGAATGCACCTTTCTGCTTTTAGCAGCGCTGGGTATTCCTCCAAGGTCACCTCAGCCCTGAGTTAACAGCAGCAGCTGTCTCAAAGAGCTTGTCTCACATCTCCCAGTCTTTCTCTTATGGCTGGGAAGTGGCATTTGGGATGGTCACCCCACAGTCAAAAAACAGACCTCCCCTCCTGGAGCAGTGAGCAGCACAGGGATGTGCTGCAGGCCCTGCCCTCTCCCTGAACGCCAGCTGGGGCTGCGGAGTCTCAAGAAAAGTTCTTGAGCTGCTCTTGCACAAGAAGCTCATATTCTTTAATCCTTGCTCCAAAGCCTTGTCAGAGCCCTGTAGCTGTGCACATGGGGAAGACACGTCCCAGACCTGAAGAAGGGCAGGATGAAGGCTTGCCCTGAAGAGTTCCTGTGAACTCAAATAGCCATTTTTTAGTGTTAGAGAACAGAATGCAAGGTGCAGTGAAAGCACACAAAGTAGGTCTGGTTTACTGGAATATGTACAAAATTAGAACACAAACCAACTTTGTCTTCCGTTGTGTGCACCCCATCAGAAATATAAAGGCAAAAGTCCCCATCATCACCTACCCTCTTTTAAATTACTTTTTGCTCCTGTTTAAAACTGTAGTCCTGCAAGTTTATTATAGTGTACACTAGCTGCTGGAAAGGTATAGGTTTTGGACTTGTAATTATTTGTGAAACTGGGAGAGTATCAGCAATAAAAAGGGTGGCATTGTTTTGAAGTTATTTTTATTATTTCCTGAAAGGAAAACAGCCCACCAAGGCTACGCAGTTTGCATAAATCTTGTAATCTTTTCTTACAACTGTGTACAGAAATATTTCCCAGTGTCTGCTGAACATGGTGATAGCAAATACATGTAGGCACAGCATGTAATTTAGAGAATATTTTTGTTTTATTTATAACATGGAAGTGAACAGGACAGTCTGTTTGCAGTTGCCATGGAAATTGCTGGCATTAGCTCACTTCTTACCAAAGAGGAAGCAAAGAGCTTTCCACTTTTTGCTATTTAACCTCTTTTAATATTAAAATCCTATAGACTGCAGTAGTACAAATGTCTCCTCTTTGGAAGGTCAAGGGCATTCTAGAGCTATCATTGCTAAGAAGAAATTAGCTAATTTGAGTACTGTGCATATGCTTGGTGAACACGATATTTCTTGAAACAGATTGAGCTCATCTGCTTAGAAGCATTTCTCCTTTTTTTTTTTGGTTTTTTTTTTAATTTTTAAGAGAAGTCTTTGGATTGTGAAAGCTACAAAAATTGGCAAAAGATGTGCAGAGGAAGTTAAGGAAAAGCCCCTCCATGTAATTTTTACTAACTTCTCCCTACTTTGTTGCTCGCTAATACAATCCCAAGGGATTCTCACCGGTAACACACATCTGTATTTTACTGACCACCCCCTCCCCTCTTCAGGTTCAAACAACAAAAGTAACAGAGAATCCTTCCTCTCTTGCAGAATTACGACCTTGAGGAGGGAGAAGTAACTCTATGAATTCTGTGGTATTTCACTTTTGCCTTTGCAGCTAATGGCAGGCAAAAAGTACCCAGTTAATATAAACTTAGTTAGCAACAAAAAACCCCTTTGGATATGACAGCAAAATTAATTTGCAGCGAAGACCCATTCTACCTGTACCTGTGCTATCATGGAGTAGCAATACCGAATCTTACATAGCCTCAATCTCAGTGTTGTGAAGGCTGAGTGTCCTCAGGATCCAGTGAGGGACAGAAGAGAGGCCCCCACCTTGTCTCAATCACTGGCATTTTATTGTCATCAAAGATTAAACAACCTGGAGGATCTACTTTTGCCTGTAAGTCTGACCACTGGGGGGAAAAAACACACACACAGAAAACAAACAAACAAATAAACAAACATTAATTTAACCCATGACATGTTTTCTAAGAAAAGATTTGAAAGTTTCTGGTGATGGAAAATCCACCAGCCCCTTGGCAGACTGGAAGAGGGGTTAATCCCTGTTTGGGGGAGAGAGGCTCATTTAGCCTACTTGGAGCAGGAAGGAAAGAGGTCAGCCCAGGGGAAGTAGGGAGGATAATTATTTGCGAAAACTTGCAGTTCCTCCTCTCTCTCAGTATGTCCCAGATATCAAGGATGTAAAACTTTATAGTTCTAAGAAAAAAAAAAAAAAGAATCAAGAAAGAACATCAACATCTTTAATGCCAAAACCTAGTTTCCTTTTTCCAACTAATCACAGAAGCTGAAAATATTTTTAAATACAGAAAAAAAGGAACATTTCAACGCTAAGAAATCAAGAAGTTCTTCTCCCACTTTGGTTTTTATTAGTTTATGCACAATAACACATTTCAACCATTCCTTGTACCTCTTTCTCCTGTAAAGCCCCCCTACCACTCATTTTTCACCTGGCACCGTGTAGTTTCCTGCAGGCTCACGGTGTTTGTAGTAACACTCCGTGGTGTATGGGATGTGATGCTCCCTGATCCACACGGTCTGATCGAGCAGGCTGGGAGCGAGCTGAGCTCCGGAGCGCAGGGCTCAGAACTGCTGCTTTCAGCCACAGAGCCGCTCCTGCACCCGGCCCCGACAGCAGCAGCTCCTGCATCCAATTCTGCAAAACACAGGAGAGACCACTCGGCAGGGCAGGGCAGGGCAGCTAGGGCCCTACAGACATCAGTGCTACCAATTCAGGCTTTTACTGTTAGCTGAGGAAATTAAAAAGATATAGGAGAAAACAGGCTGGACTCACGCCATCCTGTTTAGGGGTGAGCCACAAATAATCTGTCACTAATGCAGGGGATGTGAGGCCAGGTGCCAAGTGCCCTTCCTAGCACCATTACACGGGGCAGGCAGCACCTACCCGTGCTTTCATCTCACTTCTCAAAGCACTCACGGGCGTGAGTGTGGGTAAAAAGTGCAGTTCATCTTTAACACGGAACTCTTCAAGTCGATATATTGCTTAACTGGCAAATAACGCAGCGCTTTGGACAGAGGTGAAATGTGGAGCTCATCTCTCTATTGCAGGAGCCTGGCAGCAGCATTCAGCACCAGCTGGAAATTGTACAGGGTCTTATCAGGCCAGGCTGTCAGGAGGCAGTCGCAATAATCTAATCTTGATGTGAGAAATGCACAGGTAACCAATTCAAGGTCAGGACAGCCACAGACCATAGATATTCGTTAAAAGATAAGGGAGCCTCCGGAATAACTTTCAAGATCTTGATTTGCTGAGGTAGGCAAAGTATATTAAAAAAAAAATTTAAAATCTGCTTTCCAGTGAGGAAAAGTGCAGGTAGCAGTGATGGACAAAGAGCATTTCACCTCAGACAGAGCTGCCTTTCAGCACTGTTTCAGTCGGTGATCCATCTGCATCATTTGTAAGGAGCAGTAATAGGCTGCCAATATTTTAATAAGAAGCTGCCACAGAATTCCCTCTCAGCTGTGATAAATCTGCAGGCTCGAGGGAAGGGTTGTTTGTGGAAGGAACAGGCAAGAAATTAGAAATCTATCCATTCGTCTTCCCTTTCCCACTGAAACGTGCACTTCAGCAAGCCTGACCCAGCAAAGGGGACACTGATACCGTGAGATACAGCACTCCACCCACCCCGTGTGCTGGAAAGCCACGAGCTTCCTCCAGAAGCTATTTCGACTCATTAGCAGACACTGTGCCGGTGATAATGAGCCCTCTCCTGCAGCAGGGCACCCCCAGTTACAGGGGATTCAAACAGGAGGCAGCTGATGCCTGTCTGGCTGAGAGAGTGGCAGAGCTAACCTGCATCCCTGAGCCCAGCTGCACTGCCAACCCGCAAGAGACCAACGAAGAAAATTACGGGGACTGGGGCTAGGGAGACCAAGAATGCACAGGCAAGTAGAAGGAAAGGTAAGCAGGATGTCAATCAGAAAGGCAGAATTCAATTTCCTGAGCAACTTGGACTGTTGGAAGGTGTCCCTCCCCAGGGCAGTGAGGTTGGAACTAAATCCTTAAGGTCCCTGCCAACCACTCCGTGATTCTATGATTTCAGGACACTAATTGTTTGCTCGCACACCCTGCACTATCACTGCTCATGTGGGTTTTTTTCCATACAGGAACCCCGTATCCCACAAAAACAAACACACAACCTCAAAACCATCTCTGCCCTGAGTTCACAGCATAGATGGGCATCAGACATTTAGGGCTGCAGCAGAGGGATGTCCCACCAGCAGCATCCTAAAGCAAGGCCCTTGGCTTAGCAATTGCTTTTGAATAAGTAGTTTGCATAGTGGGCCAAACTTCCTTGGGTGGCATTAAAAGTCACGATAATCTATGCCAAGGAAGACATGGACAGAACGGAGGAAGTCAGAGCACACATCCAAACTCAGATATCTGTAATAGAACATAAAAGCACTTCTTGGCAGCTGGCGAAATTAAGAGGGACAAGATGGGCCTCAAAGAGACAATTAGTCAGTACTTTGCTACTGCTGCTGACTGTCCCTGGTTGCGACGTATTACCACTATCTGCCATTATTATTGAACTTCTGCAGCCAGATGCATGCTAATATTTTATTTCTGAGGGACAATCAACTACTATAATGACAGTGCACAACCCTGTAAAATGCACTGCTGATCAAGCTCACCAGCTGACACACAGCAGTTAGCTAATGGCTTCTTTATTTCTTCTTTCTTTTCCCTTTTTTTAAAGGAATAATTGTTGGCATTTCAAGCTTTTCTTCCCAAATATCCAGTAAAAATGCACGTACATGGAACGAGTTGGTGTTTGTTGAGAAGTTTGTTTGTGGACATGATTCAAGACCTTTTTTTTAACCAAGTCATCCCATTTTCCCTGCTTTCAGTTTTCAGTCTAGTAAAAGAAGTCAGGTCATTCCACTTCTTTGAATTTTTTTACTTTGGTCAAAAAAATGTCTATAGAGGATGTTTTTCTTTCTAGCCATAGTAATGAAACACATTTGCTGGCTTCACGCCAGGGATTGTGAACAGGTATCTGTCCTTGTTTAATTTCACAGTAAATAAGGTCTTCTATACATTCTTACAGCTGAAGTAGTTTAAAGTACATTTATTTCTATCTCTAGTTCTCATGGCTTGGTAAATACCCATAGAAAACTATGCTGGACTGCTACGAGGTAATCAGATCTCTGGTGGAAAAGCAAGAAGGGTCACTGAATACATAATCTTAAGGAAAAATAAAATTTAAAAAACTATCTAGAGAAGAGTGAAAATGTATTAACTTTGTCCCCTGTCCTCAAGTCTCCGACAGCCCAGGGGATTCAGAGTTTATAGAGACAACCTTTCTTCAGAAAATGGTAGAAAAATGGAATTAGACATATTTGCATGATGATGCTATCAAGTGGAAGAACGGGAACTGGTAGAATATGGGAACAGCAACGAGTTCCCCTCTCTTTTTTTGTGGAAGAACAGAGAAAAGGCTGATAGAAAAGGCTTGATCTGATCCAAGGGCTACAGCTAGCATGGGGCAGGCATAACTTTTTATGATTTACATTCTACAGCTGCAGTGCTCCATGTACTTCTAGCAAAGGTAATGATGCTTTATTAGTTTCCACAAAGTCCCTTTCCACTCTGTGGTCAGTTCTGTTCTATAACTTCCATTTTTCCATTATTTCCTCCTTTCCATTTAGTTTGTAATTGCCATTTTCCCCCTCCAAAGCCCCTGTCAGTCAACCATCATATTGGTGATTTGGGCTGAAGTGGCTCTGAGTAAGCTCTAATGACAGACCGGGGCCCTGCTGCGCTCGGCAGCCTGCAGGCAGGGGAAGAAAGAGTCCTTTGCTGCAGTCTTGCAGTCCCAGCCCCTCCAGTCTATAATGCTTTGTCTTCTGATTCTTAAAACCTTGTTTAACAGCATCCAGCCAAGGTATCGCTAAGGGCTGTAGAGCCCCCATGGGCACACACTCCTCGGGAGACCCGCGTTGTAGGGGACACTTCCAAACCAACAACCACGTAGCCTCACAGCCACTTCATTCAGCAGCTCTCTTCATCCCTTCTCCTCTGATGGTGCATTCGGCCTCCCGGGGCTCATTGCCACAGGCCGGCTTCTCCCGTGAAAAAACCTCCCCTCTGAAGTCTCGCAGCTCTACCTTTTCTCTGCCGGGGCCTGTTTTATAACAGCCTCCTTGTTCTCCTGGCACTGTCCCCCGCGGGCAGCCCGCGCCTCAGGATTGCTTCCTGACACACACCGGCCAAATCCACCACCTTGAACAAACCCGCAGCTCCCCTGGACGCCCGGCTGCGCCTCGGTGCTTCTGAGCACGGACACACAATCCAGGGCTTTATCCTCCCCCGGCCCAGGGCTGCAAGCATAGGGCTTTTGTGTGTGGAGCTGAGTTTACTCGCTCCGGTCCCACAAAGTAAACATGGCTGTGCAGCAGCACGCTGGAAGGGGAGGAAAACACCCCACAGACATCGGCTGTGAGGCTCCGGTGATGAAGGCCCGCTGTGTTTCAACACACCATAGGAACACAGAATCCTAGAATGGTTTGGGTTGGAAATGGCCTTAAAATGCATCTATTTCCAACCCCTCCACTAGATCAAGTTGCCACCCACTGGAGCAAGTTGCTCAGGGCCCCATCCAACTTGGCCTTCAACACTTTCTTCCTACTATCTAACCCAAACCTCTTCTAGTTTAAATCCATTCCCACTTTTCCTATCATTCTGTGCCCGTGGGCATAACAATTTAAACAGCCAGATAAGAAATGATGGAAAGTCTCTTTCCAACAACATAATGATATGCTGCTGGATCTCATCATATCAACAGGAAGCTTATCAGTCCTGAGATAGGACAGAAGAGATGGTGACCAAAGGTGACAGGGCCTAATGGCTTCTGAAGCTGCGAGCCAGTGCTGAAGACTCCAGCTCTGTGTATCAATTTCCAGTCACTAACATGAAACCACAGTGACCACAAAGATAAGTGCCCACACAGGATCTAAATTAAATAGGGTCAGGAAGGGCAACATGAATACGGGGAGGTAATCAATAAGCTTTGCTATCAACACAGATGGGACAGACTGGTGAATTTTTTATGAAATGGTTACTTCAAAATGAAAAGGACTTTGGTGTTCCCCAGTTTTCAGGAGCTTTCTGATAAAACACTGGAACTCCCCCTTTCATATCATTACCTCCTTCTGAATAAACTGGTTTTCTCCTATTGCCCTTACATTGACCCTCATCATGTCAAGGCAAGCAGATGGTGAAAACTTTCAAACACAATAATATTTTTGAAGGAAAATTTTCAGCATTCTTAATTTCACCACTCTCTATCCAGTGATTCTTGTCTGTAATTACCAGTAACAGCCAGATATACCAACAGCAGGCTTTTGGCAAGGTAGAGATCACCCAACATTATCAGTCTGGGGAAGAAAGCACAGAAAAATGTTTTCCAAAGAAAAAGATGGATAAGCCTTATATTGGAATCTATATTATGAGAATTTATATAAAATACTCCTGACAGTAAAACTAATTACAGTCTCGAATAAATTTTGCTGATTATAGAACACTGTATATTCAGAAGCAATGGAGAGCAGAAAAAAAAATTAGGGTTGTTCCATAGTTTGAAAACAATTAACTTACTTCTAATTACATAAACAACAAAACCAGGAGAAGCCTTCCAAAGGCTTCAATATATCTTGGGGCAAAACTCTGGTAGCTAACTAACAGTGGCAGAGCTTCAAGGCTGACTAAGATCAAGGACTCACTCTCTGAGAACATTAAGCCCAGCAGAGCACCCCAACATCTTATCAAAGAAACATACTGACAGAAAACAGCTCATTCAAAAGACATGGGATTAATGGATCCCCAGAAGGCTGCAGGTATCTAGTAAAGCAGGCAAAATCACCTGGCCAAGCTCAGCTAATTCTGACCTAAAAAATTCAGGATGAAAATGAGAATTAGCTAGGAAGACAAGGCCAAAGTGGAAAATAAAAGCATAGTTCCAGTCAGAACTGGTCACATCTTAGAATTTCCCTACTACTGGCAACTCCAGCATTTCAGAGTTTTTATTCAGAGTATAAATGAAAACATCTGACACAAATGACATCTTAGTTTCCTGTAGGAAGAAAAATATTTTAGTTATTTTTTTCTGAAAGTTATTTTTTCATCTTTGTTTTTCTCCAAGCCAGCTGAAGAAGTTTGTAGCCCTGACTCCAAGAAATCTTCCAAACAGCCAGAAAATTGAGAGAGAACTAGATTGCCCACTGCTATCAAGACATCCCCCACCGTGAAATTAGAGAGGCTTTCTTTCAGCCCAATCTTCAGGTCTGCAGCTTCTGGCCCAAGTGCAGCTCTGTACACTGGTACTGCTGATATTCAGTGATCTGGAGAAATGTCCCTCTAGGTGCACAAGAAGCCCCTGCCCAAGACAACTTCATCTCTCTTTCAGTCAAGTCCATTGAAATATGAAAAGGGCAAGAGGTTTGTCACAAACTTTACTGCTGAGGAGCAAAGAGGGAGCAGTCCTGGCCAAAGGTCTGGGCTTGGAGCCAGCACACGCGATGACGGACAGACACACGGCCACAGCCTTCTATTGCTGGCCAAGTGAGGAGCAACTGCAGGTGCTGCACTAAAGAAAGCTTGTGCTCCCCACAGCTGTTTGCAGAGAAAGCACTCCCAGGCCAACCACAGCCCACATGAAAGAACCTAAATATGCTTCAGCTGCAGAGGACAAGAGTCCAAAGTGAATTGCCCTTATTTCGTCACAGCTGTAAGCTGGTGGGTCTTGACTTTCTACTATGGAGTGCAGAAGGTCCTCTGGAGATGTCAATGGAGAGAAGGGACTCGTGGGAAGGTGGGAACCATTGTCTTTCCAGTGTTCTGCCCTCCAATCTCGGTAGTCCATGCCTTGTCCCAAACACTCCGTTCATGCCTCTCTCATGAGATGAGGACAACTTGTCCCCAGGTATTTCTTGCCTCACTGCTGCCTGCAGGGAGTCATGTGCATCCACATCACAGCTGCCAAAGCACCGGGTTGCTCTTCTCCTTGTTCTTCCAAAGGGTGAGCTTCTGGCTTTTCCAGGGCTTTGCAGTAACATGCTCCCCACTCTTCCAGGAGCTGTGCCCTTACATGGTGGTGGCTGTTGGCCAGTGCTGCCTTTAGCAACAGAGGCCTGAAAGACACAAGCCAGCTCTGATCCAGCTTGGCAGAACCCACACAAGAACCTCCAAACTACCTTCAACTAATTTCTGAAGATGAACCTTTATCAGGACAAACACCGTATTTTCAGGAACACCTGGCCACTTGTAGTAAAAACAGAGGCCCTGTAGCAGATGAAGTAAAAGCTCACAAGCCTTTCCAGAACCACTGTTAATTACCAGTGTAACAGGCTGGCTCCTTATAAAGACAGTAATAGCAAATTCCCTCCCACTTCTCTAACTAAAAATTAATGTTTGAAACGAGATGGTGTATTTGAAAAGAAACCTATTTTGATTTTAGAATCCCACACATCTTTACACACATAGTCGGGATGCCCTAAAGTGTTAAATACTTCCCCACCATCCTCTTCCTTGCAGAAATATCTTTCCTCTGTTCTTCCCTCCTCCTCCTTTGACATTAATGACTATAATTGACATTATTGTGCTGGCCTAGAACTCAGGCTGTCTTGTGCTAGGTCTTAGCTTTGCCACAGATTTTTTTGTATGACCTTGGAAAAGTCATTTCATATCCACGCATCGGCTTCCACATGGCCGGATGTAAGAAATTTTGTTTTGTATAATCCTTCCCCTCTTTGGCACAGAAGATGCACAGTGCTTAAGAGAATGGGGCCCCACTCTAGGTTATCACCAATAGCCATTCCTGCTAAATAAACCCTGCTGTGCACCTTTCCCACAAGCACTGCCAAAAAGCCAACACAAAACCTAGTGAGCCATAACATGAGCCTTCTGGAGGGAGAGACAAGGAGGATTTTAGGACTCAGGTTCTAAGGGTGAGTGTTTCTCTTATAAAAGAGCTCTACATTGAGTATTAGAAGACCTAATCATAAGATCCTTCAACAGATCACTGCTACAAATCAATTAAAAAACAGCACCTAAAGTAGTAAAATAGCCAAATGCTGCTGAATATCAGTTGGAAATCAGTGCCCAATTCCCTTCCTGCTGCTCTGAAAGCTTGGGGTGGAAGAACAGATGATAACTTTTGGAGTTTCCATTATCTCTGCTCTCCATTGCACCTTTCTTCTGTATCCTGGGCCCTCGTCAGTGATATCCATTTAACAGCACTCTCCTCAGCAGAGGCCAATAGCTGCACCTAAAATAAATTGCTCTACTAATCAGCACAAGCTGAAGTTAAAGGGCTGAGTGGCTCTGTGAATATCAAGAGTGGCATTCCATCTGTGGGATGCCATCTGTGGCTTAGGCTCAACCAGAGTGCCTATGTTTAATTAATGTGACTGTAATTTGCTCAGATCTTAATAGATCATGGGCAATTCCACTTAATCGCAACACAAAATTTGGCCTATTTGAGCCATCCCACATGATATTCTGTGGGCTAAGGGCTGATCCAATGCAGAGTTTGAACTAACTCTTACCCTCTATAGAAGTTTGGGTCATTGCTGAGGTCAGGGATGTGTAAAGCAGCACAGGAAATCTCAGATTGCTGTTGCCTGTCCTGTACCTGACCTGTAAATAAACAGAGGATTGCTGTGTCTAACTTTGCCAGTGCCTTCACACTTAAAAAAGCAGAGGTCTCTCACTTGAAACATGAGAGCAAATCCTGAAAGTGAGGAAGAGCTGCCAAAGGCCAGGAGCAAAGAGAACTCAGGGATAAACTCATTCCTTCTGGAGTAGCAAGTACAAGGTGAGAGTGGTGCTTGCAGCAGGGAAGAGAGGACCCCAGGTTGAGGGAGATGGATGTGACAGAACAGGGAGGGTCAAAAGCAGCTTGAGAATGTATGGGATACAGCAGGAAGGAAGGAGAGACATATTCCTTCACAGTACTTCTTTTTTCATCAGCATCTTCCTGTACCTTAAGTTTTTTATTAATTATGTGTGTGGTGAGACAGTGGAACAGGCTGCCCATGAGCTGTGTATGCCTCATCCCTAGAAGTGTGAATTGCAGCAAATGGTTGCATTTCACCCTCTTAATCAATAATGAAAAGGTGCCTATTTATAGAGACACTGAAAGTTTGATTTCCTCAGAGAAGTTTAATGAAAGGTGTAGAGGGTGGTCAGTTCAGAACAGCCTGTGGGGGCCTTAATTTTGTGTCATGAAACCCATGATGAGAAAATCAGAAATTACTGGTCAGCATTTAAACAATTTCTGACACAGAGAAGGGTCTCTGACTCGTGGAGGAGTTTTGATTTCAGGGTCACCCAGCCCTGATTTCCCCAGGGAAAACCCCAAAGCACCCTGGCTTGTGCACATCTTTCTCAAACAGAAGGGCCTGCTGAAATGCATAACAAGCCTCCAAATCCATAGGCATTACCTCTCCTCTGCTGACATGTCAGAAGCCCTAAACAGCCAAAGTCAAGTATAAAGAAGAAATAAAGAAGCTGCCATTTCCCTCCAGAGGCTGCATCCAAAGCAGAGATGGTGACTGAATGCATCTTTCCAGAGGTGGACACCTGAACTATAGGGACTTCTTCCCTCAGTTTTTCCTTTAAAATAAATTCAGGAAAAAGCCCACCCCATCTCAAATTGCCAGGACACCACTGCAGTAAGAATGCTTGACAGAGGAATGCAACACCCAACTGAAGGCTGCCTTCAAAGACCTGAATATCTTCATGTGATATAAAGATATCTTTTCATCCAGCTGAGAAGACTACAACATGAGGAGAGCTAGGGATACATAAGCTCCGCCAGAAAATAAGCACTGAATTGTCCTTTGCTGCTGCTGTTTTACAAAAATAACACCTATCAGCAACATGGGAGATCTGCCATCACTTGAAGTCCAAACTCTTTCCCAAAGTGCTATTTCTGAGGTGTTTTCTCAAGTGGTCGTGTCTGTACCATTGGTGGGAAGTGATGGGGCCCAGAAGAGGGAGAGAGTCACTGAAAGCTGTGCCGTCTGCTGACCATGGCATCCTCAGTGTCACAGACTCATCAGCTCTGTGTAGCAAAAGGCCGAGCACATGCAGGCTTCTAAGTAGCTCTGGAGGGCAGAGAGACACTCAGAAACACACCTCTAACAATGCCTCCCTCAGCCAACATTAAATTAGTCTCTCTGGCACCTCTCTCATGTGCCCACGGATCACCCTGAAGTATCAGCACAAGTGTTTCCCAGCAGCAGCAAATCCATCAGCTCTGCCCACGTCATGGCCGAGCTCCAGCCACTTCAGCTTGCTACGGCTGTCGGATTTGACACTTTCTCAGTGCCCTTTTTCACCACTCTTTCTGAGATTTGAAGATGTTTCCCATTACTCTGAATGTGTGCCTTTCTAAAGGACAATAGCACCCAGATAGAGGGACGGTTTCATAACGCTGCTGTTGTTTGCAGTTGTTGTTTCCAATTTAAGACACTCAAAGTCTCATTCTCACAGAGTACTCCATGTGCATGGCACTACACTACACTGAGTGTAATATGGAGCTTTATCTTCCTTGCTATACCTGGCACTTTACACAGATGCCACTGACTTTCAGTGTCTAACATTCCTGTTTTCAGCAGGTGACAGCTTGTGCTGCACTAGTGGTGCTTCACCAAACTGCAGCCAGGCCAGAAACTCCTCCTGTAACCCTCCTTAGCAAATCATTTACATGACTGGCATTGGCTCTCTCCACTCCACTGAATTACAGATAATTGAAATTAGTGGCAATATGCACTCACTGCAAACTGCTTAAATTTATGCCACAAAATTCTGGATCACTGTCAGAGCTAATATGACTATTGGAAGTAGATGTGACAGGACTCATCTCAGACTTTGCTGATCTTCTAGTAGGACAGTGTTATGAATCCACAGCACGTTCAGTTTAGTGTGTCACTTCTTATGGTCTAGCACCTTAAACATCCCTTTTCTTTCTCAGTCTCCTTTCCCATAGAGTTCTGGATTTCTGTGTGCTTTATGTATTTCGTTTTAGGCCTGATAACTCCCTTTGCTTGTCAAATGCCAATTTTCACTGTTTAATATTTTTCAGGTTATTTTGGCCCCATGCCTCAGTCATAAATACAGTGAGGATCTCAGAGACCTAATCCTTCTGCTAAAACAGTTAAGTCCCAGATCAGTACCAGATCTGCCATAAACTCCAGATCTCCAATTTCTCTACTTCATTTTTGCCCTCCTGAGTTACAGGGAAAAGAAAAAAACCAACCAAACAAACGAACAAAAACCCAAAACCAACCAAACAACCAACCAACAAAACCCCAACACAACTAGTGAAAACATCAAATGGTTGAGAAAGAGCTGTTATCAAAATCAGGTCACCTTCTGCCACATTCCTGTTTGCTGGCACTTGTACCTTGCAGATACAGAGTGAAATCTGGAGGGCTTTTATCCCCCAAATAAACTGCATAAAAATGTTTAGCTCTAGCAGGACTTTTGGTTGTTTTGGTTTTTTACTTAGTGTGATTTCTTGTTCCCTGCGTGGTTTCTTTTCCACTCCTGAACCCACACATTGTTCAGAACCCACTCAGAGCAGAGGTGTTTGAGGGCAGTTCGATTTGAACTGTTTCCTGTCAAAGATCAGACCCCTGTGGCTCTGACCCTTTTGAGCATCAACATATGCTATAGAGGGCAGCAGTTTAGACACAAATGGATGGAAAAAACTCAAACAGTAAACATGGATGAATTTTAGGAGGGGGGAATGGAAAAAATACAAATGTTTAACAACAGAATTGTAATCTAATGAAACAATCAGCAGAACAAAGAGCTGCTGTCCCAGCACAGCACAGGGACAGGCAAAGTGGAGAGGGAGAGCCTTGGGGTGCCAGAGACAAGAAAATCACATCTGTTGGACTCTCCTGATGATGCTGGCCACCAGCCCTTAACGATCCCTAGCAAAGCTGTGTACGTGTCACTGAACCAATGTCCCTGCTTTACCGGCTGGAACAATGGGCACCAAAGTTCAAAATGAGCCAATTTTATCCTGAAACATCAACACTAAATTGTTCATGTCCAGTCATTAAAAGGATTTCAGCCTAAACAGATGGAGTTTAAAGATTTAACGAATGGTCAATATAACACAATACGGTCGCTGGAGTTTCTGCTCCTGGACACAAAGCCCTGGTGGGAGCTGTGCCCATGCCTGAATTTGCCATGAAGGGAGGGGGGTTTTGCCCCCTCCCTCAGGCTCACCACTTGCTGTGAACCAAAGGTGGAGGATGGGAAAGGGGAGCTGCAGGGTACAAGTCAAAGGGGGCCCAGTGAATGAGGTGTCTGCAGCGCCCACGTCACACTGCCCGAAAGGAGAGCATCCCACAGGCAGAGGGCTCGGGGGCACACGACAAAGCTGACAAACCCGCCAGCATGGCAGTGCTCACGGGAGTGAAAGGGACACTGGGGGCTGAGGAAAGGTTAAAAAAACATCAGACCAAGGGCTGAGTTGGAAGGGATGCAGAGAGGAAAAGTAGAGATGTAAAGGCAAAACAGGACCCCAGATGATGCCTAATTTATAGCAGCCAGACAACACCACTCCCACCCCTTTAGTCCTTTAGCAGCTGGAGCATCGGTCAGCTGAACTCTAATGGAGTCAATTTGCTGCTGGAAATAATGACTAAATTACTCCCATTTGACCACTGGAGAGGCAGAAGTCTAAGTAGATGAACATCAGGAGGTAACTGTTAGGAGCAGGCTGATGTGTTGTGAGGGTTTCTTTGCCTGCAAAGGGAACCCCCAGCACCCTTCAGCAGCACCAAACTCCTCTCACTGCAGAGCTCCTCAATCAAGCTAAAGTTTCTGTCTCAGTTCCTGCCAAGCCCCAAGGAAAGACAGCTGGGCCGAAATGCCAGCTGATAAATGAAAGGGTTTATTTGAGGAATAAACAAGGGACAAGCCTTGCAGCAGCAGCACGTCCAACCCTGCCCTGGCCCACCTCCTGCTGACGATGAGGGGGAGAGAAGTGGGAAAGAGCTGTTTATTTAGCATTTCTGCACAAGCAATGGCAGGCACGCTCTGCTATCACCCCGGTAGCTGAAGCTGCTGAGGGTACAGCAGCTCCCGTGGGGGTTTCTAGACCAGTGGCACAACACCCCTGTAAGAACCTGTGTGTCAGAAGATGGGTCTAGGACAACACTGCTGGAAGGTCTGAACAACATGGGAGAACCAACTTGTTTATGAGAGACTCCTACAAAATCCTGGTCCAGATGGATTCAGTTCAGCCATTTCACCTGGCTGCCTCTGCCCACTGCAGGGTGGAGGCAGGATCCCAAAATGGAAACGAATGAAAAGTGCAGATGAATTCCCAAGTGCTCTAAAATAAGCAGGAGTTTTGCCAAGAGGCAGATCCAGAAAACCACTTAGGCACCAAAGCCCCCAGTATTTCTCTTGCAGGCTCTGACAGCAGGTGGGAGACATCTCCTGGCTAAGCCCCTCGGCACTCCCCAGGGGCTGACCTGCCTCAGGCCCCACCGCCTGCTCTCACCAAATGCTGAACTGCAACAGAGGCCAGGCTCCTCTCATTTAGATGCTGCAATACTTGGCTTTTTCTATAAAAGAAAGAAGCTCTTTCTTTTCTATTTTTTTAGGGGTCTTCTTTGAACCTTTTCCTAAGAGCCATCAAGATGTTTATTTCTTCGTCCTATATAGGCAATTACTCTGTTACTGTTCCCAGGATAAAACCAAGAGTGAGGCCCTGGCTATACAAGCCTCGTGTGACAAGCCCTGGGGAGACCTGTCAAAGGGGAAATGAGACTGAAAGAGATGGTTGCCCACCCCACACACCCCTCCCCACCTCGCTTCAGTACCAGTTGATGATTCATATGCTGCCTGTCACTCAATGGGAAGGATATTGCAACACTCCATCAGCATCACCCAGCCCTGATCCACACAGACACCCCTCAGAGAGGCAAGCTTCAGAGTTAAAAGCGGAAGCAGTCGCAAGGGAGGAAGCCAAGATATTCCACAGTGAGCCTGCACCACCTGAGGATGTCTAAATAAATTCCTGTGGTTATACAGCAGTTCAATAACGGGTCTGTGAATCCACTTGTCTCCCTTGTTCCTGTCACCTCTTCCACTCCATCTTCCTCATGCAGCTGTCTGAGTGAAGGATCCCTGCAACCCCGTCAGTGACAAACTTTGGTTCTTTGTCATTTCAAGAGCCGGTGTTCATTTTATTTCTTACAGGAACTCAGTAGCTCTAGGCCTTCCTAGTGATTTGGCAGGTTTGAACTATTTTTAAAGGAGTCAAAAGCGAGTTCCAGCAATTCCCCACTCCTGAAGATGATGAGGAGCAAATCCTCGCACCTTGCAATAGGCAGGCGTGAGCCAGTCAAGCTGCACACACAGAAATGGCACTGGTACAGATTCCATTTACCGGGTGCCTATCAGCTGCTTGGACCGGCTCCTTCCAATTAACAAAGCTTGGCCTTGAGAACGAAGGGGATCTCTCAGCCTATTACACGCTCTTAATGCAGTTGCATTTTCAAAGCAGGCTTCAGCTGCCAGCTGAAACGCTCCCTCCCGGCTCCAAGCCTCCCGGTCACCCACCCCGAGGCAGGACCGGAGCAGCAGCAGGAGGCAGAGCTCACCCGCAGCGCTGCCCCGCCGTTCCAGCGGAGATGCCCCGAGCGCTGGGGCTGCAGCGTCACCGCGGGCTCCGAGGCTCAGCCCCGGGACCGAGGGACACGATCGATGGCTCAGAGGGGGCTTCTCAGCCCCAGCATTCAGATCTGTCCTCGTCATCTTTTGGCAGGGGCCTGATGTGTGAGTCATGCCTTTAAACAGATTAGGGATACAGATAAGTTGCTCTGCACATTATTCATGGCAGAGCTGCAGGTAGTGGATGAGCAGAGCTGTTTTCGGTCATCTTCCTAACTGGAATGATCTTTCCCTGCTCATGACCCAGCCTCCTGCCCCAGGGTGAGTCACCCAGTGTAACACATCACAGTGCAACCAAAGCTTTAATAAACAGGGCTCTGGTTTTTTTAACTTGATCTCTATTTCCATAAAAAAAGCTTTCTGTTATTATCTGTGCACGTACTTGTCAAATCAGAATATTCACGGGGATATTTTTAATTCCCAATCACTCGATAACTTATAAGGAATGCAGAGCAGACACGAAAGCCAGGACACCTGGGGTCCTGCGTCTTGGAGCACAAGCACAGCAATGCAACTCCGAGTGAATGTACTGCATATCTACCCTGTGAAGAGATTCCAGCCTGCTTCAGACTTATCCCTGCTGAGATTAAACCCTCCCAGCACTGAGCAGCTCTGCACCTGCACTGCACAAGGGTCAGTCGTACTCGCCACCTAATTTGCTAGCCAGGGTAACTGGCATTCCCCAAGCTCATCTCTCAGGTCAGACCCAAAGGAGGAGGAACGGCATCTTCTCCAAGAGAAAAAAATTCCAGCTAAGCTCTGTAGGAAAGGACCCTTGAAGACACCTGCTTGTATTCTCCAAGGGCTGTGCCACCTTTCTCACTGAGCAACAACCACAGCACCCCAGGCTTCCCACCCTGCTGCTGATCTAGGTGCTGGGACATTGCTCCTAGCTCGAGTCCAGTGTAACAGCCCCTAAAGCAGTGACTTTTTGCAGTCTCCTCACGTCTCCAACTGTTCATTCGGTGTGGCCTGGCTCACCTTGGCATGGAGACAGACAAAAATCGATACTTGACCTATCTTTTGGTGACAGGCCTGACATATTTCTCTTCAAGACTTCTATCATATTTGTTTACCTCCAATGAACTAATGTTTTCCAGATTTTCTAATCAATATTAGCTAGGACTTTAAAAAGGTGCTGAGCAAGAGTATTCAAAAATGATCCAAATGAATCAATGAAGACAGCTAGACTACAAAGTTATTGCTGTCATCATATTGGAGAGACAGTGGGGGATGCTGGGCCAGGCCGATGTTTTGGGAGTTTGCTGTGTGACTGTGCAACAAAAGTCCTCGGGGCTGGGCTTTAGTGATATCTCCATAAATTCCTAATGCTCACAGTCATGGAATAGATAAGGTAGGAAGTAGAGATCTGCTCTAAAAGATTCACAGTTAGCGATTATTTGAAAATTGGTTTTAGGAAGTGCTGGAAGAATGAAGGGGTGAAGGGGCTGGAGGGGCTGATGCTGGGATCTGTTCTGGAAACCCAGAGAGAGAGTAGAAACGAGGAAGAGAAGAAATGAGGACAGGAGGACATGGGCAATTCAGGGTGAACCCACTCTGGAGAGGGTCAGAGGGTCCAGAATGGAGGCAGGTCCCAAGGGCCATCTCCACCTGGTCCCTCAAATTAGACAATTAGAGTAATTGCCTCCTGGACACAAGCTGTGACAGAGGGCTGCAGCTGTGCCCTTAGAGCCTTGGCAGCCTGGTCCTGCCCCTGCTTTATCCTTCGGAGAGGTGCAGGGTGCCCTTCAGGGAACAGCATGGTGGCACAGGGACAGTGGGGTCCTGACAATGCCACCGTGCTGGAAAGTTCCAGGGCTCCTGCAGGTCCCACAGCCACTGCAGGGCAGAGGGCAGAGGGTTCCTGCACTGCCAGAGGGTCTGATTACATGAGTGCACTCAGAGGGAGCAGGGTGGTACAAGGGTACATTCAAACCTTTTCACTACCTTTGAGAACTAAGGGCTTTTGCATTCCTTTCAAAGAGACTTCTTTCCACAGGGTAAAAGGGAGCACTCCAAGGACAGAAGGAGCTGAAGACTGGCAAAGGCCTGCTCTAACCCATGAAGCTGAGATGCAGGGATCCACAGATAAGGCTCAGAGCGTGCTCTGACATCCTGGCACCATGTGGAGCCTGTGCTGCTGCCGGCTGCCGAGCAGGCTGCCACACACGGTTTCCGTGCCAGCTCTCACCATGCCCCCTTCTAGCCTCTGCCCCCAGCCCTACTCTTTCTGCCATAATCCCGCATATGAGCCCAACTTTGAAACTCTGCCTTTGAACTGAGCTATTTTTCCCCTCTGCAGTCAAAATTGCCGCAGCTTAACCTCAAGAGGGTAAATCTCCCAAAGAAGCACAGAGGCGCTGCTCTGCACAGTGCCTGCTAAAACCCAGCCTGACTCACCCCACGGCATCCCTTACACTGCACAGGAGGACACATCCCTTGGATGTCTTGCTCTAGGTGTCACAGCCATTTCCTTCTGTCTCCTTCCATCAAGCAGAGGCAAGTTCTCTCCCTGTGACTCACTAAGGACTTTGTTAAATTATGTTTTCTGCCCAAGGGGATTGTTTTTCTGCCTGGACTTAAAAATAGCCAGAGGTAGGACCCCTGGTGATCTGACCCAAAGCTCCCTCTGACTGCACTGGATGTACTCTTCCTACCCCCTTGCAAAAGGTGAGCAGCAAGGATATCACACTTGTTCGGATGGTGAAGGCCTCTGGAAAGAGCATATAATCCTTCCAGGCATCCTAAATCTGGGGAGCTAAAACTACATGAGGAAGTGAGCATTTCAGGCTCAGGCCTCCCTCTCCAGCAAATCTCGGAACAAGTTCTGATAAGTCCAGGCTTTGGGAAGCGATTTAGGAATGAGCTGCCCCTCACGGGCACAGGCAGGGAGAAGCTGGGTAGATCAGGACATGAATTCAGAGACAAGGTAACTATAGGGACTGCCTGTAGGGAGCAGCCCCCGGAGCAAGCGGTTCCGGAACAATACTGGGATTTACATTCGAAGAGAAATAGCTGATTGCCTCTGAGGGCCTTTTTGACATTCATGGAGTGCTAGCAATCAAGAGTTCAGGATGTGAGAGCAAACAATGGCACTGGTTTGTTGGACAGTGCAGAGGAAACCTCTGGGAGTAGGGTTAGTTTTGGAAAATGCTGTTGCTTCTTAGGAAAGAAAGGGAGTGGAGGACTTGGCTTCTCCTTTGGCAAGACATCTATAAAAGCATGAAAATAGACCTTGACTATGCCCCCAGTCTTGGTCAAAGTCGTGCCCTGACCAGGCTGACCCACAAGAAATAGCAGTATCTATATTTCCTTCTGCTGTACCAATGGGAAAGTCTTCCACCTTTTTTGGATCCAGCTTGGGCATCTGCACAAGGCACTGTGACACACTGATGAGACATTCCCAAAGAGTCTTTTTACGTCCCTACTAATTAACTATATTTTTAATTGCAGAAGAGAAATTTTGAAAGCCACACAAAGAGAAAAACCTAAAAGCAGATTAGTTAGGTGAAATAAAGATGCCCTGAAAGTATACATTCAGGTAGCAATAAAAAGACTTTTTTATCGTTGCTTAGAGGCATACAATAAAAGTATATTTTCAGTGCCTGGCTGCCACAAATAACTGTACTACAATTAGATGTGTGTATTATAAAATTGTGTGGGCGTGGTAATTATCACCCTTTGCAGCAGAATATATTTATACAGATCCTAAATTACAGCAGAAAGAAACATCATTTGCAAAGGTTTAAAAAAAAACATGTTAGGGGGGAGGATTAAACTTTCCATTTTATTTTTGGGAAGTATTCTATGAAAAAGTAGGATGCATCACATGTGTTGGGCTAGGAATGGGTAACTATGCAGTCAGAGGGAGAGGCAGCCTGTGCAGGTCTCTGTTCATCACAGGAGTGTGTGTGTGCACACACCAGGAAGGACCATTACAGAGCTGCTCTGGTGCTGCTCTCTGCCTAAAATTCTCCTTGCAGTAATCTGTGCCTGATAGAGCAATCCAGACCTCACTTTGGGCTCACGGCCACGCAATGCAGCTCGTACCTGCATACCTGGGATGAGAATCAGGCCTGGTCTGTGCAGCACCATCTCACCTTTTGCCAGGATTGCACCTGCAAGTGCTTCTTCAGCACATGGAAAAGCCATGGGTACTGCTGTGGAGAGCGGCTGGATCCAACACCCACAGGATATTTTCTCCAAGAATCTTCCTTTTCCAGTTCTAACTTTCCAGTTCTAACCTTGCATTTGGTTTCCAAATGCAAAACATCCTTGATCCCATAATCTACTCGCTGTATAGCCTGAGATAAATTTTCTTATGGTGTAGTTCATACAGCAGACACAGGTGAATCCATCACAGCTTCCACCTTTGCCTCTACTGTGATTTTTGGGAGATTCATTTTATCCCAAAAGTGCTTCTATTACACGTGGATCCATCACATTTATCTCTTATGTAAGACTGCTTAAACACTTTCTTGCAACCTCTTAGCATCTGCCTAAAGCCACTACAGCTCATTGCAATGAGATGGAGCTTGACTGGGAGCTTTTTATTATTTGGAATCCAATATTCCCAGCTTGCATATTATATTTGCAGGAGCCTTGTGAAGCTTTATAAAAATTCTGTCACATATATTCTATTTTGATAGGGCTATTTTCATTGTGTTTCCAACTCTATTATTTAAAAATTGTCTAGCTCCGTCTCCCAAATACCATTTTCAGGCAATTTCTTCTCTTAATTTGATGAGCATCTCCTCTGTCTCTCTCTCTCTTTTTACATAGCTCTGTTCAAATTTTCTAAGAGGTCAACTTAGAGGGCAGAACATGTTCTTTATAACTGGTGTATTCTGGGTTCTCTCGGCTGTTTAAACGAAATCAATATATTATCCTTCAGTGATGTTGTATTGACTTTCCATCTGTTGAAGGCTGTAGTCTTATTTGGTCACAGTATTGTTTGTGTGAGCTGGGGGCCAGAGGTCAGCAGGGTCACGACTCCACCACAATAGCGCCGCCTTCGCGTGCCTCATTTCCTCCCTCGCCCATCAGCGCTTTCAAAGGCCTGGCAGCGCCGGGCTGATGAAACAGAGTTGTCTGCAAATTCAGGATGGAGCAAGACTGATCATTGACTGCTCTTTGTGCTGATACCACACAGCAGGATGATGGAAGTTTTTTAGGCCATCCTTGAACTAATTCCCAGAGTTACTACCCTCTGCTGCTGCAAGCGCTCCCTCAAGGAGCGCTTTTGTATGACACCCACAGCAATGCACCGCAGTGAAAAGATCAGGACCAGTGCACATCTCTGACAGCCCCACCACCAGCAGAAGCCCGTGCTGCACCCGTGCCTCTCTCAAAGGCCAAGAGGGCTTTTACACAGCGTGCTGGGTGCTTGTGCTTTCAGCCTTCCTCAGGCTACAGGCCGTGTGTGACACTTGGGACGCCTGGCTGAGGAGGTTCCAGGTGAGGTGTGTGGGCTGCAGGTACCATCTAGAGCAGTAAATCAGCGTTCCCAGCCACACTTCTGACCAGCAATTTGTCAAGGCAGCTTTTCCAGCTTGCATAGGAAAGATGTTCCTACCTACCCTCAGCGAGCACCTGGTTTCTTACAGTGACACTGATGAGGCTGGCAGAGGCCAGATCAACACTGTCCACATGGCTCTGGTCAGATCCAGCGGATCTATGGACTTTTTTTTGTTGTGAGATGTGTTTTGGATGAAGCAGTAGTGCTGTGAAAAGAGTGTGAATGCTGAAGACACAAGGAAAGAAAAGAAACCGAACAATACCATCAGCCCGTTCAGTTTGCACAAGAACAATAGCAATAAAGTCTGGGGCCACAAACTGGTGCTGCAGTGAAGCATCACTTCCAAATCTATCAGAAAAGTTGCACTGTTGATCAGACTTGAAGGTTTTAGAATGAACAGACAGATGAATATCCCAGCATGAAAACACCAGGGACTCCTGAGACCAGTGGAAGGGGCCAGCATTGGGCCAGGTTTCTGAGTTTGCTCACCAGCCATGGCATATCCTTGTATATCAATGTCCAGAGAACCAGAAGACCGGCAGAAACAAAAAATCTCAAGTGGAAACTGTTAATGGCATTACCACTCATTAGAATTTTACAGTGAATGACATTTTTCCCCTAAAAACTTTTAAGAAAAGAAGTATTTTGGCAAAAAAATAGAAGTGGTAGGTCCTGATAGGAACTCTTTTCTATTCACTTTTCACCCTTTTTTTCTATTCATTTGTCTACAGTGCCAGATCCTCAAATGTGTTGCATTCCCCATAGAGCATCAAAGCTCTGGGAGAGGATATGTGAGAAGATTCAAGTGTTGAAAAGGAGGGGGCACATCTGAGATGCACAGAAGGACAGAGATTCAAGAAACACCTAAAACCCAAGCAAAGAACCACTGCCCTACTTTGGTTCCTTGACTGAACAGTTTAATAAAACCCACACTTTTCTACAAAAGTGTCTACCAAAAACCACATCCCACAGGCTTCTGCCTTCTAGATACCTTCAGCATTGCCAGTTTGCAGCCTTCTCCACACAGTCCCAAAAGGATCATCATTGATCTTTCAAGGATTTAAGGTCAGAAGTTCATCCAGTCTGCCCCACTGACTACTCCAAAACAAAGAGCAGCGCCTGGTCAGGTTTAGCCTACAACTGTTTTTGGAGCTGCTTCTTCCTGACGTGGACCATAAGTATCAGAGCATCCATTCCAGCCACAGAAAGGGGCCACAGGTGGAGCAGCAGAGCACACAGCACTCTGCTTATAGAGTCATTTGGGAATCACAGAGTCATTAAGGTTGGAAAACACCTTTAATATCACCAAGTCCAACTGTTACGAAGCTGGGTTCCTCCCTACAGAGCAAAGGAGACTGTTGCTGTGCTCACCACGCCAGAGCCCTCCTGGGGCACGAGTCCCCAGTCCTCTGCTCCACATCCAGAGCAGTGCATCCCTACCTCTCGGTTTCCTGAGTTATTTCAGGGCCAATGAAGATATTTTCCTTTGTGGTATATTACAGATTTATAAGATATTCTTCTGGAATATGTATAGTCCTTTCAGTAAAGATGTTTTCCTTTGTGATGTAACACAGATTTGTAAGATATTCTTCTGGAATATATTTACCCTTTTCACCCTCCCCCCCCAGAAAAAAAAAACTTACAGTATTAGTAATATGCTCTACAAACAACTAGGGCAAAAAAACCCAAAACAAACCAACAAACAAAATACAAACAAAACTTGAAAAGGTGTAGAAGTTTCATCTTAGTTTTCCCTTTTCTGCTTGAACTTGAGGTTTTGATGAAAGGCAGAAATTTTCCATTTTTAACTGAAAAAAAGAACAACCACTTCAGAAGAGAACAAGAGCATTCAGCCAAAACCCTTGAGATTTTTCACTGAAGATTTCAGCACTCTTGTTTTGGGGGTTCATTGTTTCTGTGTTGATGAAAAATCTGTGCAAGAATGCTTTCCCCAGTGGGTTTTGAAAATTAAAATTAGAAGTTCCTGCTTTTTTTATTGCCTTTTTTTTTCTCCTATGAGCCCTTCTCACCCAGGTTTACTATTTTTGAGTCCCAGCTGCTAACTAAGCCTTGGCTTAGTGCTCTTACTGCAATGATGAGGCATTTCCATTTCTGATTTCTAGCATATGTTGCACTTAATATAACACTGCCCTTGTGCACCAGTTACCCTGGAATAATGGCTGTGCCAGCAATAGAACAGTGGTATAGTCCCTCGAGAATAACCAGGGCGTGAAACCTGTGCCAATATGCAGATGTCACACAGCCAGTAGAACAATGATAGATCCTTCAACTATACAGAGAGGTATTTTTGTAATGTATATAGAAATACGTTTGATACTGCAATGAGAGCTTCTTTTTTTAGATTTCTCTTAAATGAACTTGGAAAAAAATATCTGCAAAAGAGCCAAGAGATAATGACGAAAACCTGAACAATTAATTCTGGGGATGAGGCATCCAGAGCCTGAGCTGATTATTTTTTGTTTCTTAGGTCTGTAGCCTGGACTAGATGATTGCAAAGACCAGGCTCTTGTGCAGGATTTATGGGACTTTATCCTTTTCAAAGAGGGAGAGACATTACACTGCAAGATCTGCCTTTTGCAAGGTGTTTTACAACTTCTGCTTTGGGAAACCAGAGCAGAACATCTGAAAAGAGAAAATAAGCAATGGATTTGAAACCACCATTGGACACAATTAGCAATAATTATTTGCTGACGGCTGATCCTTTGCATGATGCTGTGAGCAGTGTCACAGGAGATTTTATAATGGCTGCATTGTGCAAGATGCTGAGCTTCCTTCACTTCTGGAGATAACAGGTGAGGCCACACCAGTGTCACCAGTGACCTGATTGGGTTCTGCACCAGTTAGGCCTCGTGACTCAGACCCATTTTTGCTTTATTCTAGGAAAGAGTTAGCTGAGCAAACATCTTCAGGGCCACAGGGTGAAGTTTCCAGCTGCAGCTGAAGCAGCGCATCTCCTTGCCCTGGGACCCAGCCCAGGCAGCCTTTGGGAAGGTGCAGACTGGAACACTTCCAGTCTTCTGGGTGGTTTGGCTAAATCTGCACACCAGACCTAGCAAGCGAAACCCACCTTAAACCCCAGCTTTTGGCTGGTGTAGAAGCTTTTGAGAACCCGTGTGGGATCTCCCATCCACACGGAGCAGCAGAGGCAAACACGGCGCTGGGAGCACTTGCAGAAGGAGCAGCTTTCCCTCCTGCAGGAGTAGTTGTTTCTGCTTCCAACTAAGTCAGAAGTCAAAAAGAAATTCTATCCAGGAGATAAACAGTGCATTACATAAGACTTTATAAAAAGTAAATTATCATCAGATTTATTGCAGTTAGGAAAAGGCTCTTCTGTCTGTTGGCATGAAATACGTACTAGGTTTTAAGAGGCTAGTGAGAATGAATGAAACAGTATATTTGGAGTTCCATGTCCTAAGGCTTTCTGTGCAGAGACCTGTCAAGCTTTTGGAGCAGAACCGTTTCAAAGTATTTTTTAAAAAGTCATAAAATTGTATAAGATATAACTCAGAAGCATCAGGTCTTGATCAATTTTGCTTGTATGTGTACTATTAAAACAAAACAATAAAATCAGATTTAATATTCCACAGTGAATTCTGATCACTGGCTGGTTTTTTTGTCTCCAGGCTGGAGAAAAAGCTAAAATATCAAAGTTCTTTTCAGAATTTAAGTTCAAAGATTATTTAAATGATGAAAGATCTTATTTTAATGTCATTAGAAACAGCTTGCTTCAAGGCTATTTGGCACAACTGCATCAGCTTACAGCCCTTGATGCCTACTACAAGTGGATGTTTGTGAGTTCATTGCTCTTATCCTTTTTGTGGGTCGGGCTTCATACCAAGCATATATCTTCTATGATGCCTCTATAGGATCAAAACCCAGTCAAAGCAGAAACACCAGAAAAGGAGCCAAGTCTGTGCAGTGGGCAGTGATTTTAGGACACAGACAGACCCAATCTAACAATGTTCAAAACAAGGAGCTTCAGTTTAACAAACTAAATATTTTTATTTGGATCAAAAAAATACCATTTTAGTTTTGGGGGTTTTTTTCCTCATGGATTTTTTAAAATAAATAAATGTTTCCTTACACTATTTTTTTCAGAAACTGCGTGTCCAACCAAAACCAAAATGCACAAGATCTTACCATTTCTTATGGACCGGGAGACTGCATTTAATCTAAAAATCATTTAAAAAGCCCACCACTGTACAAACTGATAATCTCAATTCTTTGTCCTTTAAGCTGAGACTTTCCCGTAAATCACACAAAAGTCTCAACAGGCAGGAAAGACAATGACTCTTGATTGGGAAGAGGAGGACGCCAGTCAGTAAACTCAGATCCCAATTAGCCCCAGCTGTAAGCCAAGCAAACTCCCCAATTTAATGGTTCACAGGGGAACACATCCATATGGTAAAAAGCTACCAACCAAATAAATTCCATCGCCTTCCCCCAGACTCCCCTACTCCCACAGGTCCTTCAGACAAAAGTCTATTTCCCTCCTCAGCTGTTAAAAATATTTTTAGTGCTCTTCAAATACGGAAGGCAGAAAAGGAAATAAAAAAACAATAGAATTTGACACAAAAGCACCCTTCTCATTAGGACTTTTTAAATAGCATTAGAGCCCATTGAATTTCATACACTAATGACATTCCTACTCAATCCAAGGCAAAGCAGTCAAATCTAAATCTATCAGATTTTACAAGCAAAGGAGTATTGCCAAGTTCTAATATTTCTCCTGCATTCAATGTCAGAATGGGGTACGGAGTCTCTTCCAAACTCCAGATTTCCTTTTTTAAAAATCTCTTTTAAATGTGCTACTCCATGGTATCAAAAAAAAAAACGAAAAAACCAAAAAAAACCCCCCACACAACAACACAAAACCAGAGTTTAAAAGGAAGTTAAATCTTGAGCGCAAAGGCTATGCAAGATTCTCAGATAAGCAGTGTTTTGGGAGTGAAGCTGGCTTTAGCACAGCAATCAGCCAGGATTTGAGATTAAAAAGTAGCTAAGACCCTACCAGACAAAGCCTTTGGGCAGATAAAGCTGACTGTGACAACAATAAAGCCCCCAAAGACACAGAGGCATGTCTGAATCCTTGGCCTGTCAACACCAAGCTGCCTCTTCAACTGGGAAAAAGCAGCCAGGGAGCCTGGTGCCACTGAAATCGGTGAGACCAGGCACGGGCTTGAAGCCTAACACAAGATGCTGGTCCCTCCAGTGCTGCTGGGTTGGGTCCCTCCTGCACCACAAGCACTTAAGGCTCACACAGATAATTGCAGGGACCTGCAGCCTCAGCCATCTCCAAACAGCCTTGCTAGAAGTGCCAGCCGCTTGCAGAACCTTGGTAGGAGCTGCGTGAGGTGCTGTGGCTGCAGGAACAGCTGCCTGGCGTGTGTGTGTGTGTGTGTGTGTGTGTGTCTCTGTGTGTGTGTCTGTGTGTAATACATTTTCATTGAATGGTTGGTGAATAGAAGCGATAAGGAGGAATAAAGTCTGTAGTTAGAGCTCATTTTGTATGGTACGGGATGTCTTGGGGGTTTTATGGGTTTAATATATTCGCTGCTCCTGCTGGATCTCAGCACAGACCTCCAGATGAGAATATCTACTTGAGATGCAGGTTGCACTACAACTCATTTATAATGAATATAACAACTTGTGAAGTGGATTTAGAAGTCATTGAGTTATAGATTATTTGGGTAAACAGGGCACAAGCACTGCAGCAAGAAACCCATTTAAATATTAAGGAAAGCTATAAACTGAGAAAAGAACCGATGACAGGGTAATATCATGTCAGAACATGCCCTCCAGAGAGAGACCTCTACTGTGTATTGATCTGAAAGAGTTCCAGAAATCATTCTGCAAACCCATAAAGCTCAGCAGTAAATGCAGAGAGGTGAGCTGCAAAGGCCAGCAGAGAGATGGGATACACGAGCTGGACCAAACCCTGCCAGCCTCATCTCATGAGTTATTTCTCTTCCTCCCCTGGCCTGTAGCACACTCACCAACCCAGTGTTAATCAGTGAGTAGGAGTAGAAGAGTCACTCCCTTGGACTGAAAAGACATTTCTTGGAGGATTTTCACCCTCTGTGTATCAGTTCTGTTACTGTCCACACTCACCTTCCTTGGTCTCAACCAGCACATTTCCGGAGAGGCAAGAAGGTGTTTTGTAGGCATCTCACACCCAAGGGTTCAACTGGCAAGGAATAAGGACCGCGGGATAAACCCTCTGCTGGAAATGCCATGTCCAAGGCAAATCCTGGGCCATATCTCTGTGCCAGCTGGACCAAGCATAGAGTTTTATACCTGCTACAGCCATTTGGGATGCTATTAAGATAAGGGGGAAGCCTTACTAATTTCAATCTAACACCAAGGGCACGAGTAATGAAGACTGCCCAACACTGCACCATACTGAGAGCTTTTGGAGAGATGCTGGAAACACTCTCAGCCTGCTGAAACTGCACAACTTGTGGTTGCTCCAGAGCCACACAACAAAGCAGAGTCTGATACGCACAGCCAGAAAAGCATGAAGGGCTTCATGCCCAGCAATTGAAGTGTGTAACCTGAATAGGGCCATTGCCAGTGGTCACCATGGCTTGCTGCAGCACTCACCAAATCAAGATGTACCCACCCAGGGGAGGGCTGCAAAATCAGGCTCTGGCAGAGGACTGGATAGCAGAAGCCTGTACAGAACAGCCAGGGAAGGAAAAATTAATGATAACAACTACTCATTCAAATGTTCCCATATCATAAGCAGCAAACATGGTTTTCAGACTTGCCTGGTGCCCTGCTGAGTTCAGAAAAACTTCATTAAAGTTTCAGAGACCCTCTTGAACCCAGCGTTGTTCCTCCCTGCTGCATCATACACATAGCACAGCCAGGTGAGGCTGAGTGATTCAGCAGGAAGAGCCCAGCAAGAGAGGTGAGCACCAGCCAATTCAAGGACACGTAGCTCCTGAAAAACAAGAGGTTCCTGTTTGGCATGCAATTTGCAATACAAAAGCACGGTTGCAGTCACCTGTTTGTCCTCTTCCCTCCCTCCTGCCCTTGTTTAGAGAGTGCTCTCCCATTTTTTGCCGCATCAGGGAAAACACTGCATCTGGCTGATGGGCCAGATGCACCCGGCACCTCTTACACGAGGCTGGCGGTGCCTTTTAGCATGAAAACTGAGGCATGCTCCTTGGATGGTGGAGCACTCTACCCAACTTGAAAAATGCTGAGGAGCAAAATTCAGGGAGAAGTGCAGGAAACTGTGAAGGTGTGAACTGTTGTTCAGTGAGAACAAAGAGCAACACGGTCCCAGTGAGATGGGGACTGGGGAGAATGAAGGAACTCAGCCTCAGTGCTACACCTAGTCTTGTCCAATTTATAGCAGGACATTATAACCGGTAATAATAATCTAATGGGAGGGCATAGCTGGCACTTCTGAAACCCTTGGATCTGAAGGTCACTCACTTTATCATCGAGACAATCTTTTAAAAGCCCCGTTGGCGTGAAGCATTAACGGGAGGTGATCAAGGCTTTTAATCTAAAGCCTTTTATCCACAGCAGGCTGCGGTGGCACGTCATGCACCTGAAGACTGGGATGCATCGCTGAGCACACACTGCGTGGTCCTGGCCCCCGAATCAAACTGCCCAGACATCCAGGAAGGAGCTCCACACCACATCCCTCCTTGCCAGCTGCCATCTGCGGCGGCGGCCGGCGGAGTGGCGCACAGGCAAATTCCTGCGCACAGAATCCCATCCAGAGGGTCTGCCGCTCCACCACCCGGGTCAGGCTGCACTGGAGGCACCCCGCCAAAGGGGGTGGCTTTTATTAGGGCCAGACCTCTCCTACAGCAATTAGTGGCAAAGCCTAATAACAGGATTAATTTAGGATATTGCCAGAAGAGACTAATTGTCTACTGCGAAACTGGCTCTTTAACCCATTTCTTGGCTGAAAGCTTCTCAGTGACCTGTGTGAGAGCTGGGCAAGCCAAATGCAGTCATAGACATGGAATGAAGATGAGAAGGGAAAAGCATGGTAAGGGGCTGTGAAGGGAGAGAGGGGAAAGCTCTCCATTCATAGGGCTTCTTTATAAAGTGTATGGACAACGTCCCACTGAACCTTGCTGATTAAAGACACACCAATACCAGTGGGTGCCAGAGTTCCTTCTCTGATTATATTTCATGAGTTCCAGAACTCACCGTTTCCTAATGGATATAAGTGAGCAATTTATATCTAATCATTACTGAAGAACAACAAAACAGGACCGCTATTTTTCCCTCTGCTGTTACACTAATTTCTTTCAGGCCAGAATTAGAAACATGTTAAATACAACTAATCTAATGGTTTACATTCTGTGTTTTACCTTTACAGCCACTTCAGCAGGAGACACACTACTGCCTTATTTAAAAAAAAAAAAAAAAAGGCATTGCTTTCTGCAGGACTTTTTGCATGTACAGAAGCAGAGATGTATATACACAAACTGAACTTATGTCACTTTATAAAAATCTAGGGATTGGAAATCATATTGCACGTCAGAAATATGAACTACTGGATATTCCTTTTCCCCAAGATAATAAGAATGAGGTATTCAGTTAGAGTTACATCCTGAAAATCTGGTCCTTAGTATTTTGCTGTTGCCCTGGGGTTGTGAATTAGAGATGTCCTAAGACAGTAATACAATTCCACAGTACATCCGTCTCAGTCCTGCCTGGGATTGCATGGGAAAAACGCACTCTAGTTCCACACAGATCTGTGAAGGTTTTCAGAAACATTCCTCATTCCTAAACTGTGGCAAGAGGCCAGCACTTCAAACATTTTTGGTTACAGTGAAATCCCCCAGGACCGCAATTTGGAAACATCAAAGCTCGACATGCTCCCCAGCATTCTCCAGCTGCTAGTCTGGCACCCAACAATAAAACCATAGCTGCTGTGGATTAAAACTGGCATGGTTCCTCTCTCACCTATTGCTCAAAAACAATTCAAAATCCATTGTTGCTGCTTCTTCAAAGGCCTGTACCTCTGAAAATCGCATCGCAATCCTCAAGTGTGAATCAGTGTCTTTGAATTTTAGTGACTCTGCTTTGTAGGGTGCTTAATCCCACCTGGGACTCACAGCTCAGCAGCAGATAAGAAGCCAGACAGGTGATCTGTCAAGAAGCTATCAGGAGTTTCTTAGATGAGTCTAGCCTTGAGAAAGACCTTCAAGAAAAGTCCAGGCCCTTGAGGAAATACAATTAGTCACCAACAGCTCACTCCCATCCTTGTCTCGCCCACACCAAGTGACTGCAGTAAATCCACCAGCGGGAATCGCACGCTATCCAGTTTCCTGGTATTGTGCCACTGCAAAGAGCTCAGGTCACACTAATTGCTGCTTAATGTTCACTGTCCACAGCTTTTAGCGGCAGGACTTATCTTACCAGGTGCCTCCAGTTTCCCTGGAGAGAGAACCAGCGCTAGCACCAGTCAGCTGTGACATGGAGGAAGATCTAATCCAGGACAAGGCAGAAAGGGGAAGAAGACAGGAGAAAACAAGTGGACAGTAGTGGAAACTGGTAAGAGATTGATGTGAGAGGGAAACATCTGGAATAGTCATGAGAAAATTCTTCCAAATGGCTGAGAGTTGTCACTCACTCCTAAGGGGCCCATGATAAAGGAACAGTGTGTAAGGGCAGCACTCACCCTGGCTTCCACCACGCAGAATCAACTTTTAGGAGAAATTCTCTTTCAGGCTTGAGAGAGAGAAAATTTGCCAGTCTCCCTGCCCAAGCCTGACACTAGGACCCGACTCCCTGGCTCACAGGGAGGCTGCTGAATAAACAGGGAATTCTGGCTCCATCACCTGAGCAATGAGGCTTCCCAGCAGGCTGAGCAATTGCTCTTAATCCCGACATACCAAGCCAATTGCTAACCATCCCTCGCCATGAAAGTTTTGTTAACGCTGCACATTTGGGATGCTGGATCATCACATGTTCTCTCTCCCTTTTATTCCCTCTTCCACTTATCCACGCCAATGTTTCATTGAGTTAAAGTAGTTACTCTACTCTCCTTCACCTTTTCCCCCCTGCCACCAGTATGATTTTACCAAAATGATTTATTGTTTATTCCGGTAAAATTTTCCCCACTGTAAAGCCAGACAAGAAGGAGAAAAGTTTAATTTAGAAAGATTTGAAATTCCTGAAATAGATGGCAGCTGAGAAGAGACTGGCATGTTACATCATTCAGCTCCACAAACACCCTACTCTCATTTAGGCTTGACAGATGTAAATGCCAGCCAGGTACTACCTACTAGTAATGCTATCTTTACTTGAATTAAGCAAATACATAATACAGAATCCTTTACCTGTATGTTCGCCATCTGCAGAAGAGTGGATCTCTAGCTGCTTTTTCCCCCCCAGTTTTTCATTTATGTCATGTACAGTGGTGGGAGGACAGGCTTAACACTTTCTTCAGGTTAAATAACTAAGAGATCATCAAATGCTCCTAAATCATGTCACAAGTTCTGCCAGTGTCCTGTCCTGAATAATATATATTTTTTTTATGCAACCATGAATCAAAAACACTGACTAGGCCTGCAGTAACCGCAGTGATGAGATAGCAGGATAAAGGCAATCTATAAGAAAGCCAGTCTTTGCAAACGTACGCAGTACAAAAATGCCTACCAGACAAAATAAGAAACTGAAGGATTTTATCCATTTAGAAACCAGGCAAAAAACACATTCAATGCCAGATTGAAATTCAGACTGAACAGGAGGTTTCAAACCAATTGCCACGTCCACCGAGAAGCAACACCTTCTGCTCCACAAAGCAGACTCCTGGTTATATTGGCAGGTGCAGAGAGATCTGCTTCGGGCATGGCACCGAGGTCACGACGCCAGTTTACTGAAGGTCACTCTGAACACAATATACACCAGAGACCTGGCTTATCTCAGCTGAAAATTGCAGGGAGTGGAAGGATGGGATGGTGATAGGCTTCAAATAAAAAGATCCCCATGTTTGAGGTTTTTCACTAAAATAACATTTTCTATCAGGAGAATTCCCAGCTGCAGTCTGAGACCCAGCGGCTGCCCCTTGCTCACAAGGTGATTCACTCAAACAAGAGGCTTACAGACCAGGGTATTTTCTTGTTCAGTGTGTGAATGCCAAGCGAATACTCAGTCAAAACTGGTTGTTTTAGAGGTGGGAAATTGGATTATTGCAGTGCTCACCTCTTTGTGGATGATGCCTTGCACTGGGAGGAGGGAATGGGAGCTTGAGAATAATGCCTTACACTGGGAGGAGGGAACAGAGCCTCTTCTCACTATTTTACCATCCAGGCAAATGACCAGTCAAAAACGCAGGGACAAGGGATTCAACAGTGAAAAAATAGGTAGCGCTTTCTGTCTGACACAAGGGGTTCCTGCCACTGTGACAGTCCCCATGCCAAAGGAGGAAACCTTGGACATCCACCCTGGAGGCCCCAAGATTTGTTAGGATCTGAGCCCTTCTGTGCCAGGCACTGTGCAGCTTATAGCATACATAAAACCAGCCCATACCCTAAAATACTTGTAAAGTATCTAAGATGCTGCCATTGAGTAATTAAGTAGCAAGAGGGGGAAAGGCACAGACAGGTCGGTATCCTGGGTTTGCTGTCTGGAGCGACACTATCCCACTCAGTCACCCTCACACCAAAACCTTTATCTCCCACCTCTGTCCCTTCTTCAGCCCCGTGTGCCAGGTGAAACCAGTTTGCCTGTTTAAGGCTGACAAAGAGACCCTTTCCCCATCGTAACAGATCACCCAAAGTGCTTGGGAGAGAGAAAACAGATCTCCAGGTCCGCACCCAATTTTCATTCTGATTCTCCCTGTACAACCTCCTCTGAAAAAAAAGATCTTGGGATTTGGCATAGGCAAATGCTTTCTAAAAAAAGGCAAGGACCTCAGGATATGTCCTAGGGATGACAGAAACTTGTGGCATATACAAGTGGGCAGATCCAGTTCTCTGTCTTTAGCTCTATCTGCAGCTGTGCAGCTTTAATAGAACTGTTCGAGCTCCTCAAGGCGTACGCTGACAACGAGAGCAGAGTTCAGCACTTATTAATTACACCACTCACTGGTGGAATGTCCCAACGTTTCACACATCTCCCCAGAAACTTTAGGAAGAAAACAAGACACTTGCTTTCTCCACTTCCTTGTTAATTCAAATCAGTCACTTGCTTTTCTGAGGTGGCTCAGCTCTGCTGCTCTGTGGGTAAGAAAAACTCTCGCAAAGGGACAGAAAGAGGCTTGATGTGTCCTGAGAACTGCAGGTAATTTCCACGTTGCCAAACACAGCCAAAAACCTTGGGGGCAGGCATTAGGAGGACAGCAGGTTTATGCCTACAGCAAGCTGTGGCAGCAGCTCCAACCCAGAAGCCTCAGAGATGCCAAGACTGAGCCAATATAAAAACCTGCTCCAGAGAAATGTGTCTCAGAGCAGCAGCTCCGGTGCTGTGAGCTCCACAGGGGCAAAGTAGGGCAGCGACCAAGTCCAAAATCCCCTGCACCACCCATCCAAATGTCCTGACGAGACAGGTCCCGAGGATGTGTAATCTCTGGTGAGTTGCTGAGAGTCTTCTGCCTGTATGGCCTCTTGTGAGACCTCCTGATATTCATCCCAGCCCAGGAGGTGCTTGTATACTGGTAAGGTCAAGACTTGGGCTAGCAGGAGCAGGGCCACACAGTATCTAGCAAAATTATGGCTGTAGCAAGTAAGAGCAAATGTTAGTGTGCTAGACACTGTACACAAACATCTTCAATAAAAAATTCCCAATCTATAGGTTGTAAAACTGTATATAGGACATTAAATACCTAGAATACCAAATTCTGCACTAGAGCTCCCCTTAGATTGCTGAACTGTGTCAGCTCCGCTGTGTTTCAGACACACTCAGAGGCGAGCTCGGGCTGGGATGTTTCCCTCCTACTTGGCAGTGTAGCCTATCCTCCGGGAAGAGTTCAGAGAGAGGTATTCCTCACTGCAGGGAAAACAGCAGCGCATTTTAAACCTACCTCTAAATAACCCTGACAGTCCTTCTGAAAAAAAGGATTTGGTTTTCTTTGGCAGCAACGTCTGCTGCACACCCAGATGCTTTCTGTGCCCACTCCGGCGGGCTCAGCCCAGCCCAAAATCTGTCAGGGTCTCTGGCAGAAGCAAACACCAAAGAACAGCCCTTCACTTCTCCTGGAGATGCACAGAAAAATCCCTTCCTCTCTGTGATGCAAATTCCAGTTCTCTCCACACCTTTCACATGCCCTCCTCTCCGCTACTGTCCCTGAGCTCAGCTGCCACCAAATCTGACTGATGAAAGGTGGCAGCTCTATTATATTAATTCCCTCCAGAAAACAGGAAAAAAGCCTCACACGCTTTTCATATCAAACACGTAACACATTTCAGAGTTCCTCTGCATGCTCTGGCTTCTCTTCTGCACGAAACGTGGCCGTCGAGGGGAGTGCTCCCCAGACTGGGGGATGCTCTTGTCAAACAAATGCCACATTTTCACTTATTGCTATTTTCATATTAGGCACACATGCAAGATTAAGTATGCTCATGCTATCTTTGGCTGATCCAGTATGATAGCTGCCTGCAGCTGCTCCAGTCTAATGGACCCAAGTCCTGTCTGGGTGGCCTGAGAGGTGCGTTTGTAGAAGACAGCCTCAGTGCTCCAGTACATGAACTCACACCAAAGGCTCAGTCTTAACAGAAAATTAACAAAAGCCGTACCCCCAAATTTCCCCAAAGTAGGAATCTTTTATATACAAATTGTCACGCTGCATAAACTCAAATTAAAACACCGCCTGTAACTGCATCTTCGTTTTAATGACAGCCTGCTTCCATCCTCATAATCCACTGCCCATTGTACCACTGTGGATGGATTTTACGTTTAAACACCATCTTGATATCAGGTAATTGCACCAACCTGTGAAAAGTTTCTCCACATCACAGTAAATCCCAACAAGCACTGTCATTTGATCACCTGTATCTCTGGTCTCTTTCTTTAGTTCCCTTTTACAAAGCCTGTGCTATGGTTTGTCCTGGTACTGCGCCCTGAGTGTTGGCAAAACCCCTTTGCCACAAGATTAACCACAAGGAAAGGATCTGGACCAAAGAACCCATCTTGCCTGATAAAAAGGTTATTTACTGACAACGTTCACAGTTTATTCAAGCCAAAACGCGCCGAGGGAGACAATTGTCTCTAGCGTCTTTAGGTTTTAGTGCTTTCCCCACGCTACGTTTCTTCCTAAGCAAGGCAGCTCACTCCCCCCTCTGCCCTAGACTGTGCCTTTCTTGGAGGGCATCCTCAAGCTCACAGCCATCTTTTCAGCATCTTCCTCAAGTTTCTGACCAAGCCCTCTGTCTCCAGAACAAGTTCAGCCCCAGCAGAAGCAAAGCAAATGTCCCCAGGACACCCAACCCACGTCAGAAAACTGGCCCGGCCAGCTGGCTTTGTAATGAGCACAAATCAGTCAGAAAAGCTGAAAACACTTGACCGTTGTCTTCTCCACCCGTGTATAAAGGAAGGAGCAAAGCTCCCAGACTCCGGTCGCAGCCTGAGGACTCGGAGGCACAGCGGGTCCCAGACGAGCCCCAGCAAACACAAGGCAGCAGGATACGGAAACTTCCCTTGGCAGCCAGACATGCCTTTTACAAAAGCAGGGGAACTAACTGCATTTTGCCACTCCTCAGTTTTGGGCCAGTTCCCAAAGGCTCTTTGTGCCGTGCCGGGCGGAGGAAGCCGACCACCCCGAGGAACAAAGGGCTGGGGGACAGCCCCGGCTTCGGGCTGGTGCCGCTCTCCTTGGCAGCAGACTCTTCCCTGAAAATCCCTACCAAGCCTTTTCCTTTGAGACTTTGTCCAAAATCCTCTGCAGTTTAGGGACTGCACACCATTCAGTGGCCTCGGAGCCAGACCCTCCTTTGCATTACTCCACCGGCCACAGCAGTAGGGAACGGCTTTACAGGAATTCCTGGGAAACTGAGAGGAAAAGCAATGGGTGGCCAGACACGCATCACCTCCTTCGCACAGTTTTCTGGTACAGGGTCCAGCCCTGCTGCTGGATGGAGGAGCCGGACTCTGACAGAAGAGGATTATTTTGAAATCTAACAATGAAAGACTGTTCTTCTCGTTACAAAGTGAAAAAGAGAGCGAGAGAGGGAAAGTCCCTTCTGCAGTAGTTTCTCAGGCACGACACAGAATATGAACAGGTTTTGCAGGAGCAAAAGGGGAATTGGGGTCACCCCGTTACTCTCCTACAATACTTTGCCGTGGAGAACAGCTGCACATTTAAAGAGTGATTAAAGTGGATGTACACGCAGACATGCACATTTATTCAGCACTGCTCCTTGGGGCACTGCAGCTACAAGTCCCGCAGAGGGGTGTCTCTCCCTCCCAGCATGGCCCCCACACCCACATGGGCTGGTTTGGGAAGCTTCACAGGTCCCCAAGCACAGAGCAAAGTAGGGCTCACCAAAATGAGCAGGGGGTGTGTGTCTCTCTCTTTCTGTTAGACTGCATCTCTAGCTTCCCCTCCCCAGCACGGTAACACCTCCTAGCCCACCAAAGTAGTCCTTTGACTGTGTCAATGAGACGAAAACCCTAGAAAAGGACAAGGGGAACTCATTAAGTTGTTTTTACAGCAAGGAAAGACCCTCCCAAGTAACTTCACACGGCCAAAATGGCCAAAGAACAGCCTTCAACCATTACCCTTGTCTGCTGGCCTCAGAGGAGAGAGAAAATCTCAAAGCTTTTGGATGACAAACTGGAACATAACTGGAACATCTGCATCTAAGTGGAGCACAGGAGGCAGTGTGGGTGAGCAGAGGACACGGAAGCACTTGGGGACAAACGCTTTCTGCCATGGCTCCAGCACTGCTGTACCACACAGCCACTTCTGTTCCCAGGCTCCTCCATCCCAGCTTGCCATAGCAGGGCAGTGTGTGCACAGTGTATTACTGGAAGCTGGGAGTGACCTCAGCTGGGGCAGATGCTCACAGGAATTTACTGGTTCAGGAAACTCGTCCACCAGTGGGTTTACTGAGGAAGAAGCTACCACACACCCAGGTCATCCAAAGCCCTTTGCCAGGCCACTGCAGCACCACCTGTCCTACCAAACCCAAATCTAAAAACCATGGAAAAAACTTTATTGACTGCCACAAAAGCAGGAGGCCAGTAAAGTCGTGCACTATGGCCAGGGCACTTTCTGTTTGGGAGGTTATTTCCCTGCTCCTGGAGAGATGAGTCTCTGCTGGGGATGGGGATTTTCTCCCTGTCCACCCTCCCTGTGTGGCCCTGTCCCAAGCCACACAGCCACACCAGGCAGCGGTAATGGAGGGGTGAGACTTTGCAGCCCTCTCTGGGAAACCTGGATCTGATATATTCCGTGTATCCTCTCTGTTTTCTATGTTAGGTGCCTGGCATTAGTCTGTATTAGGAGCAGCAGTTCAGCCGCTGACTTGGAAGAAGTGGGGAAGACCGGGATGGTGATTTTTCCACGGCTGAGACATCCCACGTGCCTGAGGAATTTCCCTCTCTTGCTCTATTAGTAGCAGTAGGAGTGAGTGATGGGGGCAAACCTGTTATCACATTACAGCCCGAAGTGCCTGTGCTCCGCTCCCAGCTTTCCCACTGGATGAGAAGTGTAAACACCTCTCCCTCACACCCCCAGCCCCGGCACATGGAGACCGGCAGCTCCACCGTGGAGGTGGCCAAGGAGACGCTGCAGCAGGGTTTGGGTTTCCTGCCAAGGGAGTGCCGGGACAATCCAACACACTGAAAAATGATCTGAGGAGCTGCGCTTCGAACTCCCCCTGCTCTGTCTCTATCAACTCATTCCTCATCCAGCTGCTACGAAAATACTCCTGGAGTGCTCGGAGGTTATGTACTATGACTTGGCCGTTTGCCAATTCAGTGAGGCTTTTTTTTTTTAATATTAAGGCCTTAAAACTCCTGCTAGAACTGAGTCCTACAGCACAAACCTTCATTGCTACAGCTTAGCTGCCAAAACATTGCATCAGCCATCACAATAGCCTGGCACCAACTAAAGAAATACGGCGTCTTCTCCTTGTGCTCAGCTCAGAGCACAGATGTCAAAGTTAGCAATGGCTGGAGCTGCTCGGAGATTTTGGGACGAGACTAAAGTTTTGTCAAAACATTCAAGTTCCCTGGAACAGGAATTGTTTTATTCAAAGCCTCTCCAGTCTGATAAACGTTAGCGTGGTGCAAGGCAGAGGTTTCCAGTAGGTCAGCAATGAGAACTGGGACCAGTTCAAAAGCAGGTGATGAATGCAGGCAAAAGTGCAGGGCCCCAAACAGCTGTATAATGTCATTGCAATGTTGGCCACCATCCTGATAACAAAGCTGCTTTCACTGAGCAGCTGCATGGTCTAGGGACATCCACTTTGCCAGAAAAATGGAAATATTTTACTAATGTTCATAGTGAGATCAAAAGCAGACATACAGAAACCAACATTTCTGGCCAAAGAGACAGCCTAGTTTCCAGACAACTGTCTTCACGATCTCAGATCCAGCTCTCTGCCTCCAGTCTCCTTGCATTCCCTACATCCTCACTCAGACATCTCACCTTCATGAGGATTAATTTTCCTTTGGCTTCCATGCTACTCTTCTGTCCTGTTTCCACTCATACCTCTCTCACAATCTCTCTGAAGATCCTCCTCACCTCCCTTGTCTCCGGATGAGAGGACCCTGCTCTCAACGCTGCCTCCTCCCATCGCTTCCAAGGCCACTCCCATCCCAGACACAAGTTCAGCCAACCCATGCATACAGATGGCTCCTGGTTCAACCCTGACTCCTGACTGCTTAAAGCCATGCACTGTCCTTCAACCGTGAGCTTAGACCACGTCACTGAGACAGACTTAAGCCTCCCTCTTCTTTCCACATCAGAGCCAGCAAGGTCACCTTTCCGGGGGCATTTCCAACTGTAGTCTTACCCAGGATCAGCACTGCCAAGCTGAACCTTCCAGGTTCAGTCCTAATACTGCTACTCAGGCATGGCCTTTTCTGCCATTCTGAACAGCCGAAAACCTGGCCAAATTCTCATCTTCTCAGTTACTGCAGCATCACCTCTTCTGTCACTCACAAATTCAATCCTCTCCCCTTTATAGCCACTCTGAATGCTGCTGCAGAGACCCACAATTTGCATCCCTGTGCCCTCAAAAACACACCCCAGAGCACCAACCCCAACACAGTCCACTTTCTTTCCTTTTCCACCCGCTCTCCCCACTACCTTTTATCCCTGGGCCAAGAGACCACCTGTAAGAGCTCAGCCTGAGATACAATTTTCCATAGCCACACTTTCAGACAGGTACCCTGACGCTTTACACATCTGAGCTGATCCTTCAAGTTCCCCTTTGCTACAACACCTCCGAGAATCCTTCAAAAGTTTCCGCTAAGGTGCCACCACAGCCTACTCTGCTGGTTGGCATCATGGCACTGATTCTTTCTGCTGCCTCGTCTGTCGGTCCCCACCCGCTGTTGCTAACTCTGTATTTAGACAGCAAACTCTGAGGTGCACCTGACACCACCAAGTCCTGACTGATTTAGGAAAAATAACTGATAATAATAACATCATACACCTATCCTGACTAGTGGACCTAATTCAATTTTTGAAAAAGCTTTAAGGCACCTCATATTTTATCAGTTCCATTCACTCCCTAAAGCACTCTAGCCTGATCACACCACTGTTCCCCATTTCTCTGGTCCCAGTGCAGCTTTCTGGAGCCCATCAGCAGTGGTATCACAGCAGAAGCTATGGCCATACCCATCTGCACTGCACTCAAAGCACGGAGAGGCAAAGATCCTGTATCCTGTTAGCAGTTCCCAAGTGAATCCGAGAAAGTTCCTACGTGGGAATCCAGCCAGCTGCCTTGTCCTGCTCGCGAAAGGTGTTATTGTCCTACAGCTAAAGTAACATTTTATGGGCTTTGATGGTGTGCTGGGCGTGGAGTTCCATGAGTCACCACACTCGCAGCATTGTCATTCCCGGGCAGGAAATCATTCGGACACTGCTTTAGGCTGCGTCCAAAACACTGTTGCTCGTATTTATGACGCACAGTGTGTTAGCACCACAACATCGGGCATTTGGAACTGAGCAGAGACCAAGCTCTAAACTGATTTTTTTAGGGTTGGCGCTAGATCCAGTTTTGATCTTGCCAAGCTGTCCAAGCTCAGGATTGGCCAGTGGCTGTCTCTCATTTTGGGGCCAGGAAGGCCAGAGGTAGCTGTTCGTTCTGCTTTTGCATGGCCAACCCAGCCGCTTCCTGCTCCATACGCTCGCCATCAGACATTGTCAGTGTGGTTTCTGTGGGACCCGCAGTGGCAGGAATTGTTCTGGAGGATCACTGGGGATGGCTGTAAGGGCTACACTGTGCCGTGATCCCTGCTCCTCACGGGAACAAACCAGCAGGCATTGCAGCGCAGAACTGTACCAGGCAGAGCACTTTTCCCACTGAGCAGGTCCTGGCCCTCAGCATGACCCATCTATCCCACTTCAAGGACCAGGCTAACGTTACTGTGCAGCCCTGTGCCAAGCAGCCCTGTCATCCTGCTCAAAGGCACCTGGTGAGTTCTGTTTGTCCGATGCAGACGTGCGCTCAGCCAGCTACAGCCATGATCCTGCCTGGAAGGGTTTCAATGCCATCAGTCAGACAAGCAAATATGAATTTGGGTCACCTCTGCCTACAGTTTTTTTTCCCCATCCCAAATGCCCTTCTTCTCTCCCTCTCTCAGTCTCAAGGACTCTCCCTCCTTGTTTTTTTAGCAGGACAGGCAGTGCTGGAGTTGCCAAGCTGGGTACGTACCTTGGCTGCATCCTGACCTTGTGTTGGAATGAAACTTATTTATCCGACTTACTACAACACCCATGTTTCCACAAGAAAAAGCCATCCAGATGTGGAAAATAGATTTACAAGTCCAAAAACCAAGTTTGTTTCCTGTGCAAGGTAGTTTGCCTTAGCTCTAACAGAGGCGCCTGCTAGACCACAACAGAATGACAGTAAAAGCTGTGCCCTTAGAGTGGCCAGCAGCCACCGCCTCCAGCAAATCAACACAGGCTTGTACCAGAAATAAATAAATAAACACTGCCAAAAGACACATTAACCTGCTTCTAATTGGGAGAGTTGCAGAATGGAAAAAACTGGTGAGAAGCGTTAGAAGCAGAGCAGGGCAGAACAAATGCCTTCTCCAGACACATTGTGGAAATAATTCTGTTAATAAGGACCCTGTGTCACTGCACAAGAAGAGAGTCTCTGTCATATTGTTCCCCAGCACCTGATGCACAGAACAGCATAGGGCCTCCTGTATAAGCAGCAATGGTCTCTGCCCAGACCATTTTTAGATCATGAAGTTGTTGCTGCTTCTGAGCCTGTATTTCAAAGCAGCCAGGAAAAACAAGGTTCACTCAAACGTACGTGAAGAGAAGGTAAACTGCCTGGGAAGCCAAAAAATAAAGTCCAGGCAAAGGAAAATATTTTACGAGTTTTCTTGTAAAAAGAAACTTGCATGGATGGAGGAAACAATCTGGTATTTAGCTTAAAGGCAGCACCAGATAGTCCGTATCTAGAAAGGCAGTCCCATAAAGACATCACCCGAAGAGAAACTGGACTGCAGAAGACTGATAAATCACCTCAGAGAAATGAGCTGCAACTTGCAAACAAAAAAAAGAATTGCAATTGTGCAAACAAACAGGCAGGGTCACTGAAAGGAGAACAGCATTTGAGTGTGAAAGAAGAAGGCCCTGCACTCCTCAGACTTCCAGACAAGAGCAGGGTGTGCAGCCAGCTCACAAGCAGAGGAGATGACCATGACCACACTCAGGGACACTAAGAGCAGGGCCCACAGGCACGCAGCACACATAATGTATTTCCATATCTGAGGAAAACTCACTGCTGTAATCAATGGGACCCAAAATCTGACAATGGCAACCTGGGGGGTGTGCAAAGAGGGGGCCCAGGGCATCCTTTGGGTTTCACAGTAAACACACAGAGAAAACATTGCCCAGGAGCCTTCATCCAGCTACTGCTCGGAAAGTACCCACAGCTGGCAACACGGCTTCTCCACCAGGACAGACTGAGATGACCCTTTTATAAAATATTGTCAACATGCGTCAACAGTTGTTCAGATCCCCTGAGGCCTTCTGCAAACACATTAAGGCTGGACAAAGCATGCAAGGTAGATCTCCAGCCTCCCACCTGCACACCAATACTCCATCTAATGCTTTCTGCCACATCCAGATAACACCTCTCCTTTATCAGGTTTTGCCAGTGTTTCCCCCTTTTTGTTGGAGAGGGGAGGAAGTTCAGCCTGTCGCCACTGCTCTGAAGTTGACTTTCAGAAATACAATAGTTTTGTCTTGAATCTCCTCAATGTATTCTATCAATTCACCTCCACTGCCATAAACCATGTGAACAGACCTCGGTGTGTGGGAGACGGACGAATACAGAAGGAGCAATTCTCAGGCTATGAAAGGAAAAGGGTTGGAAAGCTCCCAAAAAAAGGTCTCATACAGGTCAGTTCAGGAGGCTCAGCTCTGCACCGTTGTGGGAGGAAGCAGCTTCGTGTTACTGGTAGGTGAGGTGTGTGAAAGAACAATAAAATGCTTCAGTTGTGGGACACTTCAGGTTACACTTGGACGTTTCATGTGGCACCTAAATTAGCACACGTCAGAAGTGACATTTGCAATGGCAGCAATGCCACTGAGCTGCTGCAACAAAAGCACAGGGTTTTATTACACAGGGTTTTATGAAGCTCTCGCTTACAGAGAGGCCCCTTTACGCCTGTCTGGCACTGGAGAATGGCCCTACAGTGGGCACAAACAACATCACATTCATCTTCGTGCCCTCCACACTGGCAGAGGGCTGCAAAGGGGCCCTGTAGCAAAAACAAGACCTCAGTCCAACCTATTGTCTTAAGGAATTATACAGCCTAAATCACCACATTACATATTTTCTTCCATAAAAAACTAGGTTCAGAGGACGGTTTCACAAGAAACAAAACTTTAGTATGGATAAGCTGTAAGATGCTATGTCAGTTTTCTCATTGGGCCACCACAAAAATTTCCATCCCATTATGCAGCTTTGCTTTGTTAGCACTTTTTTAACATTGCTGATGAATCCATAGAGCACCTTCCAGATGTGCAGTTTGGTTTTTCCATTTAGGGGCATCGGCATAGGTGGACTCTTCTTTTCCAGCTGAACTTTTTTTTTCTCCAAATTCAGAAAAATAAAATATATATACATATATATAAATAAATGCAGTAGTCTTCCCTGAGCTTAGGGCATCTCAGATCAAGGTTACTGGTGAAAAATTAGTCACATTTATTCACAGCCAATTTCTGCTTTCCCAGAAACTTCAGTGGGAGCCCAGTCTCCTGCCACCAACCCCAAACTGCCCTTCCTTCCAGGCAGCACAGTCTGTTTATGGGTAGGGCATATTGCTGCAGGCAGAGAAAATGTCTTTAGCGTAGCTCCACCTTCCTCCACGCACTCCTGCACCCCCAGCACTGCCGCTGCCAGACTCTGCCTTCAGATCCGTGAGGATACGAGGAGCAGGACGGGGCGCCGAGCGTCTGGCTCGCAGACAGAGCCCCGAACGCCGCAGGTTTGCACCAACGCTCGGCAGCGTGTGGTCAGGAATTAGGTTAGCATTGATTGGGGCAGGCTGGCAGGAGCATCCTTTGCTTTCCCCATAGACAGGCCGGTCACATGAGGAACAGCTGGAGTGCACACAGAGCCTTCTTTAATTAAAGTGCTACTCGCCATTTTTCTGGCAGCGCTCCCAGAAAAGCAATAAAATGGCAGCAGAGAAAACAAATACTACATAACACACTTCCACTCTCCTTTATGTTCCCGAGTCCCCCTTCTCCCCCAAGCCTTTTTTTTTTTATTATTTTTAATTTCGGTTAATAATCGTTCCTCATTTGTGACAGGCTAGGAAAGGAAAAGGTCAAGAGGGAAGAAAAAACGGGTCAGGAGAATTGAAGCAGCCATTCACTGCCGTTCATGATTAAACGTGTGGAACAATGTACCTGCTTATTAGGACATCTCCCGCTCTGAGAGAACATCTGCAGAGCGCGCACACCTTTTCCGGAGACGTGAACGCACGCCGGCACCTCACGGGAGCATAGCAGCGTTCACGTGCCAGTCCTTATGGAACCATTTTCCCTTTCCCCCCCTCTCTCCCTCAGATCTACTGCTTAAACAAGCTTGGGATTGTCAACACAACAATAGCTGCTGTCTTATCCCAAATCAGCCAAAGTTCATCGTGTTTCTCCAACCTGCGCCTCCCGCCAGGGGAGCCCAAGGAGGCAGGAGCGGTGCCTGTCCTGCAGCACACGGACGTTTCACAGATGGATCTGTTCCCAGCGAGAAACCTGTGCAAGGATAATAATAGCCACGATGCTATTTTTGTTGTTGCTGTTGTATTATTAGGCTCTCTTCAGCACAGGGCACGGAAAGAAAAACACAGGGACACACAGAACAAAAATGTGAAACCAAAGACAGGTACACGCTGCTCCCACGACAGAGGAAATGCACAATCATCTTGTGAGGGGAGCAAGGTTATTAGGGACAGAGGTGCTGAAACACAAAGGGCGTTTCACTGCGGGAAAGCACCTTGGAGTTGAGGGAAACCAGGAGCTAACCCAGTTCATGAAGTTTAACTGGAGTGCAGTGGGACATGGGATGTGAGAGCCAATCCTCTCCGAATGCGAGGAGGGAAGCTGGACCTAAATGAAAAACCAGACCCAAATCCTCAAACCCAAAGCCCACGGTGGAGCTGATCTGAAACAGAGAACGTCGGAAATCTGGATTTGAGGTTTTCAGCTTGAGCCCATCTCTGTGTCTGAGATTTACAGTTTGACATGTTTATATTGAAACAAGATGGCTATAAATACAGTATATTTGTCTCCCAGTAGATTCTAAGGAGAGGAATGTTTAAAAGCACTCAGCAGGGGACTAGCACAGCTCCCAGTGAATTTAATTATAAACTCTCCCTGCTTTTGCTACAACTAGTTTAGGCTGGGAGTAGTTAGGCTGCTTTTGAAAATCCCGCTTTATTTTTTAATAGCTGCAAGTCATCTATATTTATATAGCTGGATGTGCATCATAAGAACATACACAAGAACGTATTTTTGTTAGCACAAATCAGAAATTTTCCATGCAGAACTTTTTTCATTTAGAGGGTAAGGAAGAGAGGACAAAATTAATTCAGTGCACAGGGGAAAAATTAGCAATTTTGACAAAGCAAATTGATATTGTGAATAACCAAAGAAATTATTTCACTTTATGTCAGTTGGCCTGACCCATCACCTCTCAGAACTGCTGGCATAGCCTCGGGTGCTGTGGATGGAGGGATGGACCTATTCTGTGCCACAGGCTGGGATTTCTGGCCAGACCGCATGCCCGGTCATGTACAAGTCTCATTACTGCTTTAAAAGCAGCTTGGTATCATTTCTGAATAAAAGCAACACTGCCATTAACTTATTGGGCAACACTGGCCTACTTAAGAGTTTTATCAGATCTGTCTGATGATCCATGGCAGGGACAAGAACCTCTTGCAAAATTTTATCTGTGGCCGTGTAATCCTGTGCGATTATTTTTCTCATTGTCTGAGCAGAATTATTTTGTCTCATAAGCATTTCTGGCATTTCACTCTGCACAGAATGAACCAGTTTTAAAAATGGAAAAAGGTGGAAGGCAAAAAACCTATTGTTGATGTACAGAATCTTTAATTATAATACTTCACTTTGGGAAAAAACTATTTTTCATTAATTGAACGGGTAGTAGTATATGATGGTGATTAAGTTTAACGGAGCTGAGACCAAGGTGGGGAAGATAAAGTTACAACTGAGAATCCACTTTAAGTGCAAAGCCAGCCTCTGTTTGGAAAGGTGTTTGATGGAAAACTGCACTGCTTCTAACTAAATGAGGCTTAAATAGGTGTAATTTGGTATGTGTTAAAATTAAGATTCCTTTAGGTATAAACTATGAAAGTTTCCACACAATTACCACTCTTGAGGAGCAGCAGAGAGCACTCACCATAAAGAAAATGCCACTTTTTGATTTAATAAATGAGACCAAACACATGCTTTTCCACTGGGAGAAGGAAATAGAGCCATCGATGAGCCAGGTTTAGCCAAAACAACTGAATAAACTTCAAAACCATTCACTCCAGTGAATTCTGCCTGTTTCAGTCTGAGGGAAATGTTTTTCTTCCTCACCCTGGTTTTCCTGATTTGGGCTGTCTCTCCTCCTGTGGACCCTCCAGCCCCTCAGCCCTGGATGGAGGCACGGGGCTGTGTATTAGCATGGCCTTTTCACCCCCCTCTGCTCCCGGCGCTTAATCCAGAGGTTTATCCCAGGGAGGATAAGTGCAAGTGGGAATTTCTCCACCACAGGCTCGTTTGGAGTCAGCCCCCTGAACCACACAGTGACCTGCTGCCACCTCTCAAGCACCACCAAACACAGAAAAAGGCTCTAACTTCTTCCTTAACCACTGTCAGCACAGGGAGCAGAATAATGGAGTAAAGAGGTGGGAAGATAATAAACAGACACCATCTCACAGGGATGTCTTGACGAGACAAATATCAGACGCCGAACAAAATGCATCCCCTCTTAAGTGGCATTTCTATATTTAACACCATCTAAAATGTGATAATTTACACTGTCACAACATGTCTCTTAGAAACAGTCCCATTTTATTTGCAGTCAGCCAAAGTCTGGAACTCGAATTCCGACCTCTTTTCTAGTAGGGGAAAAAAAAAAAAAAAAGAAGGAAAGGAAAAAAAGGAATAAAAAATAAAAGGGAAAGCTAACATCTGGCAGAGCTGGGTATTTATTAGACTTTATAAAACTCCACGCTTCTGTTGTACATAAGACAGGCACAAAGGGGGCCCCCAAAGTGTTATTTCCCCACCAGTGTGAAACAAGTGGCTTATTCAGTAAGTTTTCAAAGAACAGAGGCAAATGGATTATCTCAAGGAGAAGTTAAACACAGAGAAATGCACTGTAGCTCACTGTTGGGTTTAGCTGCCTGCTGGATGTGGAGGAAGGGGGGAAATCTATAAAATCTATCATCGTGGTGTCCAGCTGAGACTTTACACTTCTCAGGGAAATCTGAGCTGTGAACCACCAACAGCTGCTTTTCTCCCAACTTGTGAAATCACCCACAGAACGAAAGTGTTTTCTTAAGAAATTCTCAAAACACAGCAAAGAAGAGCTCACTAAATCCTCCGGCTCCTGAGGCAGGGTCAGGATGACAAGGTTTTTCCAGCCTAGCTGCGACTGTCAGGCGCAATGAGGTGTGATTTGTGACCAGTGGAGCTGGGCTGCTGAAAGCCCCAGTCCAGGGAGAATTACACAAGGCTTTTGCTTGTTTTCCTTCAGCCAGCTTCACCAAAACACAGGTTACCCGCTCAAAGCCAAGTCCCTCTCCAGGGGTGCTTGACCGGTTCCACACTCTCGGCTTTCCAAACAGGGGCAGATCCAAGGGAGGATTGAGAGTCCTCTTCACTTTGCACCCTGGCACGGTGCTCCTGGGATCTGCTTCAGGAGGTGTGCCCAACACCTAGATCACACACAGAAACGGGGTTTTCTCAGGTCTATGGGGTAAAAGAAGCACCAGTGTTCAGTTGCAAAGTCCAGGCAGTGAGAGCCAGGACCTGAGAGTGACCTTGTAACAAGAGCAATAATTCTCCTACCTAATTCAAAAGTAAAATAATTGTTCTAAATTTGGATTTGTAAGTTGTTGTATTTTGTCTTGCTGAGACTGAGATGCTCCTGGTCTCTTCAGGATGAAGGATACAAGGGAAGGCTAAGGATGAAGGATAAAAGTGAAGGATACAAAGGGGTTTTATGAGCAGTCCCATGGGATGATCAACACAGTTCTTGGTCCTAAGATGGTTTATAGGGCACTGGTACCAGAGCAAGGCAGAGCTGCTGGACAGTGGGGGGCAAAGTCCAAGCTGACCATGACACAAGTTCCCCAAACCCTGGGGTCAGCTCAGGGAGCTTAGCTGAGCCCCTTCCTGGCAGAACCCAGCAACCCTGTGCACTGTCTGAGCTAGTTTTCCTTCTCTACACCAGAGAAATTCTGGCTGCCATTTTCCAAAACAAGCAGGTCCTTAACACAGAGATCTCATCAACCAGTAAAATCAGTTTGTGGATTTCTGCTTGGCACAGCAGTGCAACAGGATGGAGGAGGTAGACCTGATATGGGAAAAAGCAAATTTTTTTCAAGTATACAGGGAAGCTGCTAAAAGATCCTGCTTCAGCCAACCTGAAACAGTTTGGGTTGCACTTGCTGAGCACTCTTAAATGTATAAATAGTTTCAGGGCTTTTGGCACCTTTCACAGATTGAGAGACACAGCTGATGTCTCTTCTGGTGCAGCATCTCAGGCATTAATCTCAGTTCAAATCACATCCCTGTTGAATTCAAAGTCTTTCTCCTCCAAAAATAGCCTAATCGTGCAGCTACAGGGCACGTCTAGGGGTGGGCACAGCGGGGTATCAGAGTTCCTTTCCTGAGCTTGGCTCACCAGACAGAGAGATGGTCTGCCTCTTCACCCTCCTGCCCATTCATGTTTCACACAAACAGGAGGAGAGATGGAAATCGGCCCAATTCCAAGGCAGCCTTGAGGAGGGCAATGACTGAGACCCGAGTCCTCATCCCAGGGTATGGTCAGAAAGGAGATGGTCATGACAGGTATTAGTATCTGTCCCGTGTGTCCAACCTTTCACTCTTATTTGTAGGACTCATTTTTGGTCAAATAAAGCATCCATTTAACCCCGAAACACCTTTTATTCTTTCACTTTGCAAATCCCAAACCGGTCAATTTGGGGCCAATTTAAGTAATTACAATAATTGCTTTAATGTTGAGCTATTCACTCAATCTAAAATAATTTATTCATTCAGCCTATTCCCCTTCACCTAGACTCCAGGTTTTATACCACCCAGCAGGGGTGACACCCAGCCCAGGGTGTCTCTGCAGTGTCCTACCACCCCTGAGGATGGTCCTCACAGCAGGCACAGAGCACCTTTGCTCTGCATCAGGTCCTCTCAAAACATCTGAAGAAAAAGACCAAAATAGCACTCTCAGTCCTTGTCTTATCCTGTCTGCAGCAGAGATGTGCCAGTTACCTAATGGCATCAAATTAACAAATGAACAGGTCTGGTAGACCAATTAGAAGAGAGTGCAAGCAATTTTCAAACAGGCTGCAATTGTCAGCTAATGACCTTGGAAAAAGCTTTTATTTTTCTGGCTCCCTCGGAAAAGTCCATATTAAAATTGTTGATAGCTGCTGAGTGTCACTTTTTGGGCTTTCACACCATGGAAGTGAGCTGGGTAAAAAAAATTAAAAAAAGGGGAGGCCGAGTAGGTGTAATTCAAGCATCATCTCACTGCCTTGCCAGTCATTTCAGAGCACTGCATCTTTGCTCAGCAGGCATATCAGCTTCTCTCTGGGGCCATTAACTTCTCAACACCCAGTAATGCACCATGCACCTGCTGGAGCAACCACAGGACGAGCTGAAAGATCATCTCAGCTGCACCCCACTCTTCCAGACATCGCCGGGGCTTTCCTTGATGAAAGGCAGCTGCCTTCTCATGCTTCTCAAGGAACAGCCCAGAACTGAGTCTTTCCCTCTGCCCCTCCTGTTTTTTAAACAAAACCAAGCCAGTGTGTGACCCACAGAACACTGTCCACCCCCATCCAGGAGTGAATAAGTTGTGTGTTCCAAAGGCTGGTTACACCTCAGTGCCTCCCAGGAGAGCATGGTGCTGAACATAAGGTGGGATAAGATACATTTCTGCATACCAGAGCATTTTATTTGGGACCATGTAGGTGTGTCACTTTATCTTACTTCAGGTGGCCCCTTCCCAGGAGCTGCCATCAGTCCTGGACCAGCCAAAGAATTAACAGCCAGTATCACACAAGCCCTCTGGGCTGGAGAGGGAAGGTTTCCTCACCCAGAGGAAGCTGCCACGGTTCTGTTGAAGAAGGCTGAGTCCCAGTGTTTTGCAACACGGAAGGGACATGACCTCATGGGGAAGGAAAATCCCAAGTGCCCAGAGTATGCAGGATTTGGTCCTCATTCACATCCCTCCAATGTGGCACAGCCACAAGTCTCAATAAGATGGCCAGAAACTTAGAGCATGCTTTTGGTTGGCTTGGAACTCCCCAAACCCTTCCTCAGGCAACAGGAGTCCATGATTCCCAGAGAGGTACCCCTAAATAAGAGAGTTTGGAGAGGGAACAAAATAGCCCAGGAAAGCAGAACCACTGCTGGTTATTCTTGTGTGCCTTCGATTTTGATAAATTCCTTTGCAACACACCCATGATACTTCAGGTGCTCTCCTCTCTACAACACCTGGGAAGGTCATGCTGGAGTCTCTGGTGGTGATCCCCCAAGGGCTTCCTCCTGCTGCCAGTTCCACGAAACTCTCAAGACTGGAGAATCTTTGAGACCTCTATCCCTCTGTCAGCTGCAGTTGGAATCAACTGAGACGCTCACCCGTATTAAAGGTCAAGAGGAAGATAGAGAGACTGTGGGTGGATAACTCCTGCAATTGTGCGTGCCTTGTTCCCTTAGGAAGGCAGGTTAAAGACGGAGTGGAAGGGATTAAATTCCCTGAAAATGCTTCAGAACACGCTTTTCTAAGAAATATATTGCATATCCACAGCTCCTCACAGGAAAGAGCAAGATGAAAAGATTTTAATGGTAATTTGCCCAGGAGGAACAAATTATGAATTACTTCTGGCTCAGATGCTCCTGAGTAAGGGATCGGACCAAAATGAGCCTGACAAAGCCTTTGTAATTTCTCCTTACTATGAGGTAGTAATAGCATCATCTGTCCTGCAGCACCAGGGTCACAGATGATTGTGTAAATCAATAAAGTAGACAAGCATCTTTCATCTGAATCAGCTACTCTGTGTGCTGTTTATTTGGTACCACAGTGACTCAGAAACCTTAATTCCCATTCTGTTATTGGACCTGGTCCGAGACCTCAGCAAGCGCCCGTGCCTCAGTTTCCCCACTATAAAATGGGGTATTGGCATCAACGCAACTTCAGAAAGGGCTTGAAAACAGACACTGATATTAAAAGGGGACTGTGACTAATCTCTTGCTGTCACATAGCCTTCAGTGTTCCACAGTTCGCTATTGCAATGAAAAAAAATAACAATCAGTACAACTCCACGTACAGGTGTAGACAAGCTGTCCTTTAGGCACCCTGGGCACTACCAGAAGCAAGGAGAGAGCAAAATAAAGAGCAAAAAAGTGCTGCTACCCCTCCTTTAACACTGCTGTCTTGCGGTTGTAGCCGTGGAGGTGCCTGATGCCCCGGGCTTGCCTCCCTCTCCCCCAGCGTGCCCTAATCCCGCACTGGGGGTGTTGGGATGGATTCAGGTTCGCTTTGCTCTGCTGTTCTTCTCTTACGGAGCAGTCGTCAGGGTAGGAATGAAACTTCCGCAAGCACGGCACAGGCGTTGCCAGTCCTTGTTCACAGCCAGGGAATCAACACCATAACTTCATAAAGACCCTCCCAGACTCGTTTTCTCTGGTCCGTTTTAGGCCAGGCATTTTCACACAGGCTCCATCCCCACATCACATCTGATAAGCTAAAGGGCCGAATCATTCGCCTAAATAAGAAGCGTGAGCCAAGAAGTCTCAGTAAGAGAGAGGACATTTTCTGCCGAGATAGGAAGCGAGATGATGAGCTGATAAGCAGGAGAGATTTTACATGGCTATGAATACGTTGTGTTCATATGGCCTTATACCATACGGATGAGTTAATAAACAGGATGTGCTTATACGGCTATCTCTCACATCCAGCTGGTGATAAGCACGTTGTAATGACATAACTATACATCCCATATAACCAGATTAAAAGGCATTGCTTCTTTTAGCAACACACTGCACTCTTTCTGGACATAAATGTATTTACTTGGTATTTATTTGGTATTCACCATGTGTGTGTGACAACGATTACATTTCATCCACTTCTCTCTGTTTCTGTGCTTGTATTTGAACTCCTGTCGCAGACTTCCTCAAACGCTTTAGGATTCAAACATACCCTGCTCCTGAAATTTCACCTGCACATCTCACCAAAATCGCTGGGTTCAGAGCACTGCTAGACTGGGTTCACGTACTGCCTGAGAGTTCACTGCACCAGAGAAACGAATACCCTGATTTTAGGTCATCACTTTAAAATCACACTTAACACAATCCAGGTTAAATTAAACAAACAAACAAAAGAAGTGTTCCAAAGTGAATCATAATATTTCGAAAGTCCATAAAAACACCCACCAACACCTCCCCAAAAAAGGAAAGAAAAAGTCATTTCTTATAGTTGTTGAAAGGTGTAAAGCCAACAGGAAAAGTCAAGAGTGTGGAGATATTTACCTCATCAGGAGCTTGTTCAGAGGATGCAAACCGAGAATGCGGAAATGCATTCACACGTTGATGGTGGGGGTTGGGGGAATAACCAAAAGCTGGTGCAGCCTGTTGTTCCCCCTCCTTAAAATCAACCTCTTTTTAGTCCCAGCACCACCGATGCCCCTCCAACAGGAGGCAATTTCGCCAATTTTCCCGCGGGGCTGGGGAGAGCTCTCCTCTCTTTGGAAATGCAAATACGCAGTTGGGTGGCCAGGTGCAGCCATCTCCTGTGCTTGAAAGCCATTAGCGAGTGATTTAAGGAGAAGCGGCTCGCTCCCACCTGGGCAGGTGCTGCGCAGCCCTCGGCGGGAAGCCTTCCTGCATCCTTTGTCCCGGGAACACCCAACAGCGGCTCGGCTCTGTCCCCGAGCGTGCACATATGCTAATGCTCGCAAATGCCTCTCCACCGAGCCGGACCCAACAGGAATCTGTCCCTTTTGGATACAAATGGCCTTTGGAGGGGGCTGATCCCCCCGTTCTTATCTGGGACAAATCCTCCCGCTCTGCTGGAGGTTAATCACTTGAGCTGGGAAACGGTGTTGCAGGTGTGAACACCTGCGGAAGGGTGCCCGCCTGCATTTTCTTTTGAAGTCAATCTCAAACAGCATTTGTCATCCATTTACAGTGAAAAAACTATTTTATTTTTTTATTGAAGTCCACTTGAAATTTCCTGCAAATCATGTTTTTATTCCTCCTGTCACATGAAGGGTGATCTGCAACGGGGATGAAGGGGAAATTGGAAAAAATGTGCTCATTTTCAACTTTCTTTCCTCAAAATCTCAAAACTTCTGGCACGTTCTCCTTAGCTGTAATTCTGAAATGAGAGTTGTGTTTTAGAATACAATAACAGTAAGTTTTCTTTTCTTTTAAGAGCATTAGCCAGGGGTTAAAATGACAAAAAGATCCCCTAAGCAACAGCTTTCAAATTTCCCTTTTTTGCAAAGAAGTATAACTAAACGACCCATTTCTGATGATGGAATGTTATAAGTGATGGAGGGAAACTGTGCACGTTTGGGTATGTACAATGAAAGCAGTGAGTTGCCCCGAGGACACCACTGCAAAAGTCCTTCTTTTATACTGCCTTTGGCGGGGGGAGAAAATGTTTAAACACATTAACCAATTTAAAGAGGCAAAAGGAAGGGAAGTTATTTCCTTTGGAATCTATAATGCACTGTAAATCAAAGAAACTTTCTGGAAAATGTAGTAGACATGAGATAACAGATGAAAGACAAACCAAAAGAAACTCAACTAATTGCTATAGAAAACAAAAAAATGTACGTTCAAACCCTGTTGTGTTAGATCCCTGTTCCCTTGGAGCACGATTTTCCTTCAAAAAGAGAAAAGAAAGAGGCATGTAGATCTGGTTTCTGTCTGCCTCAATTCATCCAATGTGTGCCCAAAAGATAACCAAGAGAGTTTGGTCTATGCTGTCATCCGTCTTTAATATCTAGACCAGCCAAAGGGACGCTGAGGATGTCAGGGAAAAGAGCAGCCCTATTAGCCCACCTTTGATCTTTCGTATGCGAGTCATACAAATAAAACACTGCACGTTGAAACTGGTTTGGTCTTTCTGTTTACTGTGATAGAGAAGCAGTGCTGAAGCACAGAGATGACTGAAAGGAGAGAGGGTGCTGGGTCAGGGGATGCAGAGCTCGCCTGGGGCCATTTGAAGACAGTTTTATGAACCAGGCTCCAGCTGAAGTTCATAGACCAATTTTACTACAGTGCTGCCCACCCGGCCACAGTTAGCAGGGCTCCTGTATGGGGTGTAGGTATCTGTGACTGCCAGGTTACAGCCCATGACATCCTTGAGAATTGTTGTTTCTCTCAGTTAATGTTTTAAGTATTGAAGAAATCCCTGAGAAACGTGGTAGCTCAGGGTCTAACAACCTGTTCAGCAGCTCTGCTTCAGGAGGGGTCACACCGGGCAGAGGAGCTGTGTAGGTAACCTTGGGCAGAACCTGGTTTGTCTCCCTCAGCCCACCCTGACAGGTAGCATGTGTCACAGCTTAGTTTTGCCTGTCTTCACCTGCTTTTATCTACAATGTGAGAGAAGGATCTGTGATTTAAATGTCTGAGACCATCACTTCAAATCGCAGGTACCCCTGCTGAGAGCCTGAGACAGGTGCCAAGGATGCTGTTTGATAGTCGGCAACATCAAGGCTGACTCAGATGATGAGAGAAACCTGTCCTCTGCTGAAATCAATGAGATGCCTTTGCAAAGTGCCCTACTGTTCTGTTTGTGAAGCATGAGACCCTGGGAATACTGTTTGGTGTATATATATTTTGTTGGCATGTTTCATTACATAGCCACTTGACATTTCCTCCACAACGGCATTGCTCACCATAACAAACGTGTTTGAGGTGCGAGTCAATGCCAGGCAGCCAAGGAGAGCATTTACTGCCTCCTCTGCCTGCAAGGTTAGAAAGCTGGGAGGAGAAGAGAAATCCATTTGTTTTAGCTGGGATCACGGTGTAATCCCCCTACTCCCCTCTCCTGCCACTGTCAGTGTGCTCAGCATGGCTCAGTCCCCAGGGGTCTGCTTGGGATGAGGGCTGAACCCTCCTGGGTACCACAGGACAGTGGGAGCTGTGGGAGGTGAAGTACTCTGACAGTTCAGGGGCACTGCAGGCAGGTACTCAGCCTCCTTGCAAACCTCTGCTCTTAGTATCTCTCCTTCCCTCCATTACTCACCTGGCAGCAATGGGCACAAGAAAAACCCAAGAGAGCTTAAAGCCAACAGGAGCTCATGCCTGGGGCTGTGTGTGGAGCGATAAGGAGCCAAGTGTCTGCAGTAGCTGCTCAGTAAGTGAGTACCATCCCTCCTCTGCCTCAGCTGAGACAGGCTTTAGTGGAAGAAATAGATTGTGACAGCATAAGTGAGGATGATATCATGGTGAATTAGGGTTGCATGAGCAACCCTGAACCTGGCCTTCCCTAATGCCGAGACCTGAACAAGGCTCTGGGAGCAGCAGTGGGATTTCTGGGGAAGCAGCAGCCCACACTTAATAGTAATCACAGGGCGATTAAAAGTACTCCAGTTTTCTGGCTTTTTGAAACCTCCTTACTTCCCTCAAAGACAGCGGGGATGTAAGACCTTGATAGCACCATGTTGCCACATACATTACACAATTCCTCCACACAAATACTGCATTACACCCGGTCACGCAGTCCTACAACGTGCACGATAACATCTAAGCCATGGGGCAAGCTGGATATCTCTGCTTTTTCAGCCAAAAATTCTGCATTCACTGTGGTCTTAGAGCTTCCTTATCTGCTTGACTTTCCTATTCTCGTCTCAGCCCATAGCCTTCCAAAAAAGTAAAGGTTTCTGGTTAGAGGTGAAGCTTAGTTTGAGGTGTCGTGCCCTGGTCTTTGTGCCCCCCGAGATGACCATGCCGTGGTCCAGTCCACAGCCCTTCCCGAGCACGCACAGCTCATCCAGCAGTGGGATTAAGACACACAGATTTCTGTTGCCCACAGGACCTTTTGACTCCAAGCTTCAGCTCTGAACAGTTATCTAAGAATATCTGGGTCTGTTGGTCCTCACTTTCAGCTCTCCTCTGGAATGAGGTTTCAAATCGACTCAGGTTGGCTCTCTCTGGAGACACCAGACGATCTTCCTCTGCCACACTACATCTGAAAAAAAGAAATCCGTGAAATGACTGAGACAAATCTAAATACAATGTCCTTCTCCATAAGTTCAATATTTTTAATAGCAGTCAAAAAGTCTAGTTCAAGTCCAAATTGTCTGGCCACTTCTTCCTGTTCTCCAGGCTGTTTAAAGCAATGCCTGTGCTGAGCTGAGTTTTACTTTGTTAGCAGTAGCTCTTTCTTTTTTTCCAGACCACTGCTTCTCTTCTTCTTGGGGACATTTGCCATCTGTTTTATAATTTCACCATTATCTGATGGTAGGACTCAATGACCTTTCTAGACTTTAATTAAAGTTTCTTTCTTTTTAAATCATCTTCATCAAATTCGTGTTTCCAAGCCACCTCTCTTGTGAATATTTTATCATTCTGACTGCAAGGAGATATATGACAGAAATATATTAATTACTTTTTATTTTATCAAACTGATGAATTAATCTGTGATTGGGTATGAAAAGGGTAGAAAATGTCTCCCGAAGTCTATACAGATGTCATGTTACTCATTCTATAAGTCACTTTACAATTTTTACACTATTTGAGTTTTCAACTGCAAATGCAGGCTTTAGCAGTTCAAACCCAACATGTGACCACCCAGTAATGCCTCATTAAGCATTTACAGCAGCTGGACTTGGCTGCTTTGCACAGAGCAGTGGCATCACTTTCCCCTGCAGAATGTGCTAAAGATGGTAGAAAGGAGTAACGAGCTCATTATCGATCCCAGGTGAAGAGACCAGGATGGGAGCACCTGGGACATGAACTCCAGGTGTAGGTAACCTCTGAGCAGGGAGATGCTGCCCTAGACCCAGCTGGAGCCTTTCCTGGCGCTCACCGTGGCCCTATGGCCAGTGCCGCAGGGCTTCTCTGCGCGGAGGAGAAACACTCGGTGACAGGCTCCTTTCTCTGCTGTGGATTTCTTTGATGGCTGCTGTCAAGACAGTCAGGCTGAGCTTTAGCATCTCTGCTCCATTCCTCATCCATAAAACAGAAGCAGAAGAGAGGAACGCACTCCTCTGTGTCCCAGGGAGCTGTGGATAAACACATCAAACTCTGCCATGCTGTCAGACGCTGTGTCTGTGCAGGGACACGCAGAACCGCAAGCTTGGAAAGTCAGCCTCTGCTTTTGAGTAATCAGCAGAGCAGGAGTGATTAGTCTCCCCCTTTGCTAGCCTCAGACACAGACACTTCCCTCCAGGCTGGGGAGGAAGGGAGGAACCTCGGTTGTTGTGTTTTCTCTGCTGAAGGCAACAGAGCCCCAGCGATGAACCGTGAGCGCAGGCTGGGCTGCATCTGCTCACCCGCACTTGCTGCCAGGGCTGCTGCTGCTGTGGTGCTTCCCAAGGCACACACCTGGAAGGGAAAACCTCTACAGGGGCTGAGAGGTGTTACTCAAATTGGGAACCACATTCCTCATTGAACCATCTGGGATACAATGATCTCTTTATTGTGCTTCCAAAATAGTATCACACGTGAACGCCACAAAAGTCTGCGTGTTTAATATTTTGTAATGCGTAGCATGAGGTTTTACAAGAGTATGGCCAGAATGGCATTAGAGAAATAAGCAGCCTAATGTTCAGACTGATAGTTAAATCATGAAAAATAGGAAATATTACTCAAGAAACCTCTAAGGAAAGCAAGGAGCAGGTAAGATGAGTCCATCCCTCTCTGGGCTCAAAGTATTCTGTGGTCTCATGCAGCCCATCCCTGCCACCATGAGGGAAGGACTCTGAAGGCAGGTCTGGAGCAGTTTAACCTCAGGTGACACTGCATTTGTTCTGTGCCTTTCTGTCCCCTAGAAAAACCCCTATGGCAAGGAAACTCCACCTTGAGTTAACAGAGGGTGATTCCAGGTTCACCTAAGGGAAAGAGAGACAGAAACTGGGAGATTAAGCCAGGGATATGAAAAATGGGGCCCTGGAACATCACAGGAAGTGTCCAGCTCCCTAACACATTCAAACACCACTAAACGTGCTAACAGAGTGCATGCACAACCTGGCATGAAAATGGTCAGAACAGAGCTCAGGAAAGGAAGAAATGTCTTTCTCTGACGGGGAGGAGCACACCTGAACCCCAAGGGAGTTTGTGAAGGACACCAGTCATTTCTAACAACCAAAAGACAACACACTACTTCTATACCCAAAGAATACGGATGCTTAGGCTGTCCTAAGCCCCACCTCTGCCCTTCCCTGTCTCAGTACGAGCTATACTTGGGGAAATCTGCCTTCTGTTCAGATGTACAACTGTGTACAACTGTACCACTGTGTACAGCTCGGTACAGCTGTGCAGAGGATACCTCAGTTATGCATGAAATATGCATAAATTGATGCTTGAGTTGGGAATTTTGGCAGAGAAGGAGATCCCTGGCTTTGTGAGAGGGCTAGAAGAGAAAGGGCACAGTGTGGGCTGTCTCTCCTCAAAGGCATTGAGCCCGTCAGGGTGACTGAGAGCACCAGCAGTGCCAGAGTACCTGGGTTATGGACGGTGGGAGGATCCGTGGAGGATTTCTGTGCCATCTGGAAGCCAGACTGATGTCAACTCCCAGTACACAACCCTCAACCAGAGACACTGCATGTCTTGAAAATGTAGAAATGAAACCTACTTTTAAATGGAGAGAGCAAAGGGACACTCTTTTCAGTACAGCAGGACAGGGAGCAAGGATCCCTCTGCTCTCTTCTTTGGTTTTCTCTAAACTATCTGTGCTAAATGCTGAATTGTTTTGTGCCTTAGTTTCTCCATCTTTGTGATGGGGAGGGTGCTGCTCCCCCCCTGAGAAGTGTCCTAGAAGTTCACAGACCCTCAACAGGTCTGTGAATATTTTCTTAACTCTTCTGGCAGTCTGACCAGACAGTGCTGTGCCTGTCCATCTGTCCATCCATCCCTCCATCTGCAGGAAGCATCACTCACAGTCTGTCCCCTTGCTCTGGCAGGCTGTCTCTCTCCATGCACCCCGCTGTGCCTCTGCTGCTTCCGATTCCCTGTTTCCCTGCCCCGACTGCGGAGCAAAGCGATGCACAGGCCCTCGGGACGCTCTGGGACCATTAGCTGCCCTGAAAACAAACCCTTCCCCTCCCACGCTGGAGTCTGCCTCACATACCAGCACCTCGGGGAAATAACTCAGCTCCACTGCCTGCTGCTCACCTCCCCGACCAGCTGATCCCACTGATCCCACTGACAGTTCCCTCCCACCCACCAGCTTTCCGCTGAATGTATGGCACAGTCCAAACAAACACCTTGCATGTGGGTTTCTCCCCCCTTCCGGCTGGAGAAGGAGGGGTAATCGCGTTTGTCACCTCTGACGGCACACCCAGAGCCCAGGCAAAGCGAGCCATTATTCTCATTTACAAACAGGTAGGTAATCTCTTCTCACATGCCCTCAAAAATCATTGTGCTATCGGAGCAGGCTGTGCAGATTAGCCGATACTGGGAGATTGTCTTCAGCAAAGCAGTAAAAGCCTTAAGTGCACTAGATTGGTTTTTGATTGACTTTTGGAAGAATAGTGTATCAGAAGAATCCCAATAAGCTCTCCCTGTGGTATTTTAAGTGGATATAATGGTCAGAACTGACAGACAGTAATGAGCCTTGTAGACAGGGGCAACTGTATGTTATTTAATTTCCACTAAAGAAGATATCTCAGCATGGAACCTCGGGTCTAAGACAACACACAAACAGTCAACAGCCAGATTTTGTTTCTAACACTGCTGAAGCACAGTGTGATCCAGTTCCCTCTACTGCTTAAAATTTGGGGGCAAAAATCTGAAATGTCACCAGGCAAGGAATGCAAATAAAAAAATTACTTCCTCTCTGGAAAGGCTGAGCGAGAACTCTCTCATACATCCCACTTCCTACCGTCTAATGGCTTTCACACAAATCATTTCAAGCTGAAAATGTGAGATCGCTGATTAGTACCTGGGGAATTTCAGCTTGGATGTGGGAGAATGAATCCCCTTTGCATCAAATGTCAGACAGCAAGACACGGACACCCTGCAGCCAGAGGTACTGTGGGGTTTTTCTTTGAAGTTGTGAGACTTGAAGGAGAGTTTCTTAGAGAGCGTGGGTTAATTACCCTGTTAGACACTCCACACCAGGTCTCGGGAGGTTCTCCCTGGCTTTCCACTATCTCCTGATTCAGAAAGAGGAGAAGAAAATTTTAAAATAACACTTTAATGAAAATTCCGGACGATCCATAAAACCTTTGCTAAAATAAACAGGGCTGGTTGGGTGCTTTCATCCACTCCAGCAAAGATGTAAACAGACTCTTTTCTGACTCACAACACTGCTGCTTTCTCATGGTTTCTTCCCAATGGACAGCAGGAGACTGAATTTCAGCTCTCTCTTGGCTCTGAAGGCAGAGCAGGCAGCTGCCAGGCCAGCAGGGAGGAGCCACCGCCCTGTCCGTGCCCAGCCGGGACCGTTCCCGGGAGAGAAGCCGGAGCCAGCCCGCACTGCCTGCGCTGCTCCAGCGCCCGGCCCATCACAGGCATCCGTGTGTGCTGCTGCTCCCACCAGTGCTGGAGTGATCACAGCAATGTTCCGCTGGGAGCTGGCCCAGCAAACCCACCTCTCCTGAGCCCCCTCCCAGCACCTCATCCCATTCACCATCCATCCCCTTTCCTTGTGACAGGGGGCTGAAGTGGCAGGGAAAATATTATACTGCCCCTGTTCTGATAGTGTTGTAAGTAGTATTAATGGATTTATGACCCTCCCTTCAATTTCTATGGAGCTCGCCCTATGTGGCCCTAAAAACGAGCTATTTTTAATGTTTTTTCCTCGTTTTCTTATATTCGTCTTGGTTGTCTCAGCAGTCACCCCATCAGTCTTTGCTGCTGCCTATCCACTTACTTTCCTGTCCTCTCATGTCCTCTTTTTAATTACATGCAGACAAAGATGTTAAGCCCCTGACAGATTTGGATAAAATGAGCCTAAGACCTGGAGGTTTTGCTTTATGGCTGCTACAACTTGTCCCCTCACCTACTAAAGTCGGCGGTGGGTGCCACCCGGCAGCCACCACGCCCAGTAAATGTGCTTAAAGTCCTGACACTGTTTGCCACCCGGATGGGAAACAGACTCATCCAGTCTGCTGTGGGAGGCACAGCAGATAAGAGGCTAATGCAAAATCTATAGGAAATTAGAAGGCAGTAAATCTGCTTGTTTAATGAGAGATTCGGGCGCTGAGGCTTGGTCTGCTTTCAAGAAAAGAGGAATTAGTTGCTGCTCAATCCATCTGCTGCCGAAGCAGAAAGACTAATATTGAGAAAATGCTGCTTGTGTGCTCAAGTTGTGTGTCCGAGGGCTCCTGGCTGAAATGCACTAAAGCGTGGAGCCCCGTGGCAGTGACAGCACCCTGAGAGCCGTGCCTGGAGCCGCACACGCGGACGCGCTCTCCCAGGGCAGCCCTCGGCCCACATGGAACGGGCAGATAAATGCTGTTATTTGTCCCCAAGGGAAGGGAAAACGTGGTGTCAAGGAGCTCCAGTGGGGTTCAGGGCAGGCCTCAGCGTGGCTCTGTAAAGTGGCCTTTTACTGTGCTGTTCTCAGCACCCAGGCAAGAAGAGGCCGGGCCATGGCCAGGGCTGACCATCACCGCAGGGCTCGGCTGCTTCTGCAAGGGCTGAAACCCCTGCCCAGCTACAGCTGCTCTGAGGGGCTGATGGCAGCACCCCAGCATTCCCCCCCCTTGTGCCATGTTTCTCAAAGTCCTGCTTTCTGTTCATGCACAAGGTCTGAGGGCACTGGCAGTGAATTGAGGGGTTAAAGGCTGCCTAAGAAGTGTTTCTAATCCCACAAAGCCATCATAGTCTATTATTTTTCTTTAGTTTAATGTTTTACTTCGTTTCTTTGATTTTTTTTTTCAGGTTTTGCAGCAGTCTCTGTTCTGTAGAGATGGTCTGAGACTTGCTGCCTGTATGCCTGGGGATGCAATGGATATCTGTGACCCCATCTAACACCAACCCCATCCTTCAGCCCACACAAAAACCCAAATCACATTTGATGAACTGAGCCAGAGGTGGTAGAGAGGCTTTTCTGGGTCTCTTGCTGTAGCAGGGGGCTGTGACAGCTGGGAGACCCAACCCAAGAGTGTCCATGATTTAAATGGGTTTCACCGGGGCTAGACAAGAGCTGCCAAGCCAGCACAGGCAGCTCCAGAGCTGGCTTTGACTGTATGCCGAAGATTTAAATAACAAAAGACACGTACATAAAACCCCTGGTTGTCCTGCCTCCTAATTACAATCCCGATATACTAATACCTGCCACAGCATTCAGAAACACAAATTCACACAGGAACAGTAATTCAACACACTGAGCTAGCTACAAAAATCTCCTTTCCAAGCTCATGTCCTGGTGCCTCCCCTTCCCCTCCCAGTGGGATGAGAGCTCTCACCTTCCCAGAGGCTTTGCAGAAACCCTCACGGTTTGTAAGTTCATTTTTACCAAGCCCTCTATCCCTCAGCACTGGCTCAATGGGCCGTGTCCTTAGAGGAAAGTTCAGGGAAATTAACCCACACAGGAAACAGCTAAGCAGGATTTGTCTTGCCTCTCACGTTGGGAGCTGAATGACAGGGGAGATGTGATAAGGGTCTATGAGCTCAGGAGTCGTATGGAGAGGGTGAGCAGGGACTGATGTCTCATTGCCTTCCACAGCACAAGAATAAGGTGGCATCGAACCAGTGGCTGGCAGGTTAAAAACAAACAAAAAAGAAGACTTTCTGAAAAAAAACCCCAAAATCAAATCAAAAACAGAACCAAAAAAACAACTGACCAACCAACCAACCAACCAACCAACCAAAAAACACAAAGGAAAAAAAAAAAAGAATAAAAAATAACCAGCTCTGGGAGCTCCTTGCAGCGCTGCCCTGGAGATGCTGAGGGTTTACCTGGCTTCAAGGGAAGAATGAAAGGACGAACATGTCACAGGCAATAAATTGGGGATGGTTAATCAGGCTTGGGACGCCCCTGGTAGGGGCTGGGGGTTATTGAGGGGAGCCATTCTCTCAGGTTTGCTCTGCTCCTACCCCGCTCCCGGTGCGAGCAGGATCCAGGCATTCCTGCAGCCTGCGGGATGCTGGGGCAGTTCCTGCGCTCAGCCCCAGCGATTCCATGGACTGGGCAGGGAGCAGCCCCTCCAGCACCAGGCTCCGGGGACACCGCAGCACGGCCGGAGGCTGCGGGCACGGGCTGGTTCATCGGGAGCGCTCACACCTGAGCAGCCCAGGAAAGCCACTCCGCAAACCCAGCGGATAAACGCGCAGAGCACGCCCGGGCAGGAGCCGCGGCTGCCGGGCTGGGCTGGGGCTGCACCCACACCCAGCCGTGTCCCATGGCACCGTCTCCGGCTGGCTCCGCTTCCAGCTGCAGATTCAAAGGAAAAACAGCATCGAGTGCTTAGATAGTGGTTTTCACTTTCCACCGCTTTCTAATCAGCGACTAATTAGTTCTCAGTGCCCCAGTGAGGTAAATATATCTGTTTCATGCATTAATACATATATATATTATGTTTGATCTTTCCTTAACAAGTCCCCGTAGCCCTGGAAATCCACACTGAAAATGGAGAGGGGGGGTTAAAAACAGCACCAGCTTTGAAATCCAAAAGATCTTCATTTGTATGTCAGATTGAAAGTAAAAAGAAAATAGTTATTTGGCAGGTCTGTTTCCACTGAGGGATTGGTTTGCCTCAATTTGTATTTAATAAGTGTAGCACCAAAAAGTATTTAATGCATAATGTATAATATAATACAACTAGCACTACACTAAATAATATCCTGTGACTTTAAACATTAATGACTGTGTATGACTATTTCTTTTGAATTTCAAACTACACAGAAAATATTTGTCAGCAGTAAAAATAAGCTTGTGATAGATAAATAAAATATTGGCGCAATAAACCCGAGCCATGATGTGCCTATTTAAATGCATACATACCTCTATTTAATGCAGACCAGTGAACACTGTTTTTGTAGAATATCCCACTAATGTGTACACTGCAATATAGTAATATCCAACATCTTTTTCCCTTCAGCTGCAGAAGAATTGCCAATTCAGTACAACGCTTGCTGCTGAAGGATGTGTTTATACCTTCTCATTTTTACAACTTCTTGGTTTTATGCAAAGATGAAAGAAATTGTTTCACCCACATACAGACGGGAGGTTTCACACCAAAGAGTATTTCTATGACATAAATCCAATTATTGCCATTTTATTTAACTATAGTTTTTACATTTCTGGGAACTGTGCACTAGGCTCATTCTTTTTACCCAGGAAGGCAACAGCTTTCATGGGAACCTTTGGGACAGCAACAAACTGAGCTCTGGAAGACACATGAGCATTTTCAGGGCCATGCTAAGAGCCAGTTTAAGTACATGCTTAAGGCTGGGAACACATTTAAGTGCTGTCCTGGCTTGGGCCGAGTTGATTCGACTTCATAACTGTTATCTGAGACTCGCGCTCTTCTATTTTTATTTTTATTTTTTCCAATTGGATCTGATATCACGTGTGTCTGGCAAAATAAGACGCCGTGCTACGGCAAGGCACAGGCTTGTCACTGTGATGGTTGTGTAGATCACAGCCTAAAAGTTTGTCCCTCCCAACATTTTTTAGTCCTTCTGCTGTTCAGAAAATTCCTGGTCTCTGGGAAGCTGCCCTGAGTTGTCACAGGAGACGATCCTGAAGGATCTGACACTCTTCAAGCCAAAGCCACGCTTGACAACACAAATGTCAGTTCACCCACAGCTTTCACATGGGGCATGGTGCTAGAGGCAAGACTTGGGGGCGTAAGATTGGGAGCTCCACGTCGGAAAACCAGCCAGAAATATTAAGGTGCAAAAAGAATTTTAAGAAAAAAACCCTGAAGTTCTCAAGATGGCCAGATTTTATTAGCTTGGACTGAACTTTCTTGGGTATGTTCCAAATTAAAAAAAAATAAAAATGAGGGGAGTGGAATTCTTGGAAATTCAGGCATGAAATACATGGCTTTGTTTCAAGCTTCATAATGAAAAAATAACAAAGTCAAGTACCAGAGCAGTCAGACTTTATGTTCTCAGTAAAACAAAATATTTTGCTTAATATTTCACCTTGCAAAAATACTTTTAAAAAATCTACTTTGAATTGATCTAACCTGAGCTTCCTTCACCGTTTGGCCAAAGAACAAAAAAATAGAAGTCCAGCATTTGCACAGTTCCCTTGTGTTCGTGTGGGCATCCTAGTTTGTTCTGACCCAAAAAAGATCTTTCGGTCCTCTGATACCTGGTGAAAGGGAGCACCAGTGCCCTCCTGCCTTGCTCTGCTCAGGATATGGAAGCTGGGCACAGGCAAGTGTCTCAAATGTCTTTAAAAGCCTCTAGAAATTTCCAAAGAAAAGTTAAAAGCGTGGAACAAACACAGGTGATGCAGAGAGATTTCCTTGAGTTTGCTGAGAGCCTGGAACAAAGATCTATGGGGTGCCTCGCTCAGCTGATGCAGGGGTGGTTCTTTCTACAGCTCTTCAAGGCAGCATTGGAAAAAATAGCTAAATGTATAATCTGGAAACCTACCTAAATAGCAACAGGTCAAGGACATGCTCGTTTTGGTACAGGGAGGCCTTTACAAGGCACTCAAATTACAAACGCTGCGAAAGTGCTGAGTTAACCTATCTGCTGGTAAGTGCAATTTTAACCCAGGGCGCAGGCATTCTTGTGGCACACAGTTGTCAGGGTGGGGTCAGAGTCAGGAAAAGATGGTTTCTGAGGCATTCAGGTCTGTGCCACTGCTTTATTACATGAGAACCACTGATAGCTCTGAAGTATGGGCCACATGCTGCTCTCTGTTATACTGGATTAAATCTGTAACCCAGAGGGTGCTAAATCTGGGTTTACACTTCCTTTGAAAACGCAGAGTCTGGTCCCTGCCCCTGCAGAGCGTCAGGAGGTGCAAACACTCAAGACAGTCACTGCAGCATCCCCGGACTGCACTGAATGCAGCACCCTCTGCAACCCAACCCTCACTCACGAGCACCCAGCCACTTTCCCAGCCAGTCTATCAGAAAAAAATGGCCACAGAAGAGCAGAAGTATTCCCAAACCACGAACCACTCCGTGTTTTCATATGCAGCTCGGTTGATTTTAATGAGGTTTCTTCAAAGAGCTGCAGTGGACACTCCGTGCTTTTGCAAAGAGCCGTGCAACCTCCGTCACCTGAACTTCAATTATCCAATTTCCCTGGTACCTGGAAAGGCAATGCATGGTAATTACATTGAAAGTTATTTTAGTAACTCAATCATTCAAATTTCGCCAAGCTTCTCATAAATTCAGAGAAGCCAAGGTTATGCTATAGACATGGGTGTGTTCACATGTCAGCTTCAGGTATCTTAAAAATTAAAGACTTGACAGCAATTTAGAAAATGAGTTGCTGGGTTTTTTCAAACACCAAGGAGATCAAAGGATTGATGCAATTTGGGGAGATGCTGTAATCGTTAACTATTTCAGAAGGGATCTCCCAGCCAAAGCTTTCAGCTTGAGGAATTGTTTGGAAATGTACAGGATAGCTCTGCATCTCCCAGCCTCAGAACCAGCACAGAAATATGCATGGGATTTACTGCGACAGGGAAAAAACCCTCCTCATTTGGAGCTGGGCTAATCTCAGAGCAAGACAGCTGAGGCAGGAAAAGCCATTTAAGTAATGTGGTGTTTAAAAGGCCTGGTCTGACCTTCATTTCTATCTGCTTTCTTGCAGGGCTGCCTCTGAAGTGCTGTGCAACATAAATAGCATCTGCCCTGGGATTTTTAGCCTGAGCTTAGCAGAAATGGCTCTGGTGGCTGTGATGCACCCTCTCACAGTGATTAGTCACTGAAGTTTTCCAGTTCTTCTGCCATTTGGGGCATATGTTACACTTCTATTTATCCAGACATGATTGGGGAGGCTGCTGATTAGTAGTGACTGAGGGCACTCTTACTCAGCAAACCTGTGTGCCAGATAAGAACAGCAGAAAGCACATAAAAGGGGAGGATGAGAACTGGCCCAGCAGAGAAAAGCAGCTTTAGGACACAGAGTTTTCCTTCAGCCTCCAAGTCTGTTGGAGTTAAATTTGTCTCCAGAGTCAAGTGGTCAGACTGGCAGGGACTGAAAGGACTTTCTTGCCCACTCTGTAGCACAGGCAGCTTCCCGGGGTGGGTTATGCAGGAAACTGCTGTTGCAGGGACTTCAGCATTGCTGATCTGCTCAGCCTCCTCTGCACCTTTTCTGATGCATTTACTCTTCTTTAAAAAAAAAAAAATCCTGGGTGATACAGGGTGCCAAGAAGTTCCTGTGACCTATGGAAGGGTGTTATGCGACTCCTCAAGATGACTGCCAGGTTCAGGAAGAAGCCACAAGCAGGATCCCTGCAAACCTTTATGCACAGCTCAACTTGCAGCTGCTGCAGTTTTAGTAATGCTTCTCTCCAGTTCATCGTCTCCCGTCTGATCACGTTTGCACCGTCATCCATTCTCTGCTCTCTGAATTATGTGGTCACTGACTGGAGCTGGGGAGCAGCAGGGGCGATGCTCACTCTTCCCTTGCACTGCACAAAATGTCCTGCAGCAAGGAAGGCAGAGGGGGACCGTGCTGGTGGTGGAGAGAGGGAGGGAGGCAGGGAGGGAAGCACACCCCACCACGGGATGCCCTCATGCAGGATGGGGGCTCGGAGCAGACACAGGAGCAGGACGAGTCTGCAGAAGCACAAAGGGAGGCTGATAAAACATCAAATCCTAACTGAAAGCAGAGCATAAAACAAACCAAGTGCCAGGCACATGGATGTCCTTATTGGCTTTAGCAGTGTTATTCATTTATTTAAGAGCAAGCACACACACACTTTGCAGCCAAGGACCTCGGAGGGGCTGGCAGGCAGCTCCAGCGCCTTCTTGGACAGGACGTGAAACCAGAAGAGCAGCTCTTATTCCAGCAAAGATTTTGGGACAAATATTTCAGGACATTTCCAAGCTCTGTCTGACCTTCTGGGAACCTCACAAAGTTTCTCAGAGCACTGGCAAGGACAGACTATATATTAAAGGCCTTTTAAAAGCCCAGCAATTCTTAGCACATCCAGCGAGCTGCCAGCACCTGATGGAGCAGAATCAACAGTCCTGACTGGACAGTGAAATCACTCAGAAACATTCAGCCTCAGGCACTCACTTGTAACAGCAATCTGGGCATGGAACGACTCGAGCATTTCTTCTCACCACATCTCACATGTTGTACAGGAAAAAAAACCAAACCACCAAACCATGAGACATCTTCTTAGTGCAAATCTAACCTGCCAGGCTCCTAATCCAGAGCTGTGGACAGCAAGGGACATAATTTCTCCACGGGGTTACCTAACACACCAGGGGGTGGGATGATCCCACATCTGCCCTCTGGGAAATCTTGGGATCCCTATTAGCTATCTGTAAATTTGTGCTTGAGGTTTCTCTTATAGTTCCTGCCTGGACACAGCAGTGTTTCCAGATGCTCCACACAAGTCCACAGGCACCTCCTGTGATACCACACACCTCATCCCCCGGGTTGATGATGTCCGTCACGTGGATGGATGAGGGATGGGTAAGGAAAATAGCAGCATCCTCAGGCTGCAGACCAAAGTGTGGCCCTTCAGACAAGTCATGTTTTGAGCCTCCTGTGCCTGCTCTGATGAGGAGGCAGTTCTGCTACAGCTGGGGGATGAAGATTAAGAAGCCCCTACTTACTTTTGGCAGCAAATCCAGTTTCCAAAGTTCCTCCTTTCCATCTGACCCCACAGCTCCAGTTGCAAACGGAGCCACTGAAATTACCCCAAGTTTGATCTGGTTTTAACCTGTGGTGAAAAGAACATGTATCCAAAAAGGATGTCTTTAACCTGGATCATGTCAGAGATTCAGTTCTCGGTCATTGCCAGGGCAGAGCAGGGCACTGTGATCTGACTCTGACATGTCCCTGTTTCTGTCACATCTAGATCTGGCCAGCTGAGCTCCCAGGGGCCCTGGGTAAACCACTGCTCCCATAAAGGCACCTGGTGAGCAGAAGGGGTTTGCAGAACTAGCAGAGACACTGAGGAGCGTGCAAATACTTCGGATTTCCCTAAAAAGCAAAAAACTGCAGTGCTCTGGTGGGAACAGAGGTTCGGTTGCTTCCTTCTGCCAAGATGGAAGTTCACATCCGTCTCTAAAAGGACCTGGAGCAACATGTGCCTCATCCAAAGTCAACTGTCATGAATGGGAGCTGGGTATTAACTTCCAGGGCCAAAACTTCCAGTCCTTAAACAAACAGAATATGAAAGTTATACAGACAGAAAGTGCTCACCATTTCCAGCACATTTCCAAGGAGCGGTGTTCGCTCCCTGAGACTGAGGAGGAATCTCACCAAGACAACAGGAAGAAGTTAATAAAGTTTTTCCATGTGATTTTTATTTGGTGTCAAGTATCAGCCAGTTTGCCCATCTGGGATATTAATAATGCAAATAGTGCTAAAGGTTGCTTTGCTCAGAATAAGCCACAGGAACTTATAGAGTTCATTAGACTCACATATTTCCTCTCCTCCCATTTAAATAAAGAGAGGGGACGCCGTGCCATTTCCTTTCACACAAAACTGTTGGGCTTTGGCAAGGTTTTTACATTATTTAATTAGCCCACTCAAATTTCACTGAATCGGGAATATTCTAGTGACAATAACGTCCCTCTCCTGCTGAGTATCAGAAGGTGGAAAATAAAAAGCTCTGTCATGCAAATGCAGCCTCAGCAAAGTGCCTAAGGTGGTTGGAAAATATCATTTAGTCCAATTATTCTTCCTGCAATTCCTGTGAATTTGGGGAAATGAAAATGAACCGGAGATTTTCCCCTCTCTAAAACCTGCTGCTGCCTCGCTCCATGAAAAAAGCCACTCCAGAGATCAGCCTTGCCCACTGCTGGTGCAGTGCCCCAGGAACCCCTGCAAACACACCTTGCAGTCACCAAAAAGAAAAACAACCAACGCAACACGACCCAAAATGTGATTAGCAGACAAAAGCCTGATCCGGAGCCTAATGTAAAATATCCTCCTGCCATTCATGGGAGTTAGCAAGCAGACAGATGACTCACTGATTGATATATTATCCTGCCCTGCCAACGCATCTGGGTGCATCGCAAAGTGGAAAACAGTACATTAATCTCTGTCAGAGGGAAATCAATGGGAATCAGGCACCTAATTCCCTTAGCTGCTTTGGGAAGTCCCACCCTTTCTCCACTTATCATAAATCAAATTTAAAAGAAAATCTTTCTCTGCCTGTGAACATACTGCATCTGCCCAGCCATGATCTCTTCCCTCTGAAATTCATCCCTGAGCATCTGCTCCTGGGGCCTGAGGACCACGTGCCTCCACGGTGCCTCCAAGGTCCGTGGATGGTGCTGCAAGAGGCTGTTATGGTTTTGTTCCCTGAGCGAGAGTCACCTCCTCTGTCCCCAGTTATCCCCAAGCTGGTAGGTACAGGGGGAAAGCACAATGAAGGTGGCACCCTAAAATAAATATAGAATTGAGAATCAATCATTAATTTTGCAGTCGGGTACCTGCTGGCTGAGCTATTCTGCTCCTCGAAGCGCTGGAGCTTCTGCCTGCAGTAGGAACATTTGTCAAAATCACATTGTTATTGGGTTGGTACCAGGTCAGTAATTGAGATACATATCTATGAGCAATCACTTCCTTGTTCCTGGCTTGCCATGTTCTGGGTAGGGTTTTCATAGGAAAAGCTGATTAATCACAGGAATTTGAGGGTAACAGAAGGGCTGAGCAAGATGGACATCAGGTGGATTTGCCCTCTGCACGATATGGAGCTGGGTCCACAGTGTGGCAAAATGTTTTCCCTGCTGACAGGCTGCCCAAATTCACTCCCAAATCCACGTGTGGTGAGCTGAGCACACGCACATCTCCGTGCATTTCCCACAGAGGGAAGTTACACGTGCAGGAGGTTTCCTGAAGAGGTGGTGCTGCCTTCAGACAAAGAGGAAAGAGATGAGAGCCTGCCTACCCCCCTTTTCCACACCTCTGTGCCAGCGCTCTAGAAAGCATCTCAAACCAAACCATGAAAGTACAGGGCAGCCAGTCTGGGGCCAAGTGGGCCTTACACCTTCCTCAGCCATGCCTACAGAACCCCCCTAGCCCTGCTTCTGCTCAGATCCCTCTGCCAGAGAAGACGCGGGTCACTTCCAGCCTGGGCAGAGACAACATCAGTCTCCAGCATCCACTACTGAGCAGCAGTACCACCACCACATGCTGAAAGCAAACACATTTTCTTTTTTTGATCCTCAGGTGGTGGCGTTTTGTTGGGGTGGATTTTTTTTTCGTCTTCAAAAGACATTGATTCCTGTTATATTGTATAGAAATAATTTTCCTTTCACAGCACCGCCAAAGTCCCATTCTGTCACAAAGTCCCACCTCTATAAAGCTGTTGGCTTCATGCCTATTAATTTTCTCCTTCAGAAATCAGCAGGAGGACAGGCAGAAGTTATCCCTGCAGAGATGTGAGCTCAGCCAGGAGCAGGGAGCACCATAAGGCCCCGGCTGCACCCCCAAAAACACCAAGTGCTTCAATGCAGAACAGCACTTCCTTATTTTACACTCTGAAATTGCTGCTGTACCGAAGGGGTGATGCAAAGACTTCCCAGTCAAGAACAAAAGGCAGGAGAGGAGCAGGGGCATCTGGTGGCGTTGGGGACAGAGGATGCAGAGCAGCTTTCTCCAGTGCAGGAAGGAAACTCTTTGTTCAGAGCTTATGCAATTGAAAATGCCGATTCAGACAGACCCAAAGAGTTCACAGATGCATGTCAGGCTGGTTAAAGCAAAAGGGAGCTGGGAGGATTGTCTGACAAAGGGAAGTTTGACTACAATATTAACGGGGTTTTTTTAATTAACTTTTCTTTGTGAAGCAGTGTTTCAAAAGTTTACACATGATCCCTTACTATAAACACTAGAGCAAATGTGCATTAAATGTAACTTACATTTGAGGTGTGTGTGTGTGTAGTAAATATTAAAAAATACACAGTTTATCTGAAGTGAAATCAGATATCTGGATTGAGATCAAACGAAATGTTTAGAACAGCTTTTTTTTTTTCTTCCCCTTCAGTGTTTTAGCTCAGCTGGCAAATCTGAACATCCATCATCGCCCTGCTTATTCTTCCGTCCTGTCTGATAATGCATCTCCACATGGGGATCAGGAGCTGTGGCTTCCCATAAAGCCCACCTTGCAAAAGCACGAGGAAATCAGACTCAACAAGCCCCACAAGAGCTGCCAAGGAGCAGAAAAAACACACACATGAAAATGAACCGGATCAAATCAGGAACTGTGCATTCGTTTGACAGGTTGTGTCCTCTGTAGTTAAAATAAACCTACTGTACCAGGGATGTTTTCACTGTAGTGCACAAACATCAAGTGCTGAGAGCATTTCAGTTTATTGCAAAGAACCTGTTTCCCAGCAGCTGCTCCGAATCCAATCGCATTTTTCTCTGATCTCGCTATTTTTGCATCTATCAGAGACTTTAGTCTCCTGCTACTTCTACAGCATCTTAAACCTGACTCTGACAGGCTTCAGGAAGCAGGACAGCCCTGAGAAACCCCTGGCAGAGCAGGCCCTCCTCTTGCAAGCTGCTTTCCAGCAAAGCAGTTTGTTCGTGCTGTTGCTGAGTTAATGAGGGTTTGCAGGCACGTAAAAAAAGTGCATCATAGAATCAGAGAATCACAGAACGGTTTGTGTTGGAAGGGAACTCAAAGATTCTTCTGGTGCCAACCCACCTGCTGTGTGCAGGGACAGCTTCCACCAGACCAGGTTGCTCAGGGCCACATCCAGCCTGGCCTGGAACACTGCCAGAGACGTGGCATCCACAGCTTCTCTGGGCAACCTCTTCCACAGTCTCACCACCCTCACAGTAAAGAACTTCTTCCTACTCTCTAATCTAAACTTACCCTCCCTCAGTTTGAAGCCATTCCCCCCTGTCCTGTCACTCCACGCCCTTGTAAGAAGTCCCTCTGCAGCTGTCCTTTTTTAGGTGCTGGAAGGTGCTATGAGGTCTCTCCAAAGCCTTCTCCAGGCCGAACAAGCCCAGCTCTCGCAGCCTGTCTTTACAGGAGAGGTGCTCCAGCAGAGCAGTGTCCTGAGGGGATCCCAGCTCATCCACACCTCATCCACATGGCAGAGCCGATTGCCCCCCCCATCCTCACAGCCTGCCCGGAGTGTGCAGTTAATAAACACAGGGAAAAACATTAAATCCACTGCTGTTTTGTTTCCTCTAGCCTCTGTGCTGGACCAGCCTCAGGCCAGTCCCGTCCTACGTGCTGGCAGCACGGCCTCATAGCAAAATAAGGATAAAATGCTTCCCCCAGCCATCTGAGCCTCCTCTGGCTGCTTTCCTGGGGGTAAAGGGATGAGCTCCATCAGAATAACAGTGCTGCCTGCATAATCCTACAGCAGGAGTAAACATTCAGGCTTAACTGTTTTGCAGGCACAAACTGAGCTGGCACAGCAGGAAGATGCTACCCCAGTGCATCAAGACTGGGGGTGGCAGGGCTTATCCCCAAGAACCTGAGCTCCTACAAAAGGAAGATAACCCCATTTAGGGTGGAGGGCCTTCATGCAAGTTGGGAAACTCCTGTTTCATTCATTCCAGCAAAGCCCCTTTGCCCTCATCCCTTGCAGAGCCTGCGGCAGCACGGGGAGGGAGAGCGCTGGCTGGGATATCACTGCTGGCAGGGTTTGAACCAAAGCTGGGGACACAGCTGCAAAATCAGATGGTGGCTTGGCAAACAGAATTAACTAAGTGTTATCACCTTCCTGGCCTCACAGTGGCTTCCACAGCACATTAGCATTCCTGAGTTTTATCCTTGCCCAGCCACAGCATCTCACCTTGCCTTAGTTTGCCAGCTCTGCTGCCATGGCACCCTGGCACACACCTGGAAATGCCATCACAACCGAGGAAGCAAGGCAAAGTTATTGCTTGAAAAAGAAATAAATGCGAAATAGGTCAAGTTCTTTTTAGGGAGACTTTGCCCAGTCCCCATCTGTGGGTTCTTTCACCAAGTGATTGGTGTGACGCTGCAGGATGAGGTGTGCTAGGAAGTGGTAGGTGGGAAAAGAGCTGGCAGGGAAAAAGCCAAGAGCTATAAAGGTGCAGGGGGGAAAAAAAGGAGGTGAGATTTCAGCTGTTAACGCACAGTTTCATGTGTGCAAGCAGCACTTGGCACCCACAGCGCGAGGGGCGGGAGACGTGCTCATTGCTTTCACGGGTCACCCCGCCAGCCCTCACCCCTCCACTGGGCCCACAAACGAGGCAAAGCTCATGTATAACCCATGGAGTGGGTGCTGCAAGGGATCTGCGTGCCAGAGACCTCCATCTCCCAGGGGCTGGAGCCACCTGGGGTCCCTCTCACCTGGTGTACAGGCCCTGTGGGGACTGGATGCTGCTCCACATGAGGACAGCTGGCTGAGAAACCTGTACCCACCACAGATCAAAAGCAGTATTTGATCTAATTAATGCCAAGAGTGATCATGAAAATCAGTGTAATCACATCCCTTTTCCTGTGACATTGCTCCATTCACTTTAATTGGCTTTTCTGTTGGCCCAACATCTCTTGGTTTCTAAGCAGGAGAGGTTTTGCATCACCAGTGCTTGACCCTATTGAAGACACTTCCAGGAGCCAGCCCCAGGCAGCCCTGGAGGTGGGATGGAAGGATGGTGATGCCTGTCAGGGGTGCAGGGCACGGCTCGGGATCGTTCATAAGCACATTAATTTTATGTAGCTGCCAGAAGCAATCAGCAGCAGGACAGTCAGAGATGTTGGCATGAACATGTTGGTCATTACATTCCAGACTCATCCTCTGGGATGCAGAGGGAGCAGCCTTTATCTCCCTCTCCCGAATAAACAGAACATAAAACCAGGAGAAACTCCCCAGAATACCAACAAACCTTCCAGTTTTCAGCCTAGATTACTTCACGGTTAATTTATTCTTATTTATTCTTATGCAACCTTGGGTTTTTTTGCTTTCTATTTTCCCTGGTGCCCCTTTGAAGTATTTTTAGATTGAACTCAGATCCCCTCTTTGCCTTTGCTGGGTGAGACAAGACACAGTCTTCTGAGTCTCTCCTAAGATAAATGCTCTATTTTCCTACCAATCTGCTCTCATTTACATCCACATCTTAGGAGTGATCAGGACATGAGATCTAGTAGACCAGGGTCAGTCTCACACAGCCAACTCCTTCCCCTTTGGGTCTGCACTTCATGGGGAAGAGCACTTCTCCCTTGCTCAGCATCCCATGGGCCAGACATCCCTTCTGAAAATGGGCCCCAGACACCGGCAGTGAGGATGAGGACACGATTTCTGCCGTGCACAGTGGTCCTGCCACAGAGTCATAGCATGGTTTGGACTGAAAGGGACAGCAAAGATCATTAGTTCCAAACCCCCTGCCATGGGCAGGGACACCTTCCTCTTGTCCAGGTTGCTCCAAGCCCCATCCAACCTGGCCGAGAACACTTTCAGGGATGAGGCATCCACAGCTTCTCTGGGCACCCTGTGCCAGGGCCTCAGCACCCTCACAGTAAGGAATTTCTTCCCAATATCTGGTCTAAATCTGTCCTCCTTTAAATCCATTCCGTCTTGCCCCGTCAAGATGCCCTCATAAAAGGTCCCTCTCCAGCCTCTTGTAGCCCCTTTAGGCTGCTATAAGATCAGCTTGGTGCCTTCTCTCCTGCAGGCTGAGCAGTCCCAGCTCTCTCAGCCTGTCTCCATCAGCAGAGATGCTCCAGCCCTTTGAGTGTCTTCACATCCTCCTCTGGACTCGCTTCAACAGCTCCATGTCCTTCTTATGTTGGGAGACTCCAGAGCTGGACACGGTGCTCCAGGTGGGGTCTCACCAAAGCAGAGCAGAGGGGCAGAATCACCCCCCTCACCCTGCTGCCCACGCTGACCTCGATCCAGCCCAGTTTGTTTGCCCTTCTGGGCTGGGAGCACACATTGCTGGGTCACAGTGAGCTTCTTGTCAACCAAGACCCCCAAGTCCTTCTCCTCACGGCTGATCTCTATCCATTCTCTGCCCGGACTGAATTTGTCCCTGGGATTGTCCTGACCCATGTGCAGGACCTTGCACTTGGCCTTGTTGGGCTGTCCCCAGAGCCCAGCTCATGACTGGAAGTCCCTAATGCAACGCCAAAGCTGAGGAAGGGAAGATGCACAAGATCCAGTGATGCAAACAGGAACAGCCAGCCCTCCTTTCTGCCAGCTGCTGCGCCTCTATCCATGCTGTGGGAATTGGTGGTGGATGTCACAAAATGCCCTCTTGCTGCCACTCAGGATCCAGTCCCTCCCGGCAGGATACCCCAGGGTTTGCACAAAGCTCCCGACCGGTCACTTTTCAGTGGCTGCCCTGCTCACACCCCAGCAGCTCTCAGCTCTGTGGTCCTGCCCTCTCACATCTCATCTTCTCCTCTCTGTCAGGAGCGTTTTTGGGAATTTCACGGCGAGGCAGCTCCGCAGGGCTCAGCAGTGTTTGCCTGGGAAACAGAGAGCAGCAGAAATGGTCTAAATACTTTCAGGCTTCTGGCAGTTCACAGAGCAATACCCCAGGCAAAGAAAAAGATATCTTGATTAGAATAATTATAATTGTCTTTTCCTTCGTTCTTTCTACAGAAATTCCAGGCTAAATTATCATCTAATTTCAGAGAGCTCCATGACCAAGATTATCTATGAGTCATTTGTAATTATGTGCCAGATTGTATTAAAGCATGAAAATACAAAGGTTTCTCATCAAATACTAAGGGGGTTGGGGGAAGAGAATCAAATTACATTGGAGCAAGATAACTGTTCCAGCCACTTTCTGATTCATGGCATCCAGCAAACGCAAAGGAAAAAAATGGAGAAAATTCGCATTTTAATAATAGTATAATTGTGAAAACCGACAAATTACAGGAAATTTCAGTTTAGGGCTGACATACCATCCCCTTCCAGTGCTGCTCTAGAAAACACTGTAAGGAGCTCTGAGACTCTCCCATTCTGACTCCGCACTAATTCCCACGGGAATTTCTAGCGCAGCTTTGCCCTGGGCCTGAGTTTAGTGTTAAAAAGTGGAAAAAAACTGCCCGTTTAGAAATGCAGTCTGTATCTACCCAAACAGCTTTAGCTGGGGGCAGCAGACACAGCAGCTGTCTTTCTGCACAAAAGAGAACACTCCAGCAGCAGGAGCCATCCTGGGACTTCTGCATCTCTCTCCGGCCACCTCCCCAGCCCGACTGTCCCGGGACAGGAGCTGCACTGGAAAATTGGGACTCTCCTCCTGCAGCAGCACATCCATGGCCCCAGTTCTGCAGTGTCAGTGATGAGCCCCAGGGTCAATCCAGGCAGGCTGCATACTGTATTTTAAATAGCCAGAGGGAAGCAAAGGAGAAAATGTTCTCCATGTGGAAGTGTGGAGGGGAGAGGGAGGAGGAGAGGGGATGTTGGAATGAGGGTCATTGGTTGCAGGGGCAAAGTTTGGGGCTGCGTGTCAAGGGAGACCCAGATGACAGCCTTGACAAGGCTCTAATGTGTTCATAAACAAAGGCACACATGAATTTAAAATGAAATATTAACGTGCTGTACAACTTGGATGGGACCGATTGTCCTTCCTGAGAGAACTGAGCCCTGTTTTCCCCATATTATTGAGCAGCCATAAACAGCAGGGAAATGTCTCTAACCCCAACAGCCATGCGAAAACAAAGCACAAGATGACGAGAGCTGCCATGTGATACAAAGGTCTGGGATGTGTCTCCCCACAGATTTCCATGTCTTTGGCTAACTTGGATGCTGCCCATCCAGCCAGAGCCAGGGCTCCTGCAGGTGCACCTGCCTGCCACGTTCCAGGGCAGCTCACACCTTCCTCTGCTCCCCATGGACGCAGACGTGGCAAGTCAACCTCACCATCACAGGCACAGCTCTTCCAGAGAGCTGTTTTGGGAGGAAATGAACTCCTTTTGTTTTCCTGGACTTTGCTGATGGCCTCTCACAAAGCTGCAGTGAGAGTTCTGCCACAACCCACAGGGATTGTCCATTACCCTGGGAAGGTGTTGCTCTGGGGTTCATGCCCCAGTGTCCTGCTCACAGCTGTGCCCAGCTCCAGGGAGAGATCAGCTATAGGGTTACACAGCTGCCTTCAACCACGCTTGGCTCACACAAGGCAGGTGAAGCAAAATGTCAATAACAGCACTTGTTTACTCAAGCAGCACCATCACAAGTGTTTGTAAAATCCAGGGAGCAATTAAATAAAAAAATATTGGCACTTAGCAGCCCTAGCTTGCCATGGGAATCATCTCCCTCATTCCCACTCACACAGTTACCCCGTGCTTTAAGCCACCCCTGCCAGCTGACCCCATGACACACCTCACTGGTGAAAAGGAGAACCCTCCACATGCGCCCATAGCGCAGCTTTGAAGCCTTCCAGGGGACCTGAAAATTTTCTCTTTTACCCAGAAACTCAGTCCATCCCTGCTGCCAGGAGATTTCCTGTAGTTTCACTCAGCTGAAATGAGGAGAGCTTGTTCTCCATGGGATGCAAATGTTTCCTGGAGCCTCACGTACCTGCTCTGCCCTTTAGTGACCCCCTGCCCCAGGGAAGGGCACAAACTCCCCTTTCCCTTCCCCATCTCACCCGTGTGCCTGAAAACAGTGAGATCTTTCAGGTGAGGCATCATTTACAGAAGAGCTCCAGAGGCAGATGGAGCAGTCGCTTCTGGAGGGATCAGAGCATCCTGGGAATCTCCCTGGAGGGTTTCTGATGAGTCCAAGCCACAGCACATGGACACAGGCACCACAGCAGTGAGCCAAGGGACAGGAGGCGACCCGTAGCATCCAGGATGTGGCTTAACTTGGCACACACGAACTACAGATTTCATTGATGGAGCCCAAATTAAACAAGCACAGGCACCAGGATGTGACACAACTTCAGTAATAAAGCTTCAGTGTGGGAACTGCCAGAGAAAGAAGCTAGCAGCAGCATCAATAAATGTGCGGGGCAAACGGGCCAGCTGCAATTTATTCTGCATGTGCTTCAGACATTTCACATTGTCTTCATTCCTCACAAAGTTTTTGCGATGCCTGTCGCATGAGCATGTTCTAAACGCCAAATTTAGCTGCACTGAGCACTGCTTAGCAGCCTCACGAATGCTCCCCCTACCTATTGTGAAGGGGAAAATAAACAGATTATTAATCTGAGATATTTATGGTGCAACATTTTACAATGACTAGTCAGCCTGGCTATGCATTAAAAGCTCTTTTGTTTTGTTTTGTGGCACACAGTGGCTGGTTAATAGTAGAAGGGAGGCACTCAAGCCTCTCCTTTCCTCAGAACAATTAAGATTATAAAGGAAAGGTGAGACAGGTGAGAATGGAATTTCCTCACCTCATTCCTGGTGCCTACAAGATTGACACACTGTCCCAGCAACTCACCAGCAGCTCCTTCATGTTCAGTGCAGAGCAACAGGCAGCCCAGGGAGTCACCAAGCAAAGATGATGGCTTTAAATGGAGCAAAATGTTCCTAGAGAGTAGACTGCCATGTGTGTGTCTGTGGGTGTGGCTGGCACTGCCACACCTGAGAGCACAGAATGGTGCATTCGGGAGTCAATGAGATAAAAAGGCCACATCAAAGGAGCAGATGAGTCAAAACAGAGCAGGAACGTGAGTCCCTGTATGTCTTTGTGTGACCATGGAGAGACAGGTCTGCTTGTTCCCAGAACACCCTGGCATGGAAACCTTGCCAACTGCAAGAGTGTTTCTTCGCCCACCTGAAATGCACGGCTCCATCTTGCCCCTGTGTCCCCTAGGCCACCACACAAGCCAGCACTGCAATTTGAGAGTTGGGTACTGCAACCTCTGCAGTGCTCTGCCTCTGGCAGAGCTGTCAGGAGTGGGTTGACTGGAACTCTGCAGGAATCACAGCACCGTGGATGGCAATTTGCTGCTCATCAGCCCCGTGGCCACTCGAAGGGTGTGTGCCAGGGCTGAGAGAAGCCCTCATCATGTAGAGCATCTGCTCCAGGGGGCAGAGATGCTTCTTGTCTGTCCCTGGCAAAGGGAGGGATTGTGTTTCTCCTGGCAAGTGACCCTTCTTTCAGGACAGGGCTCCACAGAAATACCCACTGTTGGACAGGGAAAGCAGCAGAACATGACAAGGGTCTGTGTTACCAAAGAGCTGCCCAGGAGCTAATGGGGATGACTGCAGGGATGGTGACAAAATCACAGAGGATGCTTCCCTATTTGGTATTAATCTCACAAAGCAGAGGAGAAGATGAAGAGCTGGTGCTTCCCGTGATACATCCCTTCACTATTGGGATCCTGAAGGGCAGTTTACCCTGATCTCCTCTTCCCAAGCTCCTCCTGAGCAGTGGGCAGGGAAACACTGCTTTTTGAGGAAGGAAACTTCATGTCAAGTCTTTGGAGACCACAGGGCCTTTCAGAACAACTGTTATTTTCCTCAGGGCTCACAAGTAGAGAAATCCTCCTCTGCTGAGCGTTAATATCCCAGCAAACAGTCCTGTTTTCCCTTCTATACATTTGTGAGGGCATTTCTAACAAGCCCATCACTAGAGCTCCTACACACATTAGAGATGTTATTTCTTGCTGGTGTGTAGTTGATCCTCCACACTCTGTCTGGAGAGAAAGGGGAAGGCTTTCCTTAAGGACCTGTTTGTAGCTGTGAGGCTTTTCCAAATTTGAAAAAAGGCTGTTGAGATTAGATCAGCCAGATCTAGAAAAACCTGAAGGACAAAGGTCTCCAAAAGTGCAAAAAGCTGACATTGAAGCTTGGCCAGGTGTAACACGGTCAGCAGTCCAGGCGAGGAACAAAGGGTTGCACAGCCTAGGGAGGTAGCCAGGCAATTACTCATTTAGGAGGCATTTTTTATTGCTTTTGTGAAGCATGATTCATCCCTTAATATGTGCATGGACAGTCAATCCTCTGGCTGTGCAAATGAATCAGCACATGCTCCCCTCTCCCTGCTCCCATGACGCCGAGACCCTGCACGGCCAAAACCAACCCTGGGAGGAAGCAGGTCTGAGAGTCAGCAACTGCTCACATAAAAAAACCAAACCAACCCACAAATGAGAATTCACATATTTAAAGGGATATAAACCCCTCTTGTCATGGACTGGGTGTTGTGGTTGTGAACATATTCCTGTAAGGCAGCTCGCACCTCCTAAGAACGAGGTTGCTCAAGAGAGAAATACAGAACTGGAAGAACCATCAAGGCTCTGAAAGGACTTTTTTTGTCAACCATGTTCCTACCTGCTTTCAGCACAAGCATCTTATGCCTCAGGAAATTTAGCAAGGGTGGGATAAGAAGGCCACATTTTCACAGGGCTTTCCCACATGGACAGGGTCTCAGTGCTCCCCAATCTCCTTCTTCTTATCCCCACATGCTGCTGATGCTGGCATCCAGAGATGTCCAGAAGGAGTTAGCACACAGCTGTCCTGCCTGCGAGGGGGCTGCCTCTAAGCTTCCCAAAAAATGCCTTGACTGCGGCAGGGGAACGAGGTGAATATACGAGAAATGTACTATTCCTCCTGAACTGCATCAAGTTAATGATATTTTCCTCCCCCCTTGCACCTCTGTAAATCACCATGTGACTGTGGAACTCAACAATGTTACCCTGATGTAGAACCACTCTCGGTTGGTGTAAATCACGCCCTTCTATTTCCTAGTACATAATCTGGTGCCAAGTTCTGCCAAAAACACAGGGAAAACATTCACTAGATTTTTCCAATGGCAATAGTCTGTCTAAACACAACTTTAAATGTCTGCCATTAAAGTTTTCTTCATCTCATTAAAATGACTTGCAAAACCATCTGCTAGCTAATAAAGACTTTTTAAAGCTTTAATATTTTATTTTATAATGAAATATACCAAGGGGAAAACAGGACACATATTTAGAAAGACAACGGCAACAATCTGCTGTTCTTCCACAGAAAGCTGATGATGTTCACTCCCATGGCTGGTTAAAGAGACTGAACACTTGAGCCCTTGAATATTCCTTGTACAAATAATGCAATTCCTATTCTCACGATATTTGCCTAACACACAGCAACTGAAAGCAGCACTTCCAGGAACTATTTCTCAGCATCCTTCTCTTCCAAAGATACCGGTGACTGGTACATTACAGAGGAGAGCAGACAACATTTACACTAAGGGTCTACATGTACTTGCCAAAATCCCTTGGTGGTTCTGGATTCCCTCAGCCCCCACGTTCACTTCCTTGAGTTACTCAGAAACTGAACAAGAGACGAGAAATCTTGGTGAGATCGTCAGGGACAGCGATCAGCCAGACTCAGAGCAAAGGCATAGGCGAAACCCCAAGGAACAGCACTGCTCTTTCCAGGAACAGGAGCTGTTGCCATTACATCCCAGTCCCTTTTCCTGTGGAGTCACAGAGCTGGGCAGGACCTGGCTGTGATCTGTCTGTAATCACCAGCGGGAGGAGAACAAGTTGGGTTCATGCCCCAGCGAGCAATTAATGGCAGAGAATAAGGGGAGTCATGAGGAGCCATCTGAGATTGTTCTGCCACCCCTCTCGGCAGTATTAGGGAACAGAGAGCCCATCTAGAGCTGAAATGAGGAGGAATTTCAGGTCACAGCTTACCAAACCAGGTCTCCTCCACTGTGTTCACTGCTCGCTTCTTCACCTCTGACGTGGGACATCCCTGGCTCTGATACCTGGACCAACTGATACTTTCACACTCCGTGTTTCACCGTAATTCTCTGGGCTGCTTTCCTCCCCTTTTTGTCTTATTTAACATCTCTGCTCCTCAGTAGTGATTGCTTACTCCTGCTGAGCACTGAGGACTCTGCTCAGAAGGAAAACTGCAATCCCAAGCAGGGTCCTTGCAAAATATGGTAATAGAGGGAGTAACTTAAAAAACATACATACATCCCACCCCAAAACCCCCAAAAGCACTTTCTTGGATAGCAAGCCACCTGATGGCCCTATCAACCTAAGATATCTCCAAGAATTTAATGACGGCTGAGCCTGAATGTGAAAGTAGGCTTAAAATTACATTGGAAGAGCTACAGCCTGCCTTCCAAACCTCAGCTAAGTGCTGTAATGGCTGTGTCTTCATCCTGCCTACTGCTGATCTTCACTTGAGGTGTCACAGATGGCCTTAATTGCTTATCTCCTTCTGAGCTTCATACCTGCTGTGGTAGATTAACAGATGGGACTGATCAATGGGCTGAACGCACCCTTGGGACCCCTAAACTACCTCTCTGCACAGTGATTAGTGCAATGGCTTCTCCTCACTCACATAAAATTTACAATCTTCTAACTGAGGTACTGTCATGTCTCACCTGAGGTGTAGCCCATTTCACTCCGTGCTACACCCACAGGCAGTGACAACACCCGGGGTCTGTGCTGGGCAGCTTTACGGGGCTGGCACCACCCCTGCTGACAGAGACCTTTTGCCCACCAAGAGGCCAGGGGAGATCAGGAAGTCTACACTTGCACATGTGCCAAGAGCACTGGCCGAAAGCGTTTCAGATGGCATTTTATTAATGCAGTGCAGCCAGCAACTTTGAACCAACATAAATTATACTGGGAAGATGAACAAGATGAAAGATCCTTCATCTTACTGCAGCCAGAAAATACACTCAGACTCTTCCTCGTGGTGCCTGACGGTCCAGAAAGAAAACACAATGATTCACATCGTGCTGATTTGCTGTTGGGAGACCTCAGAGCTTACAGTAGGTCCTATTGATTTAATGCACCATGCAGCAGTAACTAACAATTTCTCAGTGGCCTTGCGTAAGAGTTTGCGTGAAAGCAGGGAGGAGAGTTTTGAAAACATTTGCTTTAGCTGTATTTTATGCCATGCCAACCCATGAATCTCACCTGAATGGTGCTGGTGTGTGTTGGACTCTCCCCCGATGAGCTCCCAGAGCATGGGCAGGAATCACAACAGATACGAGGATTAATCTGTTTCCCAGACACGATGCAGTGCTGGAGAACCATTATTCAATTACAACATATCCACGTCAGAGTAGTCTGTGACCACCTAGAAAGTTCTGACAATCTCAGCCACCCCCATTTATTTCAAAAGCAGCACAATAGGCAACTCCTCTTCATTGCTTAATTAGCCAAGGCTTGACAGAGTAAGAAGGGGCTTTGGACACAGTATCTGGTTTTACTCCAGGACTGGTTTCACCCACAGTACTCTGGTTTTACCCAGAGCACTTCTATCCCTTCCTTCACTACTGCTACCACCTCTAGAGACTGCTGTTAATAGCACAGATCCTTGAGTGATGTAAACCAGCAAAGCTCTCGCTGCCTGATGCTCACTGCCCATTGCACAGTCCAGTGCACATCATTGCAAAGAATAGTCCCTCATCTTTCTGGTTTTAATGCAGCTTTTCTCCTTAACATCAAACTACAGCCCTTAAACTCTCTCTAAATAATTAATCTTTTTTTTTTTTTCCTCACTCACGAGAAACAATGATACCTCACCATCTCTTCTTCCTCACCTGGCTTGGTGTCCTACCTCTTTCAACACCCTCCAGTGGACTGCTCGGGCTACAAATGATGACTACCATGCAGGATATACCATGAAACAGAAGACTATGGAATGCTTGTGCGGAAAATGGACAGCACTGCCTCACCTCTGCTGCTGCCAAGATGCAGCTTTTGCCCCTCTTAGTCTCTGGGTACAATTCCCTTTTACTTTTCCCACAGAAGAGCACTGAAGAAAAACTACCTGGCAGAGTGTTGGTGCTGTTTCTTTTCATCGCTGTGTTCAAATTCCTTTAATTTGCTGTATTTTTCTGCTTTTAAAGAATTGAGAAACTTTACTAGGAGCACTGAGAGCAGTGAGAAAGCATTCTTGCTGCAATTTGGCAATAGGAATGGCTAACACAGCAATTGCCATCCTCCCGGTGCCCAGTACTGTGCCACTTACTGCCCTCCCACACAATAACAAATGTACAGTTCAAGCTACAAGTCGTTAAATCCTGTGCTCCTGGAGTCCCACGGCAAGAAGGGAATTTCATTTTGCATTTTTATGAACTGTATGTGCCTCCCTAATTTCCATGAGAATGCACAACAGGTCCCGTAAGACAAAAATAATTACAGTGAAGCAACTCACCAAGTAAATTTGTTATGCCGTAAGTCCTGAATTCTCACCGAGCCTCCTTTCTCTTGCACTTAACCCCTTTTGTAAAACAACCACTGCCAGGTATTGGGGTGGGCATAAAAAATACTGAATAATGTGCTGTAACTCTTCTTACAGACGAGACAGGAGTAGAAAACTGTAACAGCCTCTTCTGCATTACAAAACACGAACATAAGAACAAATGTGCTATGACCTACTGGTGACAAATGGAGGTAATATAAAGCCTTGTAAGATTTCAGCTTTATTAGCATTATTTAACTTCTGAGACCATTAAAGCGGGCACATTTGATGAATGCAGCTGCGGGGACAGTATGGTTTTGGTTATGAAAGCCTGGTGTGACACTGAAGAGAAAAATTACAGGACGAAGCCAAGAGCTTGGGAAGAGCAGAAAATACGAGGCCAAGGCGGTCAGTACTTTTTAACAGCTCAGATGTTACCAGGGAGAAGGCATCCGTGATGGACATTGCTGGAGAAGTTTCCAACTCCCAGTGGAAATGGCTGGAACAGCTGAAGAGAAATTCAGATAAAAACATCCCAATGTCAACGAGAGCAGAAGTGTGCCTTGATCACAGTATGGGAACACAGTGCAATGCTGGAATGACACATACTGCCTTATCAAATCTACTGTTAATCATCCCTTTATAGGCTAAAACTTTGCTGGAGACACTCCTGAGGATCCAGTAGTACCTCTTTTTCCAGAAAAATCTAAGAGGAGCAAACACCCATCTGTACGAAGGGCAGATGTGGATTTTTGTCTCCAAACTGTGGCAGCCAGATGTTGATAAAATAACAGGATTTTTAACTCAGCACACACCTTATTTATCAAGATACAACTTTCAGAAACAAGCACTGGAACAGTTCCACTAAATACACACACCATATATCGTTCCCACAGTCAGTTAATTATACAGCTTAGTGGAAAAGCCTCGTTAACGTTATGCACTTTACAAACAGTATCTACATCTATCAGTGGAACAGTATCTTGTAAAAAACACTTGCCTGATTAGCTGTGTCTTCCCTTTCAAAGACAAAAGAAAGCTCTGAACGACAAATTTTGGCCATGATCAACCAATCATACAGCAATCAAAACCGAACATTTGTAAGAATGAACACAGGAAAATCAGAAATTATCAGGAGAGCATCATATAATAACAGATGGGCTGTGTAAGGGTTTTACTTTTTATTTACAGCAAATATATTACAGTAAAAAAGGTTAACATGGCTCGTAGTTGTGTAAGGATGGTACGTATGCTTACATCAAAAAGGTTTCATTTCCTTGGCACTAACTGAACCGAATACGAGGATTCAACACAAAAATAAGAAACAGAACATTTATTAGGCAAACTCTTAACTGTACACATCTGCAACTGGAGCTTAAATGCAATCCAAAGAACACAAACAAGTCATCAGGATGGCAAGGACTTTTTCGACGAACATGTTTAACCCTCAAGACAAGGCTGTCTGGCACCATTTAAAAGTTGCTGTACTGAATACACTGATTTTAAAGAAATGTCATAGATGATTAAGACACTGAAAATGCACTCAGCACAGTGAAGAAGCCCATTATTTTCCTTATTTCTTGTTTTACTCCCACAATACCAGAGTGTTAAAAGGCTGCATGGCAGACAAGCTGGATGCAACAGCTGGAGGGTTTTGCCTGTCAAGCAAAGTGACTTGCAGCAAGAGACGTGCTTTCTGCAACAAACCCGATGATACACAGCTTGTGTGGCTTCAAGGAAGATGATCTAAGAACAACAAATGCTGAAGCCTTATAAGCTCTTTACATCATAATCAGAATCCTGAGAAAAGCAAGATTCAAATTACTCCGAGTGAATTCGGGCTTACTTATACACAACAAAATTGTCCAGATACATCAACAGTAGTAAACAGAGTTAATGCAGTGTTAATCTTTTTACATTTTAATGACTAGCTATAAAAACAGAAACTAGCATGTTCAAATCTGTTTACATTTCCTGAGCTTAGTTAAATGAAGAAGGAATGAACATTATAAAAATCCCGGTAAGTCACCAATAAATTAAAAATGTACATAACCACTATAGCTTAAGAAGCTCAGAGTGAAGTCTGCCTATCCAATATCCTTTCTTTGGGAATCCTGTGCAGAAACCATGCCATTAACTTCACCAGCAATACTGAGATGCTATGGAATTGTAGGCCTTTTATTTTTCCCTTGCTCTTCCAGCAGACTGCCTGATGGCCTTTCCTAATCAAATCATATGAGAGCGTTCAAAAACTGCAACCCTCTACTTGCAGTGCACAAAACAATGTTCTCAGCAATGCGATGGACTACTGAAATTCAAATCTCCTAGCTGCAGTTATTTGGGTGGGCTCTCAGCTCTCACACACATCATCGCTACCCCGGCAGCAGGTTCGGTATCCTTCGGGGGAACAAAGCAGGAGACCGGAGGGAAGACCCTCAGCAATATTCATCTTAGCGGTTTCTTTAAGAGCCAACATCTTGCATTTGAGTAAAGCACTCGACCTACATGAGTCATACACATGTTTATTTATGCATGTTTATTTCCTGCATAGAGAATACTGTGTACCTTGGAATAAAACCCAAGCCTTGAGAATATACTGAGAGTGTATTTGTAGCAGTGCTATGGAAGATTAATTCAAGCCCAAACAATCAAACTCAACGGTCTCAAAGACTTGCAGAGCACAAACTTTGATAAAACAAACTACTTTTTAAAAAACTGTCTGCTTATAGCATACTTCTATTTTATGGTGTAGATAAAAGAGAGGTAGAAAGGTTTATCTCCTCACTATCCGTTTCTGTGCAGTATTTATAAAGTATCAGAAAAAAAATCTATAGCTTTTCGGTGAAAATGCCAGCTTTTCTCCTAAGAGTTATAAGGAATCTCTTCTTTCTACTTAAGTGCTGCAAACTAAGTGACTGGAATTTGGTTCAGAAGAGCTCTTCTTTCCAGTAGCTTTACCACACCTATTTTGTTACCAGGTTCTGCTTTTAAGAAGTCATTACAGAAATACTCCTCTACAGGGCTCAAAAACTCCTCACAGACACAAGCCACCCAACCATATTTACCAGCCAAATAGTATCAAGTCTGCTCCTAGAAAAAGCACTCGCTCAACTTACATGATCCATCTTATGCAAGCTACCAAGAGGGACAGAGAAGAATGATGTATGGAAGGCTGCGTGGCCCTTCCCCTCTTGGGTGATGACCACAGATGGGAGCACCACCATCGCCCTGTCTGGCAGAGCTTCCTGAGGCAGCTTCTCTTCCTGCCACGATCCATTCTCTGTAGCAAGAGGATGGATGGTGCTTCAGTAACGAGCGCTCCTCAAAAAAGGTAGGAAGGAAGACCCGACCAGGAGACGCAGCTGAACAGAAACCATGCCGGTAAGATAAATATCCATCTTTCCCTGGCGTTAAGACAAGCCTCCAGCACTACAGTTTTCATGATTGTCACCAGGTAAGGGAGAGAGATGGAAACATCAGCTGCAGACATCCAGAGTGTGATCCAGCCAGCAGTGCATTTCCCACGGAGCCGAGAGCCTCGGACCCAGCAGTGCCAGGGGAAGGCAGGTCAGAGGCACCAGGGTGGGATCTGCCCACAGGGACTCCACCCTGACCCCTGCTCTCGTGGCACTGCGAGAACTGAGCTGTCTGCAAGAGAGGACCTGCCTGCTGACATTTCGGGGCACACAGGGCTGCAGCTCCAGCTTTATTCACATAGCAACGACTGTTCAAGGGTGGGATTTGAGCCATGAAAGTCAGACTGCTGCACGGTGACCTTTAATTTACCCAGTGAATGTTAAGCAAATTACATTAAATTAAATTCAGTCAAAGCAGATGCTGGCTTATTTATTAAAAAGCTCAGCTTTCTTTCTTTCAACTGGTTTTAGAGACCAGCAGCTCTTGGGAGCAGACTTTCACTCTAACTTAGTCAGGGCAAGAGCAGCTCCACAGAGATGGCCAGAATGACTCTCCTGCAGCGACACCAGCCTAAAGAAGACCTGGCTGTCCCTAGGGATGCCCAGCAACAGCTCATGAGCACAGCATCTTTGCCTCCTTGCTCCCTACACTTCCTACCTGATCCAGGTCTTCTCCCTTCTTCCACAAAAAACGCACTGGACTCACAGTGGAAGACGATTCTTCACTGCCAACGTTGCCTTCTACTGTCATATCTTTTAAGAAATCTATGAATTGATTAATATAAAGAAGTATTTACTCTGTTTCAGAAAACCAATACTGCGCTGCAAATACATAACCTGTCATTAACTTTTGATAGGGTTGGGTAAGGGAGCTTGTATGCAGTAACATGGTCACGTTCACAATCCAGGCTGGAAACATTTCTTTCTGTCAGTTGTAGCATGATGAGACAACTAATGCTCCTGTACTCAAATAATCAACAGGCACACTCCTCCTTTTCACCTGTCACCCTCCCTGTCCTTTAATCTGCTCCCTTTCAGCAGTGTGCCTAAAAGCAGTCACATAAATAAGAGATGTGCTGCTTTCAGCCACACAGGCTTCATGCACAGTCTGTTTTGTCTCTTTTCTTTTGTTCTCTGGAAACATTACTTTCATTAATTTCATTCTCCAACTATGATCCACCAAAATAAAAATAAATTCAAGTAGGAATCCAAACTGGATATTGCTGGGTTATGGGTCAATGTAAACTGACCAGACCCAATGCCAACCTCGAATTTGCTTTACAAAAGTAAGGATTGTTTGATTACATTTGCTGACCATAGACAGCTTCTTTCACTATTCATACAGTTTGAAGACTGAAGATTTGCTGAGAACAAGACACAGTCCATGTCCTCTGGAAGTAAATGGAGCTAATAGCCATCATCTTCATCCATATCACAGCCATAATCTGAAACACACAAAGACACGGGCATATAAAAATGCAGATATTCCGGGTAGATGGAACACACAGTGGAAGTATCGCTTCTGGAAGGTTGTTTGTCTGCCATGTAACTACACGGTAAGTTTTGCCTTAGGCAAGCATTTTAAAAATCATCTGTTTTCTTAGGACTAAATAAGGTCTTGCATGTACTTCCCTCAATGAAATAAAATTATTTTTAAGCATGTATGTGTAAATATCTCTTCTCACTTGTCACCAGACCCTCATTTAGGAATACTTGGCACATGTATATATGAAACACTTGGTTTAATTCAGAGGCTAAGGTGATCAAGCCTGATTGTCGCGAGTAACTTGGCACACAGTGGCTGATAAGCAGCAGCATTACATTTACAAGCAGGCACATTTTTCACTAGACATAGGCACCAAGGAAAAAGCTGGTTTGTTTATATTATTCATGGATTTATGAGCTGAAATTGCAAGGGTTCAGAGATAGCTCAGAGTTCCCATCAGCATCAAAAGAGTCGTGGAACAAATCCTGACCGATGCATTTGACTCGGATCTCCCTTATCTACTTACTTCTAGACTTTAAATTTTTGCCCAGATTTTTTAATCCAGTTTTGTTTTCTTAAACAATGCTGAGTGCAAAGACTGTGTGCTGTGTGTCAGAAGGCAAGTCTGTATGTTTCTAATGCACCAGTTTCTCTTCTGTGTGCTTCTGAATGCACTGACACAAGATATTTTCTGTTGCGTAGATGAACCTATGGATAATTATGACATATGAGCACTGAGGAAAGTTAAACTTTATATTCCAAATTCAATACAGGGCAACGTCTCACCCAAAGAGACAAAGCGAAAGCTTGGAAGCAGAATTAAGAGTAATCTATAATGATTTGTATAAGAATGGGTGAAGTTCACCATCTGTAATTCATGCAGTTATTCCAGGCAGACAGGTCTAAAATCCACAGAGAAAGCAGCCAGGAAAGAGTTATTTGTTGCACTGAGCAGCTCTGCACACCTGCATTCGAATTCTGGGAATACTCCTTTCCTTTTTATTTTTATTTTTATTTTTTAACTCTAATTTTTCAGCTGTTGTCCAGACCAGACAGGGAGCAGTGGAATGTTCTCAGAATGGTTCAGAATAGTAACATTTACAAAGAAAAAAAAAAACTCAGTGACCTTTATTCTATTTTTGTGGGGGGTTTATTAATAAACATAGACCCACCCTCCCCCACATGGGCGCCTTTTCTTGGGAACGTTATTCTAATAATAAATGCAGGCAACAAACTGTTTTTCCTACGGTTCAGCAATTATTTTCCAGCAGAGAAATCAATCTAAAAGCAACAGACACTTTTGTGAAATGTATACATATTGTCCACAAAAGCTAAATGAATAGTGCTGGAAAGATTTTTGCAATAAATAACATTTCAGTAGGAAACTTATTCCCATCTTGAGTCTTCGCAACCCATAATTAGTAACTCTCATTTTAAAAATAATTTTGTGTATTTTCAAAGCTTAACTTCTAAAGGGAAGTTTTTAATAAAGGATAAATGTGGATGTGTCCAGCTAGAAAAAACCACAGCGGAGAGGAGACTGCCTTTTCCTGCCAGCAAAGAAATCTAATTAAACCAGTGGCTTTGCTGGGTAACCCAAAGAAATTAGCACACATCTGTGTACCATACATGCACCACCAATGCCATTCCTGCACTTGGGGAACAACTGCTTCCTCCTAACATTTTCCCCAGAAACTGAGTGTGATGATTTGTTCTGTTTGGAGCTGGACACACACGTCCCCAGGGCTCACGGACAGCCTGGACATCACTGCAGCCTCCACTGAGGAGGCAGAAGGAGCAGGGAGGGGAGGCTCAGGGGGCAATGAGCCCCAGACACTGCTAGTGGAGGGGTAACTGAACCCCTGACTTCTCAGATCCACATTAATAAACCTAATCTTGGAAAAACTCACACTTCAGTTTGTTCTTGAGAAGCCCTCTTAGCCTAAAGCTCCAGATGCAAAGTTTTCTCAGGAGGAGTCTCTAAGGTCAGATTTCAGACAAGGGTCTTCCAGGCTTCCCACAGGAATGGGCAATGCTGAAAAGGCAGCAGGAGCTCAGAGACAGGGAACCCTGTGTGTGTGTGCCCAGCCCTGCAAGAACAAAGCCCACAGCACCAGGAGATGCTAACTCGGGCAGCATCCCAGCTCACCATTTCCTCCCATTAACTGCAAGGCGCTCATGCAGTGATCTTCGTCTTCTTCTACCTCTTCCTCTTCCACCTCTTCATCAGGGTTGTAAGCTACCGGGCCACTCTCCACAAGCACAGCTGCTGGTTTTTCTACATGAGAGGCTTCAGCCTGTGCATTTGGAAAGGTAACCTGCATAAAAGAAGAGAGAACAGTGGAGCAACCCTTCCTTTGGTCCAATATTTGCACGAAACTTTAGCAGCTTCCAAACGACAGGGACAGGAGAGACGGAAGCTCATGTTCAGTGCTACAGGTTCAGCTGTTTTAATGAAAGTCTGAATAAAAGTCAGGCAAACCCACCCAGTTTTCACTTAGTCCAGAACCAGGCAACTGAAATATTCAGTAATGGTAACAGCAGAACAAGGATTCTCTGGCAAGCACAAGAGGAAAAGAAATTTGGGAGCGAAGGCTCCTCAGTAGAGCTCTGTGGGAAAACTTACAAACCTCTCCCACAGTGTGCTCAACTCACATCAGGCCTATTACAAAATAACAACGTTATTGACAATATAATGATAGCAAAAATGTACCCTTCAAATCAGAAAAAGCCCAACATGTATTAGTTTTGACAGCTCTGGTTGGATTTATTTGGCGGCGCAATGAGCTGTGGAACAAATAGCACTCTGTAGATAGCACTTAATGTGATGGCAGAGCACTCAGTTGATAATACACACTGGCACCTGTAACATTACCTATGGAATTCATCAGAATAATGATCTCCAAACACTAACTTGGGAATCAATCATTGATGGGACCTGTTCCGTACGTGTTCGTCCCCCGCTGCTCCAAGGTTAGGCAGGACACAGCACGGAGGGAGAGAAAGGGCAACACCACAAGGGAATAGAGGTGCATTTGGAGTAGGTAATATTGTCTTTGGTTCACTAAGGAGAGATGTGGGAACAGGGCAGGGAGCTGCAACACGGCCTGTGCCAGCACAGCCCAGGCTCTGGTCTTTCTGATCTCTCTTCTCACTTTCATGGTGTGCTCGGTCTGGAGCTCCACTTCCTTCTCCCATCCAGGGAAGAAACATCAGGAGGAGCTTTACCTCCATCAGCTCTGTAATAGGGTACTTTCCACACCCATTCTGTACTTGGACTGTTTGGGGTTTTTTACACTAGAGCCTGTGGCACACAAAACCAGCCAATTAGTGGCAATTTGAAGAACCTTAAAGATTAACCATGAATGCTGCGTTGCCACGTGAAGAATTCCGAGAAGGGAATATTGACAGTACCTGTCACCAGTCAGCTGTTACCAGCACTGAGTCATCTCCCCTCGTAAGAAAGATGGAAAAGACTGGGATCGCTTCCTTGGAAGGACAGTGGTGAGGTGCTTCTAAAAATGAATGGTCCGAGGGAGACCAGAAAACCCCAACTCCTCTGGTCCGTACCACGAGAAAAGTGCTACAGCGCTTTAGGTTTTAAACTGCAGTACAGAACTACCCTCCAACATGTTCTACATGTTCTCCAATTCCATTGGCAGCAAGTTCTGAGAAAGTGTTGCAGTTTATTTATTTATTTATTTATAAATGTATTTACTTGGGATGCAGTAGCTCCCAGAATCCCTGTAACTCCAGGCACTTTAGAGATACACCATAAGAGAAAATCCCTGTACCAGAAAGTTGATAGTCTAATTATTCAAACATCAAAGCTGTTCCTGAACTTGTCATATACCATGACAGTCAACCTAAAGAATCTGCCTGAGTTTTTCAAAGTCACCCAAGGGTTTGCTCCAATAGCTCATTAATAGGGCAAAAGACACCCATTAATTTTAATAGAAAATCAAGTATTTAGATATTCGGATCAGTCAAAGACAGGTTTTCATGATTTTTTAATGCTCAAATTAATCATATTATTTAGAGGAACTTCCCTCCAGTTTATATTTCCTACCACTGCTTTTGCCTCTAGAGCGATCCAATTGAGTCCATCTTGGTATAAGCAGAAATAGACACAACAGTTTGAGACAAATCAGCATCATAATATACCTCAATTTATATGTTTAAAAGTATCCATCTGCTCTGAAAAAGTGGGTGAATATAAAGGAGCTACAATTGAGTCATTATTTTTAAAAATTGCACCATGCTAATTAAAATGTGACCTTCTTCTAATTATCATGTCCACTTCCAGACTGCTGCACTTCTAAAAATGTGCAGAGTTTTCTAATGAGCATAGAATAAGAAGTGAAAATGTATTTCCCTAGGCAGGATATCAAACTGTTTCTGAAAATCAATGGCTTTTTGTCATTTTAAAAATAAGGCAGTCAAACAACACCTTTAAATAGAACTTCCTGAATTCACTTCCAGACGTCCTGGACTGGAGTTTGGCACTTAGCTTTATGTTTGGATGGGCAATTGTCAAAGATGTTAAACTACCCAAGGGAACTGGTTCACTTTCAGAAAGGTGTCAGTGTCACACGTTCATGGGGAAGAGGGACAAATACCTTTGGTATATGGAATTTTCAGATATGCAGTAGACAGTTCATTGTACACAAACTGCCTGCGAATACTCTGCACAGTGTGAAAATAACAGTGAAAGAAAGCAGCTATTGTTGTTACCTGGTTTCACTATCTGATAATAATCATGATCCCTTTGGGAGGTGCACAAAGCCACCCAAGGAGAGCTTCTGGCAGTGGCCAGTTACCAGCACTAACTTTTCTGTGGCACTATTACATTTGCAAAGCAAACAAAGTAAAGAGTAAGCCAGGCTGTGGAAGGTAAGCTCTTTCCACACTGGTCTCTGACAGAAGCCCAGCCCATCCCTGGGGTCAGCTCTGGCTGCACAAAAGTGGAATTTTGCACCTTTCTCTGTGAGGACAGTCCAAGCACTGAGAAACAGGCCCAAGCTTTGCCCTCTCCTACCCCTCCTGACCAGTTATTTGACATGGACCTTTTTAGATGCTTGCAGGGGGTTCTCTCTTTTTTGCTGTCCAACAAAGCATTAGGAGGCTGTGCTGATGTTCCTAATGGATAAGTAAGGGCAAGTCCGGGTTAGAAAACAGCCAATCTCAGCTTTGCAGTGTTCACAGTAACCAACTCCTGGCCTGATCAGAGAGACAAGACTCATTTCTTTTACACTTATCTACCACGTGACCAGAGCCAGGCTGAGAACAGCTTGTGGGAATTTCCAAACTCAACCTGTTGCACCAGGGGAAGTGCTGGACTTATCATACCTCTTCCGTGGCAGCCTTCTTAGCAAACTGGGTTGAAATCAAGGGTCTTAATCTGCAAAGAAGGAAAGAAAAAATGCTGAACATCAGAAAAGTTGCACAAGAGTTTGACACAGAGCATTCAGTCTCCAAAGAGTGAAAGCACTTTGCTAGTGTTATGTTGTGCAATTACTTTTTTAATGATTGAAGATAAAGAGCAGAGAGCCACAAATGCCACGATAATTAACACACAAATTCCCTTGGAAGCCTCTGTCCCAGTACAAGGTAATAATAAAAGATGCCAGCATAGTAGCAAAACCTCATCTCAAACTGCAGCCCTTGCTTCTCCCCAAGGTCTTTGAAATAGCTGAGTTTGTCACATTTTACAAAAATCAAAAGAAAACTGATTTTTGGAAGAATGCAGACATGGCAAGACTGGGTCACACTCGAATTATGTAGCACTGGTCTGCAACTGCTTCCCTGTATCTGATGATACACAGAGGATACCAGTAAGATGATGCATGCGGGATACCATAATCATCACAGACAAGATTTTAACCTCCAGCTACAGAAATAATCAAAAAAAACCCCAGGGACCCTGCATACCTTGAACAAGAAATGACAGAAATTGAACATAAATGTTTTTTAAAACTCTGCATCAGATGTGAAAGAGACCTGCATATTTGGGGAGAAGAGCTGGATCAGTATAACTTCACAGCAAACTGTTAAATATTATTACTTCTGAAAAACATTTCATAGTCTGTTGTTTCCTTACTGCCATGAAGGCTGTTCTCAATCCATCATTTAGTGTTACTTTCTGGTCTCTCCTGCTCATCTAGATGTATCTAGTCACGAAGAGGATGACTTGCTTTCTACAGAAACACTGCTCAGACAGCTCCTCAAGCACGTCTTTTAACAAAGTCTAGGCAAACAACTTAATGAATACCAATTTATGCCTCCAGAGATACAGTCTTTTATGATAAGCAGTATTTTACTCTCATTTTTCTCTTAGTCATTCCTCCTTGTTAACACACAGAAACTCGTTGTTTTCCTACTTATTTATTTATTTCAAATAATCAGCAGGAGGGAGACTCAGATCATTATCTCCGGTGGTGAAGACTATATTAAAATACAAGATACTGGCTAAGCTCCAAAATGGTTCAAAAACTGGTCATCTCCGAAACGCTTTGCAGGACCCAAAAGGCATTTCAGCAACTCAAGTAATTTAAGGTGCCTCCTCACAGTAGATCAAAACAAAAAGAAGCCAAGGGAATGTTTCAGGAGGTGTGCGACTGAAGAATCCAGAATACACTATTCTGCTACAGATACTTCTTGTCATATTACATAATTATAAAAAATTCCAAGAAAGAGATTCTCTTGACCTACATAAATATCTATTACTTACAAATCCTGGTGGATTTCTGGGCTCAGAAAGAATGTATTTGAAGGCATGGACACACTCCTCCCTATATGCCCAGCCTTCTCTTTCCATTATCTCACCCCAACTGTAGTTTTCACCTTTAAATGTCATCCAGTCCAACCCCCCTGCAAGGAGCAGGGACACCTTCAACCTGACCAGGCTGCTCAGAGCCCCGTGCAGCCTGACCTTGAATGTTTCCAGGGATGGGGAATCCAACATCTCTCTGGGCCTGTGCCAGTGCCTCACCACCCTCATAATAAAAAAATTTCCTCCTTAATTCCTGAAATACCTACCTACTTTCAATCACTGTTTTCCAAAAAATCACCCTGTTTAGATGCTTACAAACATATGGATGCAGCAAAGCCAAAAGGTTGCATAGCTGAAGGATTCTAATTGCCAAACAGGTAAGTCAGTTCATTGACATGACTGAAAAACACCCAACACTGTTAAGAAATGAAGGACTTTTATTTTAAACCCGTAGTCACGATTATTGCAATTAACACTGTACCAAAGATAGCACCTTTTCCCTCCTGCTACCCAAAGACATCAGACCTCCCTGGAGCACCCTGAAAATATTTCCTCCCCCCAATTAAAATCAAGCTGTTGAGTGAGACTCACAAGGTAATCAGAAACTGCTGACATTTCTTTTAGAGCAAATTATACATGTGCTCACACAGTGAAGAAAACAATCACAGCTACAGGAAGCAGAGAGTAAACATTCCAGTTTCATTTTAATTAAAATGGTCCCCTAATGAAAATAAAAAGATTCACGTTTATGAAAAGCCTATTTGCAAAAACTTTAGTGCTACATCCAAGAGCCCTTCTATACCATTTCTCAGCAGTGAGGGACTCTCACACCCAAACTGAAATTAAAGCTGTATTTCTGTTCCACGAGAGCCGCTCACAACGCGCACATCTTCGCTTCCTCACTACAAATACAGCACTGCCGTCCCATTTGGGCAATACATTTTCTCTCTCAGCTTAGTATAAAATGCACACCAAAGCAGTGGGGTGGATCCTGCTCCTGCCACGGATGGTCAGCACCTGCTGCAGGCCAGATCCAAGGGGGTCACTCGTCACCTGGATGGAACAGCCTGGCCCGCTGCCCCTCCATACTATCTGCTCCCTAAAACACGAGCCACGACACCGGAAAAAGGTAAAACCATCGCAGTGAGAGAGAGAAACTTATTTCCCCATTGAAATAATGGCTTTGATTCAAATTACAGCTATAAAAGTTATAAATATATAACCCCCTTGGCTCTCCTTATGCCTATGGAGAACCCTACTATTACTGTACAACACCATTTAAGAAGGTTTTATAGTTGGGATGTTGTTTTGTTTCTTAAATGCCCCAATGTCTTGACCTCCTTAAACCAGAGCAGCTGCTGCCACACCAACCATATGGAGCAATAAATTACTGGCTGCCATGACTACAGATACGGGCTCCTTCTGCTGTCTGGCTGCACCTCAGAGGGTGGAAAAAAGTGTCTTCATGGAAGAGCTTTTGAGGCTGGGATAGCTCTGAGTATTAATGATCAAGAAAGCACCTTGAAAAAACGAGTAATTGAAGTATCGTATCCAACTTTCACTGGGCATGACTCAACCTCATCTGTAAAAGGCTACCAAGGGACACACGTGCACATATACACTACAGAAGAAAGAGCCTGTCCATCAAAGTACAGACTGAATTAGAGGTTCACAAGCTCCCTAAATAACAGCATCCTACATTAAGGTACAATTCCATATATACTGAAGTGACAAGAGCATCTATTGAAAATGTAATGTTGTGACTGGAAAATAATGGGGCTCCTGGTCTTCCAAAGTGTGCCAGCTGTCATTCACTATTTATGATGATTTCTAGTTTGGGGCATTTTCCTTATGAACTTTGCAAATTAACACAGTACCTTGTGGGAGGGAGTAACAGAACAAGCAACTTTCTGAACAGCAGTGTGATCCATAAAAGGGTATAAAAAAGATTTCACACAGCCCCAAGTGTTACATCCACACTTCAAACTACTTCAAAAATTATGCAGATCTACTAATGCTCATGTCAGCCAACACACATAACACTGGAAACAGATTATCTTGACATGTTTGCGACAAAAACTAATGGCACGGTACAAGGCATCAGAGGCTGCTCCCTGCCGAATCCGCTCCGCTCTCAGCTGAGATGCGCACGATAACGTCTGGGTTTGTCCTCCAGCTTAACAATTTAAAAGAAGATTCAATATAATAGCTCCTGACAGGGCTGGAGATCACACAGACTGAACTTTCAAAGTGTTTTTCTCTGAAAAACAAGCTGGCTGTGACAAACAACAGTTTTTATTTTGCTTATTATTTAATAACAAAACATTACACAGCTCAGTACATAAAGGAGAAAGAGCGGTGAGAGGTAATAAACCCACCTCACTTGCATCAGGCTGTTCATCCACCAAAAAGTCTGACAACACCATAACAATCTCCTCAGTGCAATCCTGCAAGTAATTTGGAAACTCACCCAAAGCTCTGTTTCTTACTGAATTTTAATTTAATCCACCCAAGTAGGGAACATCTCATTGCTGCTTACCGCCCATGCTAATTTTATACACGGATGGTCCCAGAATACACAATGGGAAGCAGAGATTGAACAGAGCCCACAGCCACAAGCCTGCAGTGTAATTATGCAGGTCATCCAAGACAACTGCCCGTGAAACCTATATATCCATGCACAGGCCTTTCATGTGCAGGGACAGAAAAAGCTATTGAGAAATGACTCAACAAGAGACGGGTCAGGTTCTTCACGCTGGCCGAGATCCTCCTCCCACCTGAGGCCAGATGGTTTTGCCTCAGGAGGTCAGTTTACCAGACATCTGTGTGAGAAGGAAATTAATATAAATGTTTATCCAGGCTAAGAGTGCCCTTTAATTAGGTACCATCAATGTTATCCTTACCGGAAAGCTGGGAATTACCTCTCTGCAAGGATTGGAAACACAACAGCATCAGGAGATACTGACCCACCGCCCGGCCATTCGGTCAGGACAAAGGGGCAACCCTCATGGACTTGGATGACTGCTCTTTTCCAGAGGGTAAAACAAAGACTGCAATGACAACCATAACCCTGGAGCACCTCGGGGTTTGCACATCCAGCTGTGGATCCCATCATCTTCTACATCTGCTTCCGGCTGAGAGCCAGATGCTCACAGGAGCCGTTCCCTCTGCTCGAGAGGAAGCGGAGGCACACGGCCAAGGCCATGGCTGCCTGTGACACCCATGAACAGCAGCGTGATGCCCTGAGGACAGAGGCTGGGGGTCAGGGTGCACTGTGCCACCTCAGAAGTCCAGATACAACCACAGACAGCATCATGCTCTGCAGAATGACGAAGCATCCGTGATGCTCACACCTCGAAACCGTCTGTGCCTGAATGTGAGGAAGGCAGGTGGTTTTGGCTTTCTCAAGACCAGGCTCTTCACCCAGTCCAGCTCACCATCACTGCGAAAGCCCCAAGGAGTTTCCCTGAATTGCTCCCCCAAGTGACAGGGCTGCAGAGACCCCAACTAATGGCAAAGACTCCAACTAAGCACGTCCAAACTGCAATGAGCTCAGCTCACACACAGCGAGGTCCCTTTGGAGACGGCTCATGCCAGTGCTGCCAGCTGTACAGACGTGACTGATGGAGCAGCAGGCAGGGTCTGAACCCTCCTGGATACTAAAAGACAGCTAAGCCACTTCATGCTAATTCTGCTCCAACATCCCTGCATGAACTCCACCAATCTACCAACAGTCAGTGCGTTCGTCCTGTTTCTAAGCAAGCAACACTACAGAAAGAGCCATTTCAAGCAGGAAAAAAGCAAACTGAAGTGACAACAAAAACTACAGTGAAATGAGGAATTGTTTCCTCTTCTGATTCCCACTCAGTCCTCTTTCATGCTGGATCAGAGGAGCTTGGCTTTCATCAGTGCAGCACCAGACAACGCGGCACTGAGAACATCTTCAGTGCTAATGAGAGCAGCCTCTCCCAGCAAACGCCTGGAACTGAGCGCTGAGGGACCAAAACTCACAGGAGGAAACTGGAAAAAAGTAAGAATCTCTACCATTCACTACAGAACAGATTTACCAGTGAGGAACTAAGCACCTACATCACTCATCAGCAGGCTTTTGAAAAGCAGGAACTTGGCTAGTGTGTCGTGAGCTGAACACCTATTTCAGGCTTTTCAGAAAGGAGCAGGGGCCATGACATCTGTCTTCAATAATCCAACTCAGAGCGGGCAGTATTTTTCTGCATAGCTGCAGTACTCTTTCCTCAATTAGATGCTGGAAAAATAGCAACTTGCTGCTCTTCCCACTGACTAAACCAACAGATTTTCAACAGCAAAAATGAAAAGAATGACATCTAAGGCCACCTTATTGGGACCAAATGAAATTATGCTCCTGCAGCAGATCCCAAACAATATCTGCACATATCTGCTTCTAAAGGAAATTGCTGCGGACCATGGGAAATTACAATTGCTCCAGGACAAGAAAGGCTGACTGATCCAATATTTCTGGTTGACACACCTTCTTCCTGGGTTTGTCAATAAAGACACTGATGAGCTCATCTCTCCACAGGTCAGGAAAGTATTAGTTGAAAATATGCTATTCCTTTCACCATGGAAATTTTTCCAGATGAAATGATGGCAGCAAGGCAAATCTGCACCTTGCTGAGAAAAGCTACTTAAAATAAGGAAGCTATGAAGCATTTTAATGAAGGTAAATGAGTAATCATAATGGTCTCAGTTAAGCAAGCCTAATGGCAGTGTCACTTTTAAAACATGGGCGTGAGACAACTCATGTGGTGACAATCCATATGTCTTAACTATCGTGTAGCGCCGTCTTTCCAATGGCAACAGTGCAGAATGCAACTGCCATGGCAGAAAGAACCATTATTAGCAGATAAGGCAAATAAAAATAATTTTTAAATCGTGCCCGAAACTATAGTAACAAGAAATGAAATTTTAAAAGTTAAATGAACACATTATCATCTCAACAGAAGGATTATGCTATTGAAAAATTCTCAGCAGTAGCGCTGCCGTCTGTTTCTGGTGCAAATATATTTTTCTAGACTCAAGCAAGGAGGATTACAGATAGTTGCTTTTGGACAAGTGTTTTTGATCAATCTTAACCTCCGGAAAACTTCAAATGAGGCAAAAGATAAAAAGAAAACACCTTAGTAACCTGCAGTCTCTGGGAACAATTCACCGAGGCTGTTATACCCAAAGGTGATGCCAGATCGATCGCTGGATCTTCCCTGTTGACATTACAAGGATAAAAATCATGCCAGACAAAAGAGTAACTCACTTCTTCCACACTTCCAGTAGCCTATACCACCGGGCAAATTCAGTTTCTCTCATCCCATTACGCAGGCAAAACTAATACTTCAAAATTCAAGTAACTATAGATTCATACAAGTAATCCATCAAGGAATAAAGATGGATGACTGATTTTTTTTTTCCTTGTGTCTGGTCTATTATACATTAAAGAGCAATTTCACTGGCAGTCATCTGGAAATCAATGTATTCCAAGCTTTATTTTATGATTACTAACATTCCCCTTCGTAACTCATTTCTAATTATAAGCAATAAATCATTCCTTCTTGCTTGTAATTTATAACAGCCAATTATGGCAAACCTCTTATTTAAATAGCAAATCTCACTGTAAAACATCACATATTTTGAGGTATGCACAGAACATCTAATCAGCCAGCCGAACGGTAGAGCGATGATTTAACGTGGGTTTTGCAGCCACCAAGGAGACACAAGTGGAAGAATCCACTCTCCCCAGTGCCCTGTGCACACACCAGAACTTTTCAAAACTGAAAGCACAGGTCTCCTCTGCCTGACTTGATGTAGAAGAGATTTACATGCAGCAACAAGTGAGCCAGGACACAACTCAGGGAAGGCTGGTGTCAGGGATTCCCTTTACTGTGTCAGGAAATGAATAAAGAGCTTGTGGCAGAAGAAGCTGTAGGTTAGTTAAGTAAGAACTTCTGGGCAACGTCTAGTTACATTTTAGGAACTAGCAGTGAAAGAACACAGCTCTAAATTTAATACTGAAAAAAAACCAACTCAAGCAGCTTTTCCCATGTCTGGATTTATGTTTGAAACAGGCTGGCCTCCTCCTCCCGAGCCAAAGGACTCCCCCATGCATGGCCCAGGTGCTCGACATCACATCTACTCCCTGTTACACGGGTTTTGGAGGTGTTAGCATAGAGTATGAGCAAGGCACTCCCTCAGATCACTCCTCCCCATCCCTCCCAGCCAGGAGAGGATCAGGCAGACTGAAGCAATGAAACAGTCGGCAGAGAAAAAGTGTCACCAAATAAATCCAGATTCTTCCTTCGGGGAAAAGCCTTTAATGGTGGTTTGCTATGGCAACTCTTACCAACAGAACACCAGCAAAGAAATGTAGTGGAGGATGTCAGATAAGACCAAACAGGGTCAGTCCAAAAGCACAGGCAAGGACACAGAAAAAAAAATCTCAGTTATATTTGTTCTTCAGTGTAGGTCTGAGTAACAGGCATGTGAGTGCAAACACAAGAGAGAGGCTTCTTATAAATAGCTCTGCTGGGATTTGTCCGTTAGGAAAAAAACCTCACTCTTGTCAGAAAAGTATTTGATACAATTTTGGATACAGAATTTATTACATGAGAAACTGATCTCAGGAACGTGGAAGTGGTTCCCACTGAGATTTTATTCGGTCATCACACAGCTCGAGTGTGTTCCAGCTTCACATCGTGTCATCTGGTAAGCGTTTACAGTAGGAATCTAGGGAACTGGATTTGGAAAAAATCCATCACAACTGACCTAAATCTGATCTGACCTGAATAATCAAACCGAATACCAAATTCAAAAATGGCTAGACAGAAGAGAGGAGCGGGAATCCTTCAGCTGCAGGAGTTATGTCACGCTTTCCTTGGCCATACATTGGGTTAGACACCCCTCTTTTTTTTTCCCAAACAGCCATGGTGAGGGAGGCTGTGGAATATCCCCTTGTTCCAAACGTGTCGAGGACAAGTGCACAAGTGCTGCAGGCTCCACTGTGCTCCCGTTCCCTTTGAGGTACCATTCATTCATGAGAAAATGTGGTGGTGCATTCCTCCCCCCCAGGCCGCACTACGACCTAAGTGAAGCACCTGGAAATGGGGAATGGAAGACAGCAAGAAATTAAGAAAAGCCAAAGAGAATGCTTTGGAAGGGCAGTGGTGACCATGTCGGTACCATCCGGCTGTGTCTTTGCCACAGAGTCACCCCAGAGGGTGGCCTTGGCTGATGTGGTGCTGCAACAACCACTGGGTAATGCCTTGTTAGACCCACGGCCACACCAGCCCACCCTACAACCACGTGTCATGGTCACAACCTGTCTTGTCACCAAGCCCTGCCCTATTGCTGCTTCAGGGTCTCAGGGGGTTACAGTGCCAGCATTGCTTTATTGCTGAGAGACTGAGCTGAAGATGTACAGGTGCAGCACCACCTAAGCACCACCCAGCAACTCTCCATAGATGGGTCATTCTTTACAGAGACCTTGTAGTGATGTGTTCAACAAAAAGTTTCACCACTTTCAAGACTCCTTATCTTCTTTTTATGAGAGATCTAAGTATTATTTATTAGTCTTCTCCAAACACAAAGCTCAAAGGCATTTTAACATCTGGTTTATTCTCTCAGCAGTGAGAACAAAAACACTCTGAAGAAAACTAAAAAATCACTGGCTTGATGTTGATGAAACTTCGGCAGTATTTCTGGCAAAAACTTTGAACAAGGATGCAAAAAACAGCCTGTAGAAAACTGTAAAGGGAGGGAGAAACAGACACCAAAGCCCATAAATTTCATTTTGAAAATAAGGCGTCATTCTCATTATGCCTGTGGATGTGTATCTTCCCCATATAGAGTTTTAAAAGCTTTATATAAACTATACTTCTAAGCAAGCTTGTAATTAGCTAGGGGCAGGCTTGGCTTTAATTACAGCTTGAAGAGGCACACATCATGGAAATACTTAGCTAATAACCACAGCGATGCTCTGTTGATGGCTGAGGTCAGGCCAGCATGTGATTGCCATGTAACCACCTGAGTACTTTCTGTCTTGTGTAAACTGGGCTCCCTAATGAAGGAGCAGGACTGGTCTGTCAGGTCTTGCTCCCTGCTCTGCCATGCAGGCCAAGCCAGGCTTTGCTGGCAGCAGTGCTGAGATGTCCTGAGTGCCTGCATCTGGCCTCCCTGCTCCTTACAAGTATGCTGTGGGATACCTGTTCTCACCTCACCTGGAGATGCTGTGCAAAAGGAACCAGGGAACCTCGACCTAAGTGATGAAACTGCACCATTTCAGCATCAGGCAAGATCAGCCTCCACCCGGTGCATGAATTGGTCAGATACCAGCACACACTGTGAACGTGTATACATTAACCTGTACAGCTTTTTTCAAAGTCAACATGAGGTTGATCCCACATCCCATCCCAAAAACCCAAGAGGATAATCTATAGGAAGAATATACCTCCAAGACAAAGTTCCTGCAAGTTCATACAGCTCTCTCACAACTTTGGATCCTACCTCTACTGACACAAGAAAGGACCAGAAAGTAAACTGTACTTTATTCCAACCTCAGAAGCTGCTTGCCTGGCAATTTCTACTTGGGTATAAGTATGCATGGATAACGAAGTGCAAAACCAATACAAATCACTGGGAAAATGGCTATTTACCATCGAATATGACACAAGTTTAAAATATGCATTGCTACACACTGTGGGTGCTTGCTCATACACTCCGTAATGTACCAATGAATCACTGAACTGGGTCACAGAAACCCTTCATGATCAAGAAGTCCTGTCTCCTTCACAATGCATTTGGTACAGATAAAGAGATGAGTATAAAAATGCAGCCACATTTTCTTACGGAAAGAAAATTCCAAATGGAAATGTTAGGAAAGAAAACAATATTAATTGCTGTTTTAAAATCTGTGTACAATATGTGCAACTGCTTTTGAGAGAGGAGAACACTGCTGCTGATGTGGGGAGCGGACAGCACCACCTTCTCCAGTGTCTTGTGCAAGGCTGCACATCTGTGGTGAAGTTAGGTGAGCTTTGCAGGGGATCCTATGTGTAAAGCAGAGTTACTTGATAGTGTTTTGCTTTAATACAGCTTAATACTAGTGTTAATAGATAGAATTATCCAATAGAAACCTCACTGTAACTGCAGGGGAGATGCCTCTCACAGCCTCTCATGCTGGTTTAACTGGATCAATTGGAAAACCAGTCCAGGTGAAGACTGTGCTGCCCGCAGATGGCTGCACGTGGCTGATGAACAGGAGGCAGCTCTGGGCCACCAGTCCCTAATCTGGCCCAGTCAAAACAAGCCAGGTGAGCCTAAGGAGACATCTGCTAACTATTCTCTTTGAAATTGCTGGAGTTTTCACAATCAGTTGAAGGGCACTTGCACAAACAGGTCAGGCAGCAGATCTGAGCACGGAGCAGCTGAGTTCAGCTGGGAAGACGTTTTCCTGACCTTGGCTTACAGCCACTCAGGTGGCTCCCAACACCTCCTCTGCACCAAGCCCTCACCAGGACGGGTGGAGGGCTGACCCCAAACTCAAACATTCAGATGGCCAAAACTTCTGTAGCTGGGAATCAGTCACTCCCCGTCAAAGCAAAACATGGCAAAACCCACGTGACAGGATCTGTTTAAAAACCCTTACTCCACCTCAATTTTTTACTCAACCCTTCCAAGAAATTGTGGCCCCTGGTGCGTAATTCTTCAGCCAACAAAAATCCAGCTTCTGAGAAGGGCCAATGTAAAACCCAGGCAAGCAATTCCTCTTGCTGAACATCCTTTCCCCTCCACTGTAGCTATGGAAGATGCACTAAAAAGAAAATTACTGCAGCTACAAGGCTCCACTCAAAAACTGCTCGTCCACATCCTCAACTCTGTGCACACAGAAATACTGAGGGGTTGGGGCTGTCCTTCAGCACTGTGCTGCTCCATCTGAGAGGGAGTCACATAAATGCTATGTAAGCTACACTCCTACCACAATTACTAAGATATGGGCTGTGAACAGTAAAAGAAGTTCAACTGACCATGAAATGTGCAAGTACTACAATAAATAGATATTTATACAGTCGCATTTATATAGAATTCCTCCTTCCCATCCTATCATTCATATTCTGACGCCGTATTGTGTCTAGTTTTTCAGACAATTTTGGACATATAACAGATTTTAGTACAACTCTAGTGACAATGTGTAAAACCTGAAACAAATGCTATCCATCTCAAGTAAATCCCTGCTTTTTCCTTTGTACCTAGCAGAGCTTGCTCTCCAACCCCATCGCGAAATAATTGTATCGAACAGAGAAGACAGCAAATTCCCACTGTAGTTCAAATCCCTCTAAACACTAACCTATGTTTGAAGATCAATAAAAAAAATGTACTTTCAGGTTAATCTTCTGCCTTTTTTCTTTTTTTTTTTTATTTTGAACTTCAACCCCTTGCATTAAAAATTCACAGCAAAGAAACCGATATTCCTGCAAGACCTGAGCTACTCGAAGGGAAGTGCTCAGCAGCACTGCGAGGAAGCTGGGCATGCACAGCCACTTTCCAGGCTTTGTGCTGCACGCACCCTCTCCAAAGGGAAGGGGCTCCCCGCCGCACACAAAGAGGAGGCTGTTTGGGCTGAAGTCACAACTTCAAAGACCAGCAGCACAGAATTTGCCAACTTGCTCGGCCATTCAAGCAAATGTCAACTGAAACAAAAGCACACCGAGGAAAAGTTGTTACCGAATGCCACGCTGGGAAAAATAATGCAAATTTGTATCAATGATCAACTTAGCTTTTTAACTGAGCCTAATGAGCAAGTTGCTTATGGGTTTTTTTTTTTCATCACCACACTCATTTTGCTGTCTAAAGGCATTTCTGAAGCATCAGTTTTAGAAAAAACTCGATTTAAAAAAAACAGTGACACCCTCTCCTGCTTTTTTAAGAAATTTTAATGTGTCAAGTTTACATCTCCTACATTCTGTACTTGGTCAAAATATGCAGCAAACGCCTAAGAAGTGCTTGGCCCCAGGGAGACAACAGTCTGCACAGACTCACTTGTAACATCCGCCCGCCTTTCAGCTGTTTAATCTCCATACACTGCGTTTTCTTTATCAGCACTACAGCATCGCTCCACTTTGCCTTAGTTTTTTGTGTCTACAAAGTATCGTGAGAACATCAATACTTGGCAAGCTAACACTTGGGCTTTTAGCATGACATCACAGATCTCTGGGTTACTTTGCTCCGTTGGTTAGTAAAATGTTACAGCAAATAAATAGTTGTATAAAAGAGGGCTTTTTGTTGTGTGGGGGTTTTTTAATGCAATTTAAGTGCTATATTGCAACATAAACACTTTTTACTGTGCGTGTTTTTATGGAAAAAGTTTTACAGAGTAAACTGCTTTAAAGAAACTGAACCAGATTTAAACACATGCACGATAGACTTACATTGGAAATTAATTTGGTAGCAATTTATGATCTTTTGGTGTGAATTTTCACAGTCATTCTTAGAGCAAGAATTTATAAGTTCAGAAGTGTTACGTTTTGCCTGGCCTCAATGGGGAAATTACAGCTCTAAGGTTCTTGTTACCTCTGGGCTTCTGAGTATTAATAATTTATTTGAAAATCTTAGTAGAAGAACAAGAAAGCGGCATAAACCTCTTAAACAAAATACACGTTTCTACCATGAACACGCTCCACACAAAGGTGTTAAAACCAATTGCCAACACTTGCAAAAGTTGATCAATCCAATATTGAATTCATTTACTGCCTCTACGTCTTCCCACTGAATTCTGATGCCCATGCAAGCAGTCCTAACACTCAAATCCCCCATCCATGTAACAGGATAAATGTGAAGAAATACACTTCAGAGACGGCATTCGAGTGATGCGGTATTTGCACCAAATGGCAGCACCACGCGGAGAGCCCAGGAGCAGATTTCTCTCATCTCTCAACAAAAGCAGTCTGAGGAGGCCACAGAGCAAGTTCCATCCCTGCAGCCATGCCCTGGGCTCCTGGCCCACCAGCCCTCCTGGCAGCACAAGAAGTGTTGTTGGAAAAACCAGGCTGGAACAGCTCCCCTCGCCTGCCATGCGCCGATCCCTGCGATCCCTCCACGGCCCCCATTAACAGCTATCGGTGTTTAATGCACTTTAGCTCGGACACAGAATCACACCTACGGGGTGTTCCAGCTCCCAGGAAGCTCAGGGCACAGACTCGGGAGCTTGGGGTCACCAGTCGCTCTCCTGTAGACATCACCTAAACAAATCCTCCAGGATGATGCAGGAGAGCCCAGGCTGATCTGAAGCCTGACCCACCAAACCCAGCTCTGCCCTCCTCCCACTTCCCAATTTTCAGAAGAGGACTCCATCAGACTCACACCAGCACCAGCACCAGCATCTCGGACCCAATCAAAGCCGATTGCTCCCAAATGCTGGTATCCACCTTTGCCAGCAAGCAAGTCCAGGTGTGCGCTCTCTTACACAACCAGCATTTTTGCAGCCCAGCTTTTGCCTTCCTTTCCCTCACGCGTTTCAACATCACAGTTCAGATAAGATGATGTGCAAGCCCCTTACATTTTTTGAAGGATAACAACACCCCGAGTAGGTGTCTTTAGCAGCAAGAGCTAAAAAGTTAAGACTCTACATGTCAAACTGCAACTCAAAGTTGGCTTTAGTTCTGACACAAACAGCGTGCAAGCCTCATATTTATTAAAAACAGATGAAACAAGTCTCAATTCTTTTTGAATAGCAGAACAACTGAAGAGACCTGGTGGAGTTTAGCACAGTGGGAGGTTTAGTTGTCTATCACCACACGTTTAAACACTTGAGGTCTCTGCAATAAATGTTGAATTGAATTCGCCATCAAAAGACAAAATCCATGTTCTATCTGCCAAAACCTTTAGCAGCCTAAACAGAAAATGTCACAATTGATTTTCAGCAAGGGTATAGAAATAAAAACCAACATTTTCAAGTCTTTAGGGGATAGATAGATAGACAGATAAACAGCATGACAGACGGATGAATTTATTGCTACAGGTAATTTTTTTAGTCCTCCTAAGCAAAAATCAGGCTTCAAATAGATTGTTACAGCTAAACAGATTAAGAAAAAAACCCCGAACTAATGAGTAATTTTATTGTTAAATTCTCTGGTCTGTCACAACCATCAGCCTAGAGGTATAAAGCAAGCAGATTTTTCTTCTAAAACACTACTGTTTTATTTGCATTAAGGTTAAAGAGCTTCCTCTCTCCTTGACTGGTGTCAGATATAATAAAATAAAACCATTTGAAAGGAGAAAAAAAAACCGCCCAGAGCCATTAAAGGTGCTGTTTTGGAGGCTCTTTTCCTCCCTCTCCACTGCTCTGACAAAGTCATGAACTACCTTTGGGCTCACTTCACACCACAGAGCTGCTGCTGGGGTATGCCTGCAGAGCCCTCCCAAACCCTGTTCCCCTCACCCCCTGGCCAGCTCCGGCTCTCGCTGGCCACGAGATGCATTTGCTGTGGGAGGAGGCAGGGCTGGTGCATTCTCAGATTCCCTCTTCTCTCTAAATTTAGCAGAGGTTTAAAACTCCTGATTTAAAGGGTGCAGTGAAATAGAGAGCAAAGGAAAGGCGAGCCAGTGTCCATAAACTCTCAAGGTTGACTCCAAGCATTTACTGAACTACACGATGCTGGCAAGCGGCAGCGGCTGCTGAGCTGATAAGCCGTCTGCTCTGCTCACAGCCAGGCTCCCACGTTTGAAAGGACTGTGAAATAAGCAACTTCATAACACAGCTATAAGGGAATTAATGCTAATATTAGAAAAACGAATTTGAATAATCAGGCTCTGCAAAATGCAGTCCTACTAAGCAGCAAGCTGGACCACTTTCAAAGCTACCACGAAACCTGTTTTCATACAACCCTTTTGACGTGAACACCAGCATCAGATTTTAGTTTCCCCTTCTGTTTGCTACACTAAAAACCCAAACAAACAAACAAAAAACTTAAAGCAACTGCTCCTACTTAAAATAGTAAAACATCTGTGAGAACGGCCACCAGAGTGGGGAAATAATTAGCTGATGATTTGTTTCTTTAGGACTAAACCCACTTTAACAGGGTCAACAGGAGCAATGGTGGAGAGAGGTCAGGACAGCTCCACTTCACAGCAGCGCGGCCCCCGGGTTGCAGGCAGGAGTTTCAGCTTCCCCCATCCCAAGGAACGTGTGACAGCCCCACTCATGCAGGAGAAACAAACCAGCCCTGGTGATTTACAAACTCCTTTTAAGATGTTTTCAAACCCTTTTGCAATTCTACTTGTGTGAGTGGCTGGAAAAAAGAAACTGCAGGTGCTGACTCTCATGCAGAGAGTGACCCAGCCTGGCATCTTCATCCTCCCTTCTCACCCATTAGTGACTGGGACATGCAGCACCCTTTGCTTGCACATAGTTATGGTTCACCTCCAGCTACAGAGGACCCTTGGAAGTGAGTAAATGCTTCACCATCACCATTTCTCTCTAAGTTCATGAGTGCCTTAAGGAAGAAATTCAGACTCTATCTAATCAGATACAGCTCCAAGAGGAGACCAAGATCTTAATTCACTTCAGTATTTGGCTTTGAACCTGTGTTTTGACTACGCTGTCTTCAAACACAGCACCCAACCTTACCACCACTGAGACTCTCCTGCTGTCCCACTGAAATTAGTCTTTTCCTCAGCTGCATCCCAGCTCTGCCCTGCCATATGCTGCTGTTTCCATCATCTACACTCCAAAAGCTTGCACACTTCCCTGTTCGTGGGCTCCTCACACCACACTCCGGATGGGGCTTCAGCATTTCCTCCAGATTAACATCACTATGTTCTCTCCTGCTGAAACCACCCTAATGACTCCCATTCTCTCATCTGCAGAGGCAAATGATTCTCCAAGACAGACCTAATGCCTCCCTAATCTGTCACGTGCTGCTCCTCCAATGAGTGGCCCAAATTGGTCTTTTTGTAGAGCCTCATATCTAATTTGCAGTCCACTATCTCTCTATCTTTTTCAGCCTTATGGCTTTTACAGCTTCTGCTCCCATGTTCGTCCGCGTTTCAGATTGTATTTCTTTGGATGCATTAGCCTGGATGTTTTCCAAGATGCTCTTTTTTATTTCCTGCTCTTGGTTATATTTTTTTCCTTAGCAGCACTACTTTGCACAGCCATTTTCAGTCGACTTTGCCGTATGACTCACTTTATTGTCTCCTGCAGATTTCATTAGTGCAGTTCTCCAACTCATTATGGGGTAGGACTGAATTTCATGCATTGTTCAAGCTTTCCACAAAACATCTTCTTGCAAGTTAGCACCCTCCTTGCTGTTCACTTTGGCAGTCGTGGAACTGCTCCTCAAAAGGAAAGATCTTGGGGTAAGAGAATCTGCCTAAACAGACTAAGTTTCCTCAAGTGCTACGAGGAAAATGCCAACAGAGAATCTGGGTGTGTTATCGCCATTAGCTCCTGGAAGACTCTGGTTTTTCCCATGACCTGTTTTGTTAGGTATTTGAAGGTAACTCCTTGCCAGGAACAGATGGTGTTCAAGCAGACAACTGGCAAAGGATCCAGAAGAGTGCACTGAGATGGTGGTGTGTGAAAGTCTGGCCCGTTATCCAAAACAACGGTATGAATACAACGGGAGCTGCCAAAAGGCATTGTTTTGGAAAGAAAATGTAGTAAGTAGGACAAAAAAACCCTGTAGGTGACGAAATTGAAGAAACTTTCTGACACAAGGATGGTGCCTTGGCTATTAGCTCAATTTTTGAATTTGTATCAAATAGTCTACAGATGGTTGGAAGTGAGTAATGCTTTGACACGTGCCCGGATAAAAGAATATGATAATGATCTTCCACAGATGTGATGGCACAATTAAAATAGCGGACAAGAGAAGCACTTTTTGAGAAACACTCAAAACCAAACAAATCTTACAGCTCCACCAAATGCCTTCAAGTGGCTGAATAAATTTCCTCCCCGTTTTTACTCCAATATTACCTTACTTCAGACCAAAAAAGGGTAACGTAGGAGACCTTCAAAAGAATTACGCTATACATTATGTATGTGTTTCAAATAATCCCCGCTAACTCCAAAAACATTTCATTTTCAGAAATTGCATACTCGCCCAGCATAAACATTTCTAATGATGCAAAATAGAACCAGAAGGGATCCATCTCCTTTCTAATGCTAAATATTGCACAAGTAACTACCATCTTTGTAATCTTAATGCTGCATCAACGCAATTTCCGAAATAGAATACAAAATTGAGAATAAATTGTTAGGAGATTACTCTTCAAGAAAACTATTGCCAGTAAGCTCCTAATAAGACCTGTCACTTTGACCTTCATGCATATTTTTTAACACCTTCACTTGCTGCAATGTTTGTGTGAGTCTAAGTGCAATGAAGAGCCCATTTAGGGAGCAGTCCCTCGTGCATTACACCTCAGCAAGCCACAACCTTGAAATACCCATGGAACCATTTAAAATATTTACAGCCCCCAAGGTCAAGCTCTGGAGATCCTGGACAGAAATCTATCACACTCTGAGAAATGGAAACATTTCTGCCAAACCTCCCTCCCTGAAAAAAGTATGGTTAACAACAGTGTCAAACAGTTGTTTTAAGCAAACCCTGCAGATACAAGGAAACTCACATATTTTTTCTCATAACTCACCTCTCTGCAACACACAGGTAACATTAATCTTTAGAATGCTCCCTATAAAATTTAGAAAGGGGTCCTAACCACAAAGATTTCACTCCTTTATTTTGAATGGCTGTGTTTCTGGGGAGCTGGGGGTGCTGCAGGTGGGAAGCCAGAGGCAGCATTACAATGCCAAGTGCCAAACACCGCAGCAGAAAAGCCCCATAAAGCTGTTCACCAAAGACTGCCCTGTTACACTATTACTCATCAGGGGGCAGCAGGGCCAGAGCAGCTGCTGCATTTCAGGCCGTGATGTAACTCACTGTATTGTTGCAGAAGCTCCACTGAATGCCCTGAGGTGTCATCGCCCGTTCATGCCAGCTCCATATTTCTCTCATATCAGTGCATATATCTACCATTTAACGGACATGCAGGCAACTCCACACTTTGCAACATCACAATCTACTTGGAATTCATCTTTTGCCCCTTAAGCGTCCCTCCCTGCACATCACCTGTAAATGATTTTGATTAGGGCATCTTAAGCACAGTCGAACGATTTTGATTACGATATGATGTTCTCATAATTGAGCAATTCAGGGAAAGTTCTAGTTTTATGTAGACACCATTTTGAAAGAAGCTGTTTGCTCTGTTCCTCCCACTTAAACAGCAAGTTGATCCTTCTCATTCTAACCAGCAACTGAAGGCTACAGAAGAGCTACGAAGCCCACAACACAATGCTTGCATAACCATTAACTAAATGTTTGCTGCGATCAAGGCAATAATTAAAAGCCATTAAAAACAAGCCACAGGCTGACCCAGCATCAGTCTCAACCTTTCAGGCAATGAGAACTGTCACTAGAAGTGACAACTTTCTGGCTCATCAGGACACTGGCAAAAAAAAGGCCCCAAGAAATCTTGTAATTTTTTTAACAAGATCCTAGTCTATCTCACAAGTGAGGTTTTCCACTGCCAGATGGTCGATAGGAATGCTAATGGAAAGAGTTGAAGCTGAAATAAATCTGCCACTTTTAATCAATCACAGACAACCGTGTCATCAATAAGGGACTCGTGTTATGACAAACTCCCTTTGGTTCTCTACAAGCAAAGTTGATAAAATGCATCTCACCTATGTATTCCTTACCAATACTGGGCAACTTTAACATAGGTGTTTTTGAGGGTTAAAGGTTATTTTTGAGGTTATTCCTTCCCTAGCAATGCTGTGATTTTGGATTCATCCTGAAAAAAACAACAGTTACTAAATGATAGAAGATATTTAGATACTAAATCAGTTGGGAAAAAAAAAAACCAAAACAAAACAAAAAATCAAACCCACACCACTAAAGCTCAGAAAGTCCTATTAATGTATAAAATCATGGAACAGTTTGGGTTGGAAGGGACCTTTAAAGGTCATCTAGTCCAACCCCCAAAAATCAGCTACTACCTGAAAGAAATTCACTCCTATTTTCAAGTCTCTGCTCATACACACAGGGTGCACTCTCCACCGTGTGGAAAAGATAATTATGAAAGGATAACTATGAAATATGCTGACACTCCATCCATCTCTCTTTCACTCCACTCCAAACTCTCCAAACATCTGGTGACCACAAAAAACCACAGAGACAGAAGTCACCAAGATAAACAAGTTCCTTTGTGAAAACTGGAATAGGAAGAGGAGATTCAAAAGAGTTCCTCCACCAAAGGGGAAGGAATCAACCATATCCCACACAGCCATCAGCCGTAGAACTGGGGCTGTCGCTTCGGGAAAGGGAGTGAATGATCAAGGGAAAAAAGATGGCAACCAGCAGAAAATCAGACTTTGCTACTTCCATTGCTCACTGGTTGCTTTACAAACATATTTTTAACAGAGACTTCCAAATTCAGCCTCAGTACGAATCGTGTCTTTTTGCTTTCACTGACAATTGTCCATCATTGTTTCAAAATGTAATTGCAAAACCAAGACTCTACTATTAGGTGAAGGAAATCTAATATTTTCCCAGATTAGAGGCAATATGGGATTCAGTTGCTTGAAAGAAAAAATAATAAATGACCAAAGTTACTACAGCACAAGACCAAACAAGTCACTCCAAATACATTTACGGAGACACAGGAAATTATAATTAGCCCAAACTTCATAACTTGTCTATCAGTACAGCAATAAATACATCACTAAAGATGCTTCTCCCTCCTCACCCAATTATAAACTCACAGTATCTAACAAAGACCGTAAGTCAACACAAAAAACTTTCAAGGTGGATTTGCAGCTCTCACTGGGAAAAATCAGGCCGACACAGACACTCCTTTGCCTTCCCTTCATCAGCCAACTGAGAGATGACATCTTTGCAACGATGAGCAGCAGAAATGAAGCAGTCGCATTTTGCTTGGGTTTCTTGGGCTTTTTTGCATCCCCATCCAAGAGTAACTGTGCTGGACAGGATCACTGGAACAGCATGATCATCCTTCAATATAATTGTGAAAGAATATTGAACTGTGTCTGCACACAGAGAGCACTGTGGATCCATTTTATGAAATAATGAATGCCAGGATGAGTATCCCAATATCTTCGAAATTTAAACCCAACTACTTTTATTCCAGTAATAATACTCTGAAAGATAATATGTTAGAGTTATTATAGACTGCTGCAGCATCATAGATTAGTCTCACAGTATTGATTCTCAGGAGACCAAAACGGCAGACACGTGAATGTTCCCTACAGTTTAATCAGTGAGCCCCTTTCAGTGTTTCTGAATTATTTTTCTCCATTTTCCTATTTAATATATTTTTTGTGCCTTTGAAGTTCTAAGGAAAAGAAAAACACAGCTATTTTCTCCTCTTAATGCAAAATGAACGACTTTTTCTAGACTTTGAGAGAACTGCAGTCTTAGGAGCCTAAGTTAGCAAGAAAGACAATAAATAACATTGCAACGTACTTGGCAAGAGCTGAAAAAAGATCATTAAACACACGGGCGATGCCCATCCTAAAAAGTCTCACAAAACAAGAAAGGAAAATATTTGCAGCAATAGAATAGACAGCATCTACAGCAATTTATCTGAGAAAGCTGTGGCATAAATCGGCAAAAACTCAGATGTTTTTGAGTAGATTGTTTCACCATTTCATCCCAAAAGCATGCACAATGCCTGAGTACATCCATTCGGTCAGGACCTGCCTCGTTAGGGACAGAGCCTCACCATTTTGTGTGGTGCCTGTATACATACCAAAATACACCAAATACACACCAAAACACACCCTACACATACCAAAATACACATCACTCAGGTTTGGGAGCGTGAACCAAAGTCTGCCAAGGTCAGTGGGACAAACTCCAGGCCTAGGTAAGCACAGAAAACCTTCAGGTGATCCATTAACAGAAGATTTGGGAGATTGGGATCACTTACCTAAAGCATTCCTTATCTCATCTTAATGACATTTTTAAAGCAGCTACATCTAAATTCCTTTTCAAAAATTCTCTTGAATATCAGTGCTTCTGCAGCTCCTGGCTTTGACTCTTTGGTTATGGTGGTAAATTGAGAGTGTTTAAATCATTTCAAATTTACCCTATTAAGTGAATTTAAACTGGAAGTTGGCCAGATATCTCTGGAGCAGTGATGTGGAGCAGAGTGCACAGGCGAGAGGAGCTCTGCTGTTCAGAGTGCTTTAGGAAAAGATAAGTCTTCCAATAAAAGCCTGAAAATCTTCATCAACTTTTAAAATTACTTGGAAGTAGAGCCTGAAATGGGTCGCCTCTGCTCCACTATGTCTCCCACAGCATATGCCAGCACCCTGCCCAGCACAGGCAACAGCAGCACAAACATCAGCTCTTAAAACTGTGGTCTGTAGAGAGGTAGGGCATTAAAGGTTTTGATTACTGTGCTAGAAAAAGCTGTAGCTATTTCATTTGATTTAAAATGGGTTTTAAAATGAAATCAGCAGATACTGAAATTGAAAAGAGAGGGAAAGTAATTTAGACAAAAATGCATCTGTTCCTGTGGCTGGCCTCTTACAAGCACTCTGCAAAAACCATCTGAAGTCTGGACTTCCCTCAGTTGCAAATCCTATCAGCAAATGCTGAACCATAAACTTGAGTTTTCTAGTGTCTGGACTTCACCAAAAAGTTAATATAACGCTGTGCTTAATACCTGTGAGCTACTGAAGTAGCAACAAAGTAATGAATGTACACTATACTGCAAGCCCACTCAATGCCTTGGATCTCAGGATTTCCTACTGCTTCATAATTTAAGACTTCCTTAAGCTTTAAGGAGTAATTTTAAATTGTGACCCAAAGCTAACAGAAAACTACAGCCTAGTAATCATCGGATCTCAGAAATGTTGTCAATTCTCCCCATGAGATAGAAATAAATGCATGAAACCTGCATTTTCCTCCAACAGCTATTTAAAGAATTTTTTTCTGTAAAACTTGTGTGTGTGTGTGTGTATATATATGCATGTATAAGAATATATATGTAATTTCAAAAAAATCCAGACTCTGAGGATTACTATGCTGAAAGGCAAACTTTCAATGTGATGTAAGTGCATTCGTATTTTCTTCTGCTGAACAACGTAAGAGTTATTTATCCACTCCTGGATAAAGCACAGGAAGCACCTGAAAAATGTTGGCTCGGTAAACGCGGCAAATCTTCCAAACAAGTTTGGGCAAATGAATCCCAGAGTCGGGTTTCCCATCCATCATGTCAAGAGTGGTGGGTTGTTTTTCCAAGGATGGCCAGCCTGACCTACAGCCAGGGCCGCATTGTTGGTGCCAGCGGGGGAAGGCTCCGGAGCAGGAGCAGGCTGCTGCTTCCTGAGAAATCACTCCTGAGCACAATGGGGCTCTGGGACACAATAGTGTCTATGGCTCCTTTTGATGTTTGGAGTTTTTCCAATCTCTTCAGGTTAGATTAAGAGAGAGGCAGCCAGGGTCGGCAAAGGTCAGCAAGATGAGGTTTATTTTTACAGAAACCTTTCCCTTCAATCCAAGACTTCTGCTCAGTCATTTGCTATGAAGTTATTTTGCATTATACAGAATTTACGATTCCTTACGGCTTACACACAGCACACTTTACATTCGACTCAGTTCGCTGGTTGCAAAAATGTCCAAACCTCAGTGGCTTTAAATCCTTAATTAGCTCTTTCTTTGTCTTTCTGCCCTTCATGGCTTCCCCACTCTCCTTCTTTTTTTTTTAAATAGAACAGAAACAACTATTGTCATCTCACGCCTTTAGATTTGTTGAATTGGTACGGTATTAGGTTTATTTTCACGAAATGTATGACACAGTCTATCTGAGCCATACAAGATCAATGTATGAAATCCAGTTAAAGCAAATTCTTTCATTACCCCAGTGCTTTGCTCTTGAAAAGGAACAAGAATATTCCAAGAAATAACAGGAAAATGAAAATAAGAATGGATAAAAAGTATCTCTATTCCTACAGGGATTTATGGAAATTTAAGGTATATATACTTTGGACTTTTCCCACGATGAGACTAAAGCTTTTTCAGCAAGCTTCTCTCTTGTACTTTTGGAGTATTTATGTTCTGACTTGAAAAATAAGTTACCGGTAATCTGATAGTAAGGCTCAATAATTTTAATATTCCAGATTTCCCAGAGGTCAAAATCACATTTGGACTGGACTAGATTGTAGGCAAAGAAAGCTCTTAATTCACCACTGCCTTTAGATGATTTTAGAGGTGGGGCAGGAAATAAACACGCAGGCAAGCAGCAATTTTTTTGCACTGCCACATCACTGAGAGCCATTGATGATCCTAATCTCCTGGACACTGTCCAGACGCGGAGGAGAAGGCTCAGAAGGTACAGCCTGACATGGGAACACCCAGAGAAAGCCCACAGGAGGCACCACCAGTGATACGAGCAACCCAAGCTGCTCTCCTACCCACCTTGTTCCACAAACAATCCACACAAAGGAGTTCACCCTTCTGCTGCTCTGTTCCCATCATTTTTTCTGTAATATTTCAATAGGTATGAATAAAGTGCAAACATGTCTAAGACGTGCTATATTTGCATATCAAATTTTAAGCCAATATTGCTTGCACACAGTTTATCTGGCAGGAAAAAGAACAAGCTTCTAAACCACCTTCAATTAAGCAGCACCTTCAGGCAGAGAATTAACCCTTACATTGACTGGACGGTCCCACCTCTGCCTCCAGGAACAAGGCAGCAGGTGACATTGCCTTGTAATAAGCTGCTGCAATGCCTTAAACTACCCTGATTTCTGTCTTGCTTCTCTTCATCTAATAATTTGATTCATTGTTGACTTTCATCTCCGTTATTAATTCATCAGATGACTGATTGATTCGACTACATCTTTAATCTGATGATTATCTCACTCAACTTCAGCAACAGCTTTAGTCAGGATTCCAAATGATTTTGTTTCTTTATTGCTCCATGATAAAATCCATGCAGAAGTGTGCAAAGCCATTTTTCTCTTAAAACTACTATGTTACCCCTGTGGACAGGCAAAGATAACCTTACAAAATAAATATGCCAGCCACTTCATTCCACTTCCAAATCTGTATGCGTGTCCTTCATACTTCAGATTAAATATCTCAAACCACTCCGATTAAATATGTTGATAACTTCTTAAAAGAACACTATGCTGTAACAGCATATATTTCTTTCACATAAATACCACATCTAAAACCATTTCGGAATAAAGAGGTGACAGACTACTGAATACATGGCTGACACTTCTCTTCTGCATGTGGTCTGAGAGCACTCTTGATGTCCAACATCGTCCAGTGCTCCAATTCAGCAGGAAGGTTGCACTCAACTCTGAGTATAAATAAAGATTTAAAATCTATCGCACCATGTCATGCTGGGGGCTGTTACAGCCTGGCTGCATCCTTTAAATTGTCTGGGTTTTGACAGCTGTTGAGCTAAGCAATGCCTGGGAAGAGCGCTCAGGGCCAGAGGCTCTCCACTGCAAATGGATGGCAGGTCCTGAGGTCCATCCATGCTGTACTCTACTCTGTGCCTTCCCATCTGACCTCTGCGGCAGCACAAGTGCTCTGTTCATGAGCAAAATATATGTAAAAGTTGGTGGTTTCCCTCCACCATACTTTGTAGGTCACAAGGAAGGGGCCTGTATGAGAGAAGAGAAGGAGATGAGCTGCTCTAGAGCAGGTCAGAAGGTGTCCTCAGTTCTGAATATCCCAAACACAGCAACGGGTTTGTTCAATCTATGGTTGTGTTGCACTGGAGGAAGGGGAAAATGCTGGGCAGAGATTTCTGACTCACAATAAATTGGAAATTCAACAACAGAAGAAAAAGTTATATTTGCTGCATGTATCTTCCAAGACCACATTTAGAAGTTATCTCAGAATGTTTCATCCTATATTTAGCAACAACTGCAGCAAGGTAAAATTGAACTCAGCGAGTGCACCAGCAGCATTGCTGGGTAATGGAACAGCACTTACATAAATGACTAAGTTACAGCACACTGGCTGATTTAAAACTAATTATGTGGATGCTGTTAAATATTATGTGAGCAAATAGTACTTCAAGTTTTGCAACAAACTGCTGCAACTTTCCAACCCTTTACCCAGCCATGGTGAAAGAACTGCACTCACAAGCACAGAATGGCTGCCAGCCATCCCGTCTGGAAATGCCTGCACACAACAAGGAACAAGCTTCGTGTGACTGCTCCCCTAGCTTGGGTGTTAGTCCGGGTAAAATAATGCATGCCACATTGCAGTGGGGGAAAGTTAACTTTTTGGTTGGCTGGCTCCTTTCCCTTCAACATTTTACGAATACTCGCTGAAGACTCAACTTCACTGACACATTTAAAACGCATCAGACATACACTTCCCGTGGCTCAAACTAGAAACATGAGCAGACACACACTGTAAAGATCAACAAGCAGACCCTGCTGGAAAAAGGGTCAAAGAAAAATCAATTCAGAAACCAACCATTTTCCACCTGTGAAAAAAAAAAAAAAAGAAAAAAAGAAATCAGAAAAATCTACAGACTGAGGACAAGCATTTCACAGTGCTGAAGTCCTCTCAGCCACAGGACGTGCACCTCCAGGGTTTGATAGCAAGACACATAACACTTCCAATTTTTTTGTTTCTTCCCACTCTCCTCACCCCCGCACCACATATAACTATTTTTGCTAACACGTTATGAAGTTCAAGAGACTGCACATACATATTTATATTGTCTCCCATTAGACCCACTGAGCGTAATTTGGAAGAAAAAAGCTCGCAGAGTCTTTTCTTATAACCAACCTGAAAATGAGAACATAGATAAACAAGGCACTCGCAATCCAACTGTCACACAAAATTATCTTCTGGGCTGAAATTGCTCCTATTTGGTTTTAAAATGCAAGAAGAAATTATTTCAGACAGTCACCAAAAACCCCTCTGCATTTTTGTGCTGCCCAGCTGCCCTTCCCTGGAATCCGACACGGAGATGATTTTCTTGAGTGGGAGGCAGAAAAGCAATATCCAATTTATATTAAACAAACAAAAAGGCTGCTGTAAAAATAAGGAGATTTGACCTGGGTGTGGGCCACAAGGTCGAGCCGGATCAATGCCTTTTTAGTTTTAAATTGAAGGCATTCTAATAATTTGGGGTAAATGGAACAGAGCACGGGATTTGGCAGATTCTTGTTATTGCTGAAACACTCACACAAGTCTACATGTGTCCTCACCCCATCTTGAAGGGCTTATATATGTATATTTCTCAAAGGTTCTCATAAGTCCCAGTAAATGACAGCTCAGGAACACTCCTCTGCAGTCCCAGCAGACAGTGCTCCCTTATCCTTACAGTAAACCACATTCTGACAGCATGAGAAGTCTGTACTATAGAATTTGAAAGCTCTTAATGAATGATGCACACCTAGGGATGATTTGCAGCATCACTGAACTTAAATAAATTGGTGCAGGTCACATCAAGGAGGCTTCTTTACATTATTTCTCCTATCACTAAGCTATTTTTTCTCCAACTGTATTTTACAGAGTGAGGATACAGGTGGGTTAATTGCCATACCGAAATTCTGGCATTTTATTCCAGTATTCAGAAACTAATGAATCCCAAACTAGGATTTTTAGCAAGAATACTCATTTTACTAATATTAACGAGCTAGAAAATCTTTGAGTTCATTTCTCTTGACTCACTGGCAGAACAGGCACGGAAGGGGGAAATGATTCACCTCCTGCAGAAGGAAGGAAAGAAGTAAGGGATGAAGGAATGAGTTTTTGGTAATCTCACCCTAAGAAACACGATAAAAGGTTCAGAGGTGCTGGAATGAGCGGGGAATGACTGTCAGCAGCAGCTCCTGCAGCAGGCTGGGGACACAAGCCATGCCAGGCAATGGCTGGGTAGGAGCTCCCTTCTCAATGGCGCAGAGCACAGCCAGTGAAACACCATCCACACATGTTTCAGAGTTTAATGCAGCTGTATTTTGAGAGGTATTGAGCCTGACAGATGTGAAATAAAAATGCTATTGTATCAGGGGAATTGATCTTCGAAATAGTCTGAGTAATCAGAATAAACATCAGTTCCTGACAAACACCGACAGCTTCTGTAAGGACAGGTTTGGGGACATTTTGGGGTTTTTTTTGCTTTGTTGGGGTATTTTTTGGTTTTGTTTTGGGGATTTTTTTTTTAAGAAAAAATTATTCTTTTCCCCATCTATCTATCCTAGCTCAGTGTCAAGAGAAGTGAATTTCAGGGTAAAGTAATAACCTGCTGCATCACTGCCTGGACCCCAAGCCAGTTCCTGCCTCCCCAGTCTCTCAGTGGCATTTGCTTAACTCTGCATCCTCTCAGAGCGTGGTGCCACATGTAGAAGACGATGCCTTTTTCCTCCTGTGTCCTCACTTACTGAGGAAGGAAAGACTGCTGGTCATCACATTTCAGCGCTCAGACGTTAAAACCACACACGCTCCTTTTAAAACATGTTGGGTCAGATCCGTTTCTCTCCCGTTCTTGCCTCTGATTTATCTCTTTATTACAAAAGGCTTCTCAGCTCACAGGAACAGCAGTAACCCGCAGCATCAGCCAGGTTACAACACTACAGGCTTTAGCAGATCCACTCCTCAAATCAACTGTGAACAAGCAAACGCAAGTGTCAGCTCCTTTCAAGGTCACTCAGGAGGCTCTCCCCCGAACAGCTAACTTTAATAAGGAGATGCATGACTTAAAAGGCAGAACCTTGGAAGCCTTGAATTCATTTTTTTTTCCTTGGCTTAGCTTTTTGTAAATAAAATACTAAACATAATTTGTATAAGCTTGTCCCTCTAAAAGTTACGAGATTGGAAAATACTGGTAAGATTTATTTAAAGTGGAGGTACTTATCAAATGTCACCGTTTTCCTGTTCAAAATGAGTAATCATTTTGATTAACCTTTGATTTTAATGATTATATACCACAGCAAAGCAGAAACACACAAAATTACACTCCAAAGAAACTCTCAAAGCGCAGATCACATAAGAAAACAGTTATGTCCAAGTGGTTAGAGAATTTATTCACCCTGTACACAATATTCAAACCAAAAGCTGACTCCACACACTCCCACCACGCGTACATTCACACCCAGGAGTCAGCCTAGTCTGAATCCTGCAGCCAACATGAGACTGCTTCCAGACAAAATACCAAAAACACCAAATAATATCAAATAATAACTAAGCTATAGCATAAACTCCTAACTACCATCTCAGCAAGGACTCGCAGTATCTTCTGTAAGGAATTTTATTCCAAGTGGGAAATCAGTGTTACTCCTCTAGTCATAGATAAAAAGAAGGCCTAAAGCAGCACAAGAAAAGAAATAAAATTTAATATCTCACTTTGAGTAAATATACATGAATTCCAAACCCTGTAACAGAATTCAAAGTAGAGAGAGAAAAACAGGATATCAAAAGTAAATTAGACAAAGAGCTGAAGGCAATTCTGAAAAATAAAAATTTATGGTACAAAATTAAAGCATATTACGGTCTCATCTGAAAGGGCCCATTTGTAGAGAGAGTGACCACCAAGGCCAGCATGGAAAAGACTCTCAAAAGCTTCATATCCACCAAACATAAGAATCTGTCCCTCTTCAGGAGCTCTGCTTCATCACCAATTGCCAACCTGTAGGACTGGCCGCAGACACCCACCAGACTCCACTGCACCAGCTGCAGACAAGGAACTTTTAAGATACCCACTCCCAAACTTTTAAACTATTACTGCAATGTCGTTTTTCCTAATAAAGAAGGTTCTGAACCAACAACTCTCTTCTTGACACAGTGAATCAAAAGTGCCCTAACCTTTATAATCACCGGGTTTAACTAACGCAAAGGTTTTAAGACACTCAGGAATCCCTTAGATTATCCAAGCTGAGCTCTGTTTCATGCTGTTTTGGATTGGCCTAAGTCATTTGGGAAACACGAGCTGATGCTCCTCCCCTCCACAAATACCAGTCTCAAAATGTAGAACTAAAAATATTGTACATTGAAAACCCGTTTCTTTTGGTTTTATAAAAATAAATGACAAGCCACGGCCAGCGTAGAATAAGCATTCATAGAATTACGGAATCATAGCATAGTTTGGCTTGGAAGGGGATTTCAAAGGTCATCTAGTCCAGCCCGAGGGACATCTTTCACTAGACCAGGTTGTTCAAAGCCCCATCCAAACTGGCCTTGAATACTTCCAGGGATGGGGCATCCGCAGCTTCTCTGGGCAACATTCAGACTTGCAGCTGAGTTTGGAGCACCCAGCCTTATGGAACAGTAACCCCATCCTGGACACCAGGAAGGGACAACTATAAACAAGGGTGGAAGCTGGGGGAGCCAGCTGAGGGCCTCTCATTGTTTCCCCAGGCTCCCTTGGCAGCGTGGCATTGCAGGCTCCTCCAAAGCATCAAAATTAGGTTTCTGCCCGTATCTTCCTCTCCAGGGAAATATGATTCCAATTAGAGACAAGAAAGCACCAAGCAATTTATCAGGGTAAACAAGATGTTGCATGCTAGGCTGTAGAAAAGCATCACATACATTCTCCTTAATAAAGAGGATTTTTCTGGATTTGTGACACCCATTGAAAAGCCAACAAAAATGTAGCTGGAGCAGATGCTAACGGAAAATGTGCATCCTGGAGCAGGAACTTGAGGACCAGAACAAGTCCCTGGTACCGAAAGGGCACAATTCCCAATACCCAAATCCCACGGCTCTAAAGCACAGGTGGAGCCATGCACCAAGCTGCACTGGCAAAATGGATAGTCAGCAAAGTGAGACCACGGAGAGAATCTGGAGGTGAATTTTCAAATCTAATCAGATCTGAGATCACTACCAAGGGTTTTTGTCATACTCATAGCAGGCATGATTTGGTTTGCTATTATATATTCATATGGTTCCATTCAGAACAACCTTGTTTCATTACAATGGATTCCACTGTGCTTCACAGTCCTGCTTCATTTCTTCCAAGGCAAATTCTTCAGGAGATTAACCTGACACATTTACTCCCCTGATAATAGATCCTGTCTTTTCTGATATCATTACCAATTTCAAGCACATAGCAAGAAATAGGCTTAAAATTTTTTAAAAGTAGTGACTTGAAAGCTTTCTTGTTCCCACATTTTCTTGGTAAAACACATTTCACTTTACATGTAATGTTGTAAAATTCAGCTCAAGTAAATATAAAATAAATTATTAAGCTTCTAACCAAATAGTTCCAGACCTAAAAACCCTCTTTATTGAACTTGAAGTGCTCCAGCGCACGGCACAGCTCTAACTGGAGCTCAGATTTTAAGGAGCTTGAAGTGGCAATTGTTCTTTTCTTGGAGTTCAACCCATTATTCTTATGTTTCATACGCACAGAAGACATTAGTGAAGATAAACTGTGCAACTGGTAATTGAAATGAGAGTTGCAGTATCTATTATGGTAACATCCACTGTGCCACATCTTCGATACACTGGGAATGAAAAGGCTTTTGCATACGAAGCACCAGTCAGGATACCCACCGGAACAAAAATGCAATAAGAAATGGAATGAAATACATCTATACAACATAAAATTTCCTAAAATTATTCACATTGTCATTACTAGTCTTCTGCCATCTTGACAGATAAAATAAGTAAACCCCCAGTATAATTCTGGGAGATGTGTCTGAGGAAAGCACAGTTTCTTGTAAAGCCCGAGAAGTTCACAGTAGAGAAACCTGTTCAAAACCTCAGTCTGCTTCTGAAAATACTCGTGTACATAATATCTACACATCTAACAAGGAGAAACCTGCATGATCTTTGGAAGAATTCTTTGAAAGTACCTTCCTCCCAAAATTGCAGAAATTACTAAAAATTTCTGAGATTTCAAAATTAGGATTTTTTATAAAATAAGATGTAGATAAAACTATATTGCCTTTGAGATCCAAGTAACCATTAAGTGATTATAGTATCTACAACGCTCCAATAAAAGGGCCACCAACTGAAAGACTATCCAGTTTAAGCATACTCCTGGGACCTCCCTAGCATTCCAGCTCTTTATAAATTTCTTCCAAATCAACAACTTTTTACAAGACTGTAAAATTTGCCTGTCATTATCACATCAGGAAACAAAAGCCTTTCCATTATTTTAACTGATTAACACTGTAACTGCTACTTTATATGATACTAAAAAAAGAAAAACCACCCAGAGATTACACCCTGTCTGGTTAGGGTAACCATTTTTTTAGGGATAATCTGAAGTCCTCTGTGTGGAAATAACAGCACAGACTATTTTAGAGCAAGAGGCAATTAGAAAGATGGAAATGAAGATCAACTTCCTATTTCCAGAGTGCTTCGTACTGCATATAAAGATGATTTCTAAGATACATGACAAACTTGGCTACATCATCTGTCCAAATCTGGTGTGGTAAGTAAAATGACTTGCAAAAGGAAAGCAAGAAAGATATTTATCTATAGATATGAAAAACTTTCCACTTTTATACCATTACAGGAGCACTGCTTTAATCACAAAGAGTGAGCATTCGTTTCCTATCCTGTAACTTGGTACTCCCCATACTGGCACCTTCTAATTGGGATCAGGACTAAAGGAATAGCTCTTTAAAACCTGACTACAACTCCAATGAACTAAAGGACTGGATCAAAGGCTGGTTATTCGTGGTGCTACTGCAGTCAGATGCAGCTTACTAAATATTTAAGATACATAAAGATAAACATGCAGGACTGTAAATCACCACAAACCAAAACAATAGATGATCTTTAAGGTCCCTTCCAACCCAAACCATACGACCCCATTTCTGCAAACGCCTCCTGGAAAAAGACACATTATGTGCTTCATTCATTTTCTAATGAGCAATGTTCAGGAGTTTTATTATTATTAAATGCATATAAATTATCATGATTTTTGTATCCCTGGGAAAGTATTTAGCCATTCACCTCTCAGAGGAACAATGCTGAACAAAGGCAGTGAATGCGAGGCATATAAGAACAATGCAGAACACGGAAATTTATGCATGCCATTTAAAAGGCATGGCATTTAAAAAAATCAAAAGTATGTCATAAATCTTTAATTATAAGGAAAAAAAAAGCCCAAGTAATGTTTGCTAAGTCCTTGATAATATTTAAGCAAGAGCACTGCCTACTTCAGGAGTGCAAAATCTTCTTAGCTCACTTATCTGCATGTATCCTCAACCTCCTCTGAAGTGTTCTGCTGCAAAATTCATTGTATCCGCGATCTGCTAATCATCATCAGGAAACTCTGTTATGCATCTTAAGGACGTACTTTAGGCTCTCAAGAGGAAAAATAAACACGTTTTATTAGCTGCTTTTGGAAAATACTGATTTGTATTTATTTAGAAACCTTTTCAAGTTGCACCACTGTTAAATTAAATATTTATGGCATGATTTTCCAAGGAGTTTAACACCTGTTAAGGGTTTAACACGCTGACTTCAACAGGAGTTCCAAGGGGTTCCAACATTTCTGCAAACCTCAGAAACCAGGCTGGGATGTGGCAAAGCAGCTTGAGCATGGATGTTACTGCTGAGCTCTGAAAAGCAACCAGGATCCTGCCCAGCCCCTGCTTCCCACTCAGCACTGCATTTCAGACAACTGAATTGGTCCTAATTTACTAGAAACACCAGAAATATGACTCATTAATACCTGTTAACTGCAAAGAAAGCATAAGCTAAATGCAGTTAAGTTAATCCTCAATGCATCTTCCCTGTCCTTTTACTAGTGGGAAACTTACGTGCAACTTACAGGGGAGACTAAAATCCCCAGTGAGTCAACAGCTGGAAAGCAAAGCTTTTGATACTGAGAATGAGAAGTCGAACAAGGATGAAGCCAAAAATACAGAATAAAGAAGAAAATACATCTGATATACTGTAAAAACCTGTATCTGCTGACAGTGGGGCCAGTGACTCTGGCATTTGGCTTCTCAGCCCAAACTGAAGACCGTGCCTCTGGCCTCGCTGTCAAGTGAAGTTTAAATAAGGGGGTTAGGTTTTGCCATCCTTATTTTCCTCAGCTTCTGAGAGATTTGCACTTACTGTCCTTCCCAGCATCATGTTTTCAGGTATCCCATGTATCCTGTTCTTTCGCAAACAGATGTTTTCTCCCACCTTGTAGGTGGCTGCCCTCCTGCCCTCCCTGTTGCAACACATGCCTAAATCTGAACGACGGTGCAAAGACATCATTTTATATTTCAGAATTAAATACCAAGATTTCCTTGTGGCATTTGGCCTATAATTCTGGCAGTAAATAAATAAATAGGCAGTGAACAAATAAATAACACCTAAGCCAGAAATTACTATACAACGAAATGATTCAAATGATGATCCAACGTGACTTCATAAACCGAAGACAGATACAATAGTTGAATGTTACAGATTGGACACATCAATCACCTTATACATTTTACAGCACGCTACAAATCTGCCCAGCAAGTCGAGTATTTCACTCATTAAAACAGGAGCTTTCATCACGCTATAAAACACTTTCAAATGCAGACCAGAAAACCGACAAGCATATTTACAGTAAAGCTTTGTATTTGTGTCATCAATTAACAACAAAAGTTTGGAATAAAACTAAAATAAAAGCTAATCAAAGCAGCTAGCTGTCAAAACAGATGGAAACTATAGTTTTCAAATCAAGCAAAAAGGCAAAGCTTTCGAACATTTAGTGTTGCGTCAGCTCATACAGACAACTTAAAGGAAGGACAGCAAATATCAGGATTTTATGAAGAAAAGGCGTCCCTGACCGAAAAATTCACATTTATGAATTTCTATTGATTTAGTGGGTTTTTTGGCTTCAGGATGATTAACTCACACCAAAGCAGACCTCTGAAACGTGAACTATAAATAAGGTGTCGCCATGACACTGCAGGCAAAATAAATAAAAACAGAGCCCCCATATTATTTTAGCCTCAAACAAATGTTTCAGTCCCTATAATGTCTGGCTCAGAAAGATACATAGACAGTCTCACAGACAGAGATATAAATGAACAATTGCAGTACCTTTTTCCCACACTGTTTACAGGGTTGGCTATATTCCTACTGGCAATAGATTTTCTTCTTGACAGCTTCTTGGTGTTGGTGCTGTCATCAGTGCTGTCATCCTCTTTCTTTGGTGTGTTACTTCCTTTGCTGTTCAGGTCCCTTAGCACATTATAATTAATTTTACTCGAGATTTTCTTCTGTTCTAACATCTTTTCAATTGCCTCTCCTGCTGTGCTGGCTTGAATTGGCTCCCGCTTCTTTGCAGATTTCTTTGGCTTAATTAAAATATAAAATTAGTGATGTAGATACAAACAAAGTTTCCATGAAGCAGAGGGGCAAGCTGGAGTGCAGCAGTCCTGGCTCAGGTGCTGCTGATGTGGGGGATGCAGGTGATGTGCCCAGGCTAAGCCAGTGCTCCATCTCCTGCCACTCAATGGGATCGAAGGGTCTCTTTTCTCCAAGAGATGCACGTTTGCTTTTTTGCCAAATGCCCAGAGAGTTTATTAGAAATTATTTACTTAATATCTGTAATGCTGCCAGAGAAGAAGGATGGGCCATTTTTCACATATGAAAAAAAAAAGAGGGAGTGAACTCCTGTTACAGGAATAGGGATCTCACAGCATCACCCAGCACGGAAATAAAGCATTTCCCCCGCTAAAACTGCCTTTAAAGCGAGAGTGAAGCTGGGTCACGACTCCCCAGAGCACTGACAACTCCATATTGGAACTGCGACCGCGTTTTATATCAAGTCTGAAAGCAGCGTGGGAAAGGCTCTGCCCAACTCCTCCTCCGTGCTGGAAAGGGCTGAGAGCACGAGCAGCAGCTTCCCAAGCAGGGCCTGGCATTAGCACTAAGGGACAGGGAGCAGGAGGCTGCAGCCACGGGAGCACTGCGGCAACGTCACCTGCAGCTGCCACGGGCGGGGAGCCCGGCCCTGCGCAGCGGGGGCTGATGCTGTGCAGAGCCAGGCAACCAGCAATGACACCGGAGAACGTTTCCAGCCATGTCCCCCCATGCCTGGGTAGGTCTGAAAAAAACCCACCCCAGAACCTCAGCTTCTCATTTGGCATTTTCCTATTCAAAGGAAGGTTTTAACACCAAGCTCTGCAGGAGATTTATTTTTTAATGGATAATAGCCCCTCTGTTTACCTACATGGGTCAAGTGCTACCTTGAAATTGGAAAGCACCATATTAATCAAGTTCTACTCAAGCTGTCAGAAACAATAAAGGGTTAGAGAAAAACTCCTGTGTTGTCCGAACAAAAAAGTGGGTGTTTGGGTTACCTGGCGGTGCCAACGAGTTATACAATTTTGAAAATTGCTGGTAGACTGCCACGTCTGCATAAGCGCAGGATGAATGAGAAACTCTGAAGTATAAAACAGTGTTTCATTGTCTGGTTTTGTTTTTATTGTCGAAATACCTAGGGGAAGCAGGAAACTCTGCTTTTCGCGTTAGGCGGAAAAAAAGATAGAGGATATGCACGCTAAAAACTAACATGGATTTTAGTTGCATGTGGAAGATTTGACTTGTCACTTGCTCAATTACACAAAATACTAATGCTGTAAATTGTGAATATACGGCCAATTAGGCTGCTTTAAACTGCTAAACATGGAGACAGGACATGCCATTTGTTAACATAACTGTTGCATTCTTTATGAAAGGTAGAACAAAATCCCCCTTCAAGTGACTGTAACAAGGATCTGTTTAGTTCTTCATAAAGAAATCATTATTGTAAGAGCAAAGAAAGGCACTGAAGTTATGGCAAGTACAAACAAATTCCCCATGCACACATTAAAAAAAAATAAATCAGACGTGTCTTAAAACCTGTATTTTAATAAGCAAGCAATTAGAACAGCAATCATAAATGCAAAGAGCTAGCTCTGACTTTGACATGCACAGAATTTTCTCATAATAGCAATTTAAAATAAAAGTTTGGGCAAGAAAGTGTTTTGCTCACCACCTAAAGAAATACAGCCTTGCAATTCAGTAACAGCTAGATGTACTGTAGCTTTTGCTCTTTTAGTGGTGACCTGTACCTTTATGCCCATACATGCTACATGGAGCTGACCAGCAGATATAATCAATTTCCAGGACATTTTCAAACAGACACAATTAACACACAATTTAATACCTTGTGTTCCTTATAAATCCCAAGTTCTTTCTCTTTTGCTATTCTTGCTTCCTTTTCTGAAAGATGACAAAAGGGTAACCAGCATGAAGATTACACAGACTGTACATTTCAGCAACACCAGCCAAAAGGCAAATTTCAGTCCTACATACTTACCTTTTTGTTCCTTCAAATAATCTGCATTTTCTTTCATCCACAGCTCTGCTTTTATCTGAGCTTCAGCCTCATTAAGTATATACTAAAAGAGAAAACAAATTTATCTACTTTCACAAATCAAATTGAAAACCACAGAGCAAAACTGAACTGAAAAACCACTGGCAAGGTCAATACATACCCCCTTTTTAAAAATGCATTAAAATAAAAGAAAATGTGAGTGATATAAGACAATCAGAGAGCACTTCTAATAACATCTGAAGCTGGCATAAGCAACAACCTGTTTTCAAAAAACAGTGCTTGGTTTCCAAACTATGATGGAGTGACCAAAAACCATCAAGGATTCATTATACACGGTCTGTTAATTAAACAAAAATGATCCTGGGCTTATGATCTTTTTCAGATGATACAAGAGGTTATCATGACAACGTGGTTGTCTGCAAGTAATTCTGTGTGTTGATGGTGGTCTGTAATTCAAAACAGGATGGGAACCATTGCCCTGCGCGACCAAAACAAAAACATGTGTCTTCTGGGTAGGTTTCTGTGAAGCTTTACACAGAGTTACTGAGATTATTACTTCAATGGCCACATCTGTGTGAAGGAAACCAGCTCAGATTGCTGGAGCTTTAGCCCTCTAGATTTCAGACAGCTGGGTTCAGTAACCACATCTAGACGTTTTGCAGTTAACTCCACCTAGTCTCGGTAACACCTTTAGTGGGAATGGAGCTGTAAAATACATCTAGGACTATTCAGATGAATCACAGAAATAAACAGACAGATAGGCAGCAATTACTTAATTGGAGATGACCTAAATGTAACAATTAACCCAGTATTCAGCACGATTATCAATGAAACAAAAGTTCTCTACAGATGATGCATTTTGGGAGTGAAGAACAGCAGAATGGAGAAGGCAAATTAGGTCATCCATCATGAACAAGACACTTTAATTCAAAGCAGTGCACCTGAGACTTGTAAAACTATGTTTAAGTGCAAGAAAAGCAGCCTGAGGTTCCTCCATCTTTTGGGTCTGAGCATTCAAGATTTTCTCCAAAGTAAGATGTACATCTAGGATTTCTTAAGAAAAATAACTCCAGTGAAATGAAACTAATGCAGAGAGGAGTCCTTCCTCCGAGGGCTAAACAGGCAAGCAAATGTCTGTGCAAGTCCTGGTTTATCAGACCAGTATTTTCATTCTTTCATCTGCTTCTATTAAAAGTGGGCCACAGTAGTAAAACCCACTTTTTCCTAGCTCAGTTATTCATCCCTCTTAGGCTTTCAGAGATTTCATAATCTTGGGCTTACAATATTACAGTCTATTGCCACAGAAATGAACATGAAGTCATAAAAGCAGAGTTATGACCGCATCACAGAGCCTAGGAAGAGAAGAAAATGTGCTTGTTCTTCCCCTGTGATTGCTCAAATTATGGAATGGCTATGGTGAAAAACCTCAGCCTTCCTGCTCCCTCCAGTCAATGTCCACTCAGATCATGAGACCCTAACGCCCAGCCCAACAAATCCCACCTCACAGCTACGTTTTGGAGATCAGTAATTCCTATGCAACTCATCGCTGTCAGGGGTTTTGTACCCCAAAACGCATTTTTAGCACTGGCATTATCCGTTCAAATGACGCTGTAAACCAGTGTGGCAGCTGGAGAGGGCATCAGGCTCAGAGAGCTGAGCCGTCGCGTGTCCAAGCACTGACCAGCCGTGGGGCCTCCAACAAGCCCTTTTCCACGGCCATGTGTCTGTCCCACTCAGCCTATATGTTAAAGGGTATTTTTTGCTGCCACACAAATAAAAATAAATCCAGAAAACATTACAGAAATCTCTGGAAGTACATAGGAGCCGCGCATGCTGGTTTTACTGTTTGGTTTCCATGGCAGCCTCCTATGTTGAATCTATCTTAATTAAATAATGAATTTAGAGCTCCACCAAACTTTTTAAAGTTCTCCTTTGGAATAAAAGACATTCTAAAACATAATTATTCCAGCATGTTAAAAACAAGCAGCAGCAGCAGCAGCCTCATAAATATATATATATAAGTTGGGCAAGGAAAACCAAATTCATAGGTTTGCATGAACATTAGTTTAGATTTCAGATCACTGAAATTGCTCGAACCTCTCTATAGATCAGAGAGAAGAGGCAGTTGCGGAGAGAGGATAAACCAGATAAAAACCATTCTGCCTTTCTCAGATATCCAGACAACCAGAATAAGAGACACCTGGGACAGCAGGGCACCTTACCCGATCTATTTCACTGTCGTCAATTCCACTCAGATCTAGTTCGCCATCTCCTGTATTCTCACCTACAGAAAAGAACACATTTTAATCAGCCATATGTTTGTCCAAAATCCATTGCAGCTTAAGTTCTGCAGAAACGTAACACTTCAGGCCTGTCCTTCAGAGATTTGCATCCTTCCGCCTTCATCTGGGAGGTTTAATATGTTGCTGAGTATTTTCAATACAGAACTTCATGCACACAAATTCACATTGGATTAATCTAAAATTCAGGAATCAGCACAGTCTTCATCAGTGCTAAAAATCTGCCAGAGACTTCCAGTCGTCTTTTTATCACTCATTTTAATTTCCAGCCACAAATGTTCAGCAGGAAGCTCGGGAAACCATGTTAAAAAGATGATCACTTTTCTTTCATCATAACAAAAATTTCTCTGTCAGAGTATATAGGTCAGTAATTTATCTCTGAATTATGACTTAGAAAATATTTTCTGTCTTCAGGGAAGCAGCACAGACCACTGCCGACAGTCACACCATGGCTTTCTTCTTGACTTTCTGTAATTACAATTTCACTGCAATTTCGCCAGTTTGGTAGTTATTAAGACTTCTGAAAACAAATTTTTAAATATTCCGTCCATTAAAAAGCGTAACAGCACAGAACTGAGGCTTAATTTGGGACTGGCACAGCGTACAGCTGCAAAACCTGATTTTCCTCATCACATTAAAGAACTATAGTAATACACTATTAATGTAGTCCAGGTAGAGAAGAAAACAAATTATTTAACAAAGAGTTATGCTGGGGAATGAAGCAATCTTCTTGGTCATCTCCATTACATCTAATAAAGATCAAACGAGAGATGACCTCACCAGTTCACTTGCAGAAAAATATAAACAAATTAAGTTTCAACAATCTGCAATAACAAATTAAAACCAAAATGGTGCAGAACAGCTTGGCATATTCACAGTTCCCACTCCCCAGTACTGGGGATGTGCCTCCCCACAAACCAAGATCTTGGAATGATTTGATTCCCCAGCCTGGTGCTCCTGCACAGCGCTGGACCAGCAGAGGGTGATGCCAGCAGCAGCTCTTGGACTGCAGGTTATGGCAACCAAATGATAAAGTCAAGCAAAGCTTGGAATTAAGAGCATTCCCAGAAGATAAAACAATGACCTGCTTGGCAAAAGTCAGGGGTTTAAACCAGTTGCCTGAAGTATGTGAAATCACAGGGCTGGGAATCCAACCAAAACACCTGGTCAGGAATAAAGTCTGAGCTTCCTGAGGTGGTGCAAAGGGTCTGGCTGCTCAACTCAACAGCCATTCCCTGGGATCAGCCACTGAGCACTCACAAATGTCTTTTCAAAATCCACCTTGAACAACCAACAGAAAGTTTTATAGTTTCCACCCCAAGTCACAAGCAAAATGGGTTTTAACCCCCTAAAAATAACCTGTCACAAGGAACAGCACAGAATCATAGAATGGTTTGGGTTGGAAGGGACCTCAAAGATCATCTGGTTCCAGCTCCCAGCCATGGGCAGGGACACCTTCCACCAGACCGGGTTGCTCCAAGCCCCGTCCAACCCAGCCTTGAACATTCCCAGGGATGGAGCATCCACAACTTCTCCAAGCAACACATTCCAGCGTCTCACCACCCTCACAGGAAAGAATTTCTTTTCAATATCCAATCTAAACCTTCTACCAGTTTAAAGCCATTCCCTGTTGTCCTGTCACTCCAGGCCCTTGTAGAAGGTCCCTCTACAGCTCTTTTGAGGCTCATTAAGGTACTGAAAGGCTGGAGATAGGTCACCCCAAAGCCTTCTCTTCTCCAGGCTGAACAATTTCGGTTTTCTCAGCCTTTCCTCATAGCAGAGGTGCTCCAGCCCTCTGTGACACTATGCTTTGATTTTTTTCCTGAGATTGTCTCATAAATGTAATATCAACTTTACCAATTCATGTAAATCTGGTGCTAATTTGACCAAAAAGGCTTTAAAGAACATTTCTCACTTTCGTTACATTTAGAAATTAATTGCACATTAGTCCCAGGCACCAGATTTACTTCACAACCCTTTTTCCCCAAAATACTTTAGAAGTGCAAAAGATTTTATAGTGAGTACATAATTGATCAGTACATATGCTTTTCTTCTGGTCTGATCTTTGCATAGTGCAGTAAGAGCAGAACTTTCTGCACCAGTGCCAGCAGCTACTCACACAGGCACCCTGCTACCAAGCCAAGCAGGGATGCAACCCCAGGACACGGCGAAGCACTCCCTGGCTTGAGGATGAGGAGGAAAAGTAAGGTGACAAAATACATCCTGGTGGTCTGCTGCCGTTTTTATGCAACTGACTGAAATTTTTTTAGCAAAGCATAATCATTCAAAGAGTGGAGAGGAATCACCCAAGGGAGTGCAGGGTATTCTGCAAGACAGTACTGCACATCTCTCCTGCTGGAACTGAGAGAGAAACTTCCAGTGAGCAAAATGGCTGAATTTTCACCAAGGAAAGGACTAAATATTGTAGTACAGTGTCTGAGACACCTTCCCGGGAGATGGTCCACCTGGGTCCAAGAAATGTTCCACCACATGAAATAAAACAGCTCGACAGCAGAGTGCAAGGGGAGTCCAGACCAGGTTGGAAGGATTTCATGCAAAAATGGGACTTGAACTGGGTCTCCCATATTCTGGGTCTCCCATATCAAGTTGTAGGACAGAAGGGGGGATGGCCTCCACCTTCCCTGTGTTATCTACCTTTCGTTTCCTCAAGGTTTTTTTGGGGAAAAAAAAATCAGTTTGGTTTACCTGCATGAATAAACGATTTATTTTTCTTCCATATTCATTGTACCAGATAAACTAAACTGTCCACTGTCCACACAGGCTTGGAATTAAGGACAAAGAAAAAGGGAGCCAACCTTGAAAGTCACTAGTAAGTTCTGAAAATCATAGGTTAGAAAACCAAAACTTGGAAGTGGTGATGGACATACTCAACTCGCTGCTCAACTTCACATAAAATCGATCCCAATATTTATTGTTGTAAAAACTGCCAAAGCATCTTAAAAACAATAAAAGTATCCCACTGAAATCAAGCTGCCACTGCTTTTCATCATTATACACCTTGCTCCTCCTATACCCAGCTATATTTTTGGATCAGAGGTTTAAAATTTAATATGTCACAGTACAGTAGGTGCCTGTTCTATTACACAGCCTTAACATGCCAGACTGAAAATGATGCAATTTCAGGCACCATGAACAATTTCACTTGTCATTTTAAATATAACTTGTTACTGAATTAGGTGCCAGTTTTTCTCATTGGATCAATTAGCAACAGGGACAGAAAACTCATTCTCCAACTGTTAAATTGCAGAGAAGAATCCAGAAGCAAGTTACACGTAATAAGCATTTCTAAGACCCCGTAACAGCAGCGGAGGGAGTAATTGCAGGATATCCCTCTGACTGTAAATCTTCCTTTTTCCTGCCATGGCGATAGGCATTCATTAAATGGGTTTTTCAGAAGCGAAGGTGTCTTCAAATCCCTAGTTTAATGCTTTCACTGAGAAAAAAAATACATGTTTCATTACAGAATGCCAATTCAAAATAAAACGCATCCATTTTGGCATGAAAATTTCCATGGCAATCGTTTGCAACAGGAGTAGGCCCTACCAGCCACAAATATCCGTCTGCTCGATGCTACACGGCTCACTGCAGGGCATGGAAAGCAAACCCGTTGCTTTTTTATACACCAGGAAGATCTTCCCAGCTGCTAAAGTTTTCAAAGCGATTTCTAAATTATCATTTTCTCTTTTAATAAAAGGGTCAAAACGAAATGTTCGACGAAATAAAAACACAGATGTGGCCAACATCTGGTCCAGCCTCTTAAGAGCTTATTTAAAAGCAGTAGCATCACGTGGCAGAGCTCTGAGACATCGCGGACTTCTGTTAAGAAAAACAACCACTTTACTGCAGGGCACAGGCAAAAAATAAGTTGGGCATTAAAAACAACAACACTCCTCCCCTTCCCTCCTAATCCAGTTGTTAAATGAAGGGATCATCAGGAAGAGTTTAGAGCAAGGACCGGCCTACTCCATCCTCACCCAACATCTCTGTAGCAAGTGAGGGAGGATGGGCACTTCTAGAGTTTTCCATCAAGGTACTGAATCAGCTACACTCATACTACTTAAAACCATCAAACACCCAGCCAGCTCCCCAAAAATTTAAAAATAAACTCCCCCCAAAGCCCTCCCTTTACAGCCTTTTAACGTCTTTCCAACCAATTCCAGTAGACATGAGGGCTACAATCAGACACTGGGGATTAGGTTTGTAAACCTGTAGGATTATTTACTGTTCTTGTCATTACTAAATGCACACTAAACCCTCCTTTAACACACCCTCTGCCCACCTCCCTACCTCTGTGCAGCTAGTTAAATGTATACATAGCACACCGTTATGGGGATTTATTACAGAAGAATCATTCCACCTGATATATTTTAAGCCCCATATTTTTAAAAACAGCCACGTGAAGAATGTGTTTTTCTGTTTCTGTTACAGGAGGCAGCATTATTTATTGCTCTGCCCAGATAAGAGGATTTCCTTACAGACAGAAATGGAGGCTGAACACTTCCCAGGAAATCCTCTGGAGCAGATATAATAGAAGGCACTTGGTGCTCTGGTCCTATGCAGCAAATACATCCTTCATTACACCATTTCATAGCAGTCAAAGAGTTTAAACAAAGAACCTTTCCACCTATTTTGGCACACCAGACACTAAGCACTCCCAGTATTTAAGAAATACTTTGGGGCTAGAACACAACAAAATCTGAAAAGAGTTGGGAGATGGATTTTCAGCTACAAAAATCCTTAAGCAACAAACCAAATAACCTGAGCCCGAGGCAGCAGAAACACTGGGATTGATTGCTGCTCTCCAGGGAGGGATTAAATCCAATGGGAGCCACAAAAAGCTCCCGCAGACCATTGGAGGGACCCAATGGGCAGAAATGCTTTAGCAGCCCAAATTGATGAGCGATGCCGGTGCCACTTTGGGGAGCTGCAAGGAGTGCGAAGGGAAGGCGGTGGCTTAGCACCAAAAAAGGCACCGCACAACTGCGCCAGGATGTAATTGATTAGCTGATCAGAGGGGACACGAACCCATCTGCAGGGGGAGATAACTGATTTACCGAGGGGCGTGAAGGGAACAGTCATTAAGGGTGGGTAACCGGGAGGGGAGCGGCGCCGGGCAGACAAAGTGCCGTGGTGATCGTGCTGTAGGGACCGGGCAGGGAACAGAAATGGATGCAAAAATGCTGCTGCAGCAGCAGCAGCAGTACAGGATGAAGTACAAGGATCAATGGGTGTGCAAACGAACACACCACACATCAAGGCGTGAGCAGAGCCTGTGGGGCCATACGAGCAGAGAACACTGCGAGTTTCACTAATACAGGGCAGGAGCCTCCCTCGGGAGCAGGCTGGGAGGTAATCCTGGCTGTTTCAAGCTGTTGCCAACCCCACTGCTCCAGGTAAGGCACCTCTTTGTGCAATCCCAGCCCGCCCTGCCATACTCCCATCCCACAGCGTGCATCCTGCAGCTGCCAAGGGTTCCAGTTCCCCCCACTCACTTTCAGCAGCGTAATCATGTGCTGTCATAGAAGAAGCATTCCACAAAAAGAAAACGTAAGGACAGAGCAAAATTAATTGCACTTACTGACGAAAAAAGGTCACAAAACACATGACGTGTATGCTCGTATTTAAGAGAAAGTATTTTTTATTTTATTCTACCTGGAGCCACCTCGAAAATTACAGCCTACTCCTTCGCAATGCCAAATCGACACCAGGATTTAGGTCTGATGGTGTACGGCGCACACGAGGCCATGCACACAGCATAAAGATAAATGAAGTCTGTCACTTTATTATTTCCTTCTGCCAAGGCAAGGTTAAGGGGTCCTTTCCAGCCAAAGCCAAGTTTCCAGCCTGCTAGTTCCTCAGAGAAAGCAAACACATCACACCACACAGAGCGAGGCCCCGTCTTCCCAGAAACAGTCATTCCTGCCGACGAGGGACGGTGGGAAGCGCTGCTGGCTGGCGCCGGGCTGCCCAGCAGTGCCAGGGCACACAGCCCTGCCTCTGCAAAGTGCCACTGGCCAGCTCCTCACGCTTGGACCGTAGGAAGTATAGAGGCAAAGCCTAAAGTGGTGCAAAAGAAGGGCAAAGAGGGAAAAGGCAGAATTTAATAAAAAAAAAAAAAAAGAAATTCCACATACTCTACAACTGCAGCTGTGCAAGGTCAGCCTGTACAAAAGTAGGGATGTACAAGCTCATCAGCTGTTTCCTCACTCCTGTCTACTGAAAACAGGACTTTCTCACAAAGCAAAGCAGAGTAACAGCCAGGGCCAGGCCTGGCTGGTTTGCAGGCACTGCATCGGGTTCATCTGCTGTAGGCAGATTTCCCTACAACATTGGGCCTTAATGCAGCGCAGAACTAGAAACCCATCTTTATGAAGTGCCTGCGTCCATTTCCCCACACTGAGTCTCAAGCTCCAGGTGCTCTGTCTGTCCTGCACAGCTGAGTGACACCCGACAGCCTTCCCCCATCAGCCACCTTCCTACGGCGGTCGCAGAACAATTACCCCGTCACAGGAACGGAATTTCAAATTTGTGTGCTTAATGATATATGGGAATAAATTATGAGAAAAGCTTTTCCTGCAGTCAATCACTCTCACAGAACTTTTACTAGATAGTGAACATATTTTTTATAAATTAAATTTCAGTTTGGAAAAGAAAAAAAATCACCTAACCACCAACCCCGCTGCTTTCCCGAGAGCACATCCACACTGAAACAAATGCTATTGTTTCACCTCCTAGTCCACAGAGGATCTAACCAAACCACATCCTCCTATTTTATATCCAGTTAGGGGTTATACCACTCATCTAACAGACATGGAAACTTGTTAACTTAATGCTTCAGAGACACAGTTAATCTCTCCATTCTTTCCAGAAATCCTCCCCGCAATATATATATATATATAGATATATATATATATATTTTTTTTTTAAGCAGGTAATACAAAACCTGTTCAGCAACAAACAAAACCCTTCTGATTATGAAGAATTTTCTTTGAAAAGGTAAGCTCATCTTCATTGAAGTACATAGCAATATCAAAAGCCCTTAAGAAGAAAACCCTTTCAACCTCCCAAAATAAATACAACTGAAAAATCAGGCTTTTGAACTGAAGAACATCTTGACACTGTCCTCAAAACCAGCAGCAGATGTTCTTCTTCTGGAATAACGTTCATGTTCCCCCAACACCTTTGAAAACAATGAAAAAGAGCATGGTTGTTGCAACCTACTTGTTGCAACCTGTCGTTCTCTTCTGAGCTCGCAACCCCGCTGCCATGATTGAGTGCTCAGAGAACGGCTGCTCTGAACCGTATCAAAAGAATTATCTTTTGCTGATGGAACCAGTAACCGATAATCAAACTGACCAATATTCACCCAGAAACATACTACCTAACTACCACAACTGATGGTTTTCAGCACCAAACCCTGGAAATGGTAAGAACTCCCATGCACAGACACAAGGCTTCTCCAGCCTGTGAGAATGCCGTGACCGACCACGGCGCTAGTGCCAAAGGTGCCACACACTCATACCTCAGCCTACATTCATACATTCACCCCCTCCAGTCTGAACAGTTACAGACGTAAAACTTTTTAAAATGGAGACCATAAAGACAGATTTTCCCTACTTATTGTGCTTTTCCAGTCGATCACCAATTCCCTGCTGTATTCTCCTCCTTTGCCTTTTTATGCTGTTCTTGGCATCTTTTCTCCCCTTTCCCTTCCCCCAGCCTTCATTCTTTTTGGTGCCTTCTGGCCTGTATTTTCTGCATTTTTTTTAAATCTGCGCAGGGGGATCCAAGAGTAACAGTTTATATAAAGGGAGGCCAAGGAGAAGAACTGATCAGCATCTCAATCAGTTCCCCTCTCCAAACCCCACAAGGGCAGAGCGCTGCCGTTATCTCTGGCAGAGGGCGAGGGCAGTCCAACACCCTGGAGAGCCGACAGCAAAAGCAGCCGGGCTCAGATCCCACTCCAGCTCACTTTCCCCATACTGCCAGACCACTATGTAAAACAGCGAGAGCACTTTACACCCGAGCCAGCCGCAAAGGGAACAGCTGGCTTAATGTTTAAGTGCTGAAGCATCATTTCTGCAACTCGCCAGGTCTTGCTGTGGGCGCTAAATGCTCTGCTGTCCGTCCCTGCAAGCCCAGGATCCTTGTCTGGCCAGAGCGCAGCCACCCCAGCATGTGTTTTATTGAGAAGTAAATTCCCTCCTGTAACCCCCCACACCAAATAAAACACAGTGGTGAGCTTTTCACTACAGAGAATTTAAAAGCAAATCCTAGAATTTTGCTTGGACTATTATAATTTTTTTTTAAATTGTGAATCAATTTCTGTTCCACCAGGAAAAAATTTTAAATGTATACAGCCATATAAATATACAACATACACAACCTGATCTAGTGGGCAGCATCCCAGCCCACGGCAGGGAGGTTGAACTAGATGATCTTTAGGTCCCTTCCAACATGAACTGCACCAAAGAGCTGCTCCAGGTCAAAAACAGCCTACCAAAATAACTCACCCAGATAATCAAGAAAGTGAAATGAGTTGAACTTTTCACTTACAACTTTTGTCTAGTCACCCTTACCATCTCTCAGCAAAAGCGGGATGATTTCTGACCCCTCCTCCGAGGTTCAGAGCTCGTCTACGGTAGATCTGGTGACAAGCTCAGCACCAGCCACCAGAAGCCACCCGGATTACAGAAATGCTTCAGCAGAAAATTATTAGCATTAAGACAACATCAAAATACAGAGTATGAAATTATATACCCAAGTCTTTATTTAGAGGGAAAAAATCAATTTGTGTCCTGGCCATTTACCACACTGTCCAGGCGAGTTGAATGGTGAGAAGCTGTTAACTGAAAGAAAATTATTAGGTAAGAAATTTCTCATTTTGTTACCCAGCTTCTTCCTTCCTTCATTGCTAATGAGAAATAGCAAGCAGGGAATTACAGAGATGGGAAGAGGAAAGAGAAGGTAAAAATTTATTCTTATTATTAAATAGAATAACAGGCAAGAGCAGAAGCTCCCCTATCAAAAGCAAGGGAGGAACCTGGCCCAAAGGAAAAGCCTCTGAGGTGGATGGGGGCTGGACTCAGAGCAGGTACCAGGCAGAGTTTCACGCTGCCAGGAGTATCAGAGACATGGGGCAGAGAGAAAGGACCCGTAAGATCCTGACTGGTTCAGTGATCAGGATCGCCAGTGGAGGTTTTAGAAACATGGAAGTAAGAGATATTTGGGTTGAATTCTTAAAAGGTGGTAGCTACAGAAATGCAGATCTGTGTTGAGAGCATCAGTCCGTTATGCAACAGGGCCCGGCAGCCAGCACAAACTGTATTTTTAAATAAAAATCACAATGCTTGCACTGTTTCTCATTAGATGAAGTGCCATCTTTTTGTCTCTGACCACGTCTAATGGCTGAGAAACATGTAGGTGATAAAGTACTTCTCTATCTCGCTCTGGACCAAACAGAGCTCTCAAAGGAGCCCTGCCCCAGGCACCAAGGCAGTTTTGTGTCCATTCAGGCAACTATATTTGAAGGATATAAGGATCTCTGCAATCCAAAGTGCAGGCATGGCCTGGGTGGCTCCAGGTGCCAGTGGAGCACAGCAAGCTCTCTCGGTCATTTGGCCATGCTGCAGCACACGCTGCAGGTACTGCAGCAAACTCCTCAGGAGGACGGGCCTGAGCTCCGTCCTTCACCTCCCCCATGTTTCAGTGACTGCAATGAACCTTTTCCCAGATGCACAGCAGACAGAGGAGAAGGATTTTAACATTTTGCCTGCAGCAGCTCTGAGGCCTTGGCATTTGGACAGACTGATCCATAAGCACAGCACAATTAGCATGTGTTCTCCATATGCTTGAGAGCCATCCATTACTGTGCTGGAATGCCCTCTGACACCACAGCTCTCCAAAAGAAGAAAGCCGTGGAGAAGTTCCTGGAGAATAATTTGTCTTATCCTCCAGGAGCAGTGGAAAAAGGCACTTCCGTGCACAGGAGGTTTTGGTGGAGCTGGAGAAATAACCTTTCCCCAACAAAGCCCAGCAGCATGATTCACCTATAAAGCACGGAGCCGGTTTCAAAGCCAGCCTTTCAAGCTAATGGCTATCAGAAAGGCCAGCCATCTGCTTGTGCAACCTGTCCTTATGATTAATCTCAACATCTGACTTGTATATAAAGTTTATATACTAACAGGACTATACTTCATATGTCATTTTAGCTGAGTTCTGCATTGCTGATTTTATGGTTTCTCCTCAATCTGGCCACCCTCTCCAGGTTACAGGCACACAAAGGACCCTGCTTAAATGTTGATTAGATGCAGAGCAAAGCAAAGACTTTGGAAAGATTTTACTAAGTCTCAAAAACCAGGTAAGCATTTCAAAGAACTCACTGGAAAAGATAAGGTCCTACATCCGCGTGTAATTAATTCTTTATTTAAATATATTAGGCCTCTACTTAACATGGTATTGCAGAGGCAGAAAGTCACAAATCACGTCTCAGTCTCGCATACACTGAGAGGATTCATGGCTCTTTCTGCCATGCTGCCATTTTATTGTACAGCATATGGCATAGTATCAGAGTTGTTCTTCTTTAATTAACTGATTAATGATGCTTTCTGCGGAGCTTAATCCGGGTTCTCCATAACACACAGTATTATGGCACCCATTCTCAGGAACACTACTACGTGTCCGCAGCCCACTGGGAGAGAGTGATGTACTTTTCTTGTACCAGTACATTTACCAACATTCGGCACCACAGGTAATAGTGATTTCTCTGAAATCAGGAAAGTTTATTTTGAATTAACGAAACCAGAGTTATCTTCTGAAAACAAGTTCTGGATAACATTTTACTATTTCATTACAAAATCCCACCAGGTCATGATTTCAAATTCAGATCTACCATCCTCTTCTTTGGAAGAGACGTTTATTTATATTTTATTTCTTTTACTTCTTTAGGTAAGAATAGATGGATTGTTCCTTCTGCTGGTTTTAACTAGGCAAACTCTTTCCACAGCAAACTGTGCAGTGAAATAAGCCCAGGATAATGGGCTGACAGAAGGGACGATGAGGGAAGAGCCTGCAAGGTTCACAGACAAAAGCCCTATCTCCTGAAGGAGTAAGATTTTAAATCTTGCTAGCAAGATAAAGCAGAGAATACTAAAGTCCAGACAAAACACTCCCATGCAATTCCCTTCACGCCATCAAAACCAACATAAAAATCATTAAATGCTAAAATAAAGCCAAGCAAAGGAACATTACTGTCAGCGACTGCCAACTGAAATGAATGACCCGGGCTGAAAGCGTTTGCTGACGTAGCTACAAGTTGCCACAAAGGCTTGAGGGCTGTGGCAGCAAACTGGTCTGCGGAACAGCTCGAGCCAGGCACGTGGAGCTCGGCTCTGCCACTGCCCCCAGGGACCGAGGGGATGAAGCTGGAGCTTTGCCACTCAAGGGCCTTTTGGGAGCAGGACCACCTGCACCCCTTCCTCCAAGCCGGGAGTAACAGACCCAACATAAGGCCAAGTCACTATTTCTGGCAGCAATGGGAAAGAACCCAGGAATTTTGGCCTTTGTCCAGAAGAGGTTTGCAAGTCGATGAAAGCACCTTATAGCTCTGACACCGCTGACAGGCACCAGTGTGGCTGTGCCAAGACATCCCTACCCCGGCATCACCCGGGGGAAATCCAGCAAATGAGCACCCAGAGGCTGTGCCGGAGGCTGCGGAGGCACGGATCCCAACATCTGCATCCACAAAAGTTTAATTCTCAAGGTGTTTCTCAGCTGCTACCAAGAGACAATATCACCACTGTGGTGACACAGCAATCAACCGGCTTGGCTGACCGAAATGATGCATCCACCAGCCATAAAAACTTACAGAATACGTTATTCGGTATCTTACCCAAAAGGAGAGGACAGATTTGAACAATAAAAGTCATCTAAATCACAGCCTTAATTGTGCTGGCACTTAAAAAACAATGGAAACAAGAACAACAGTTTCAGGCTTTTGTTAATTTTAGACATTACATTTTCTTCACATTGTAGTAAAATCAACAGTAGAAATCTTTGGATGCAGCAAAGAGAATGAGGAAACTTGTCAGTTTTTGAAGAATCAACCATTAATATTATAGCAATTAATTCAGAAGAGTAACTACATGACACTGTAGGATTCCCTGAGTGTTCTGTCCCAATGATTGCTTAAAAAAAATTTTCAGCAATGAAATGAAATAAAACATGTTCTCTGTTTATTTTTTTTTCCTAAATTACCAGCATTGCAAACTCATGCCGGTATTTGAAAGTCAGTCTGGGCTCTCCTAGTTATACATTCTTATTATCATAAAGATTCCACAATTGGAAATTACTTTTCGTGACACTCAAGCCAAAAAGAAAATAGCTGTATTGCATCTGCAGAACCAAAAGTAGTAAATTGTAATAAACATTCATCTTTGTCAGTGGCTCTGCAAACCAATCTGTTCAGCACGAAGGTGCCATTTTTACACAGTTGCTTTATTACTACATAATTATTGATGGATCAGCCAAGTGCTCTCTCAAGGAAGACCGATCTTAAAAACGAGCTTGTTAAAAATTTAAGTGTAAACCTTGGGATAAAAACTAGCAGTTAAGTTTCATCTGATATAAACTTTTAAAGAGGAAAAAAAAATAAATTGGAGGGACAATTTTGAAAAATGCTACGTTTGAGGCAGGCATGAAATTGAAGCAGACAAGAAACTTTAATGTGACAGAAAGAAAGAATTGGGGACATCTGTACTGAGAATAAGCTGTAAGTAGCAGGAGGAATTATCAATCTAGTGATGTGCCAGCTCTCTGCATTTCAATTGCTTCACAGGCCATACCATAAAAATTGTTTGCAATGAAAAGAACTATGAAGCATCCCTAGATTTTATTGCTCCCAGTGATATTCCACCCCATTTATGTGTGTACACCAGTTGTAGCCTTTCAAGTACAACACTGTTTCATATTAGTACCTGTTTAAATTACCTGCCCACAAACATTGCTCGGTGTTCAAAATGCCTCACTATTAAATTTTCTGTTTCAGTTAAAGTACTTCAAGAGTTTCTATCAAGCTTTCAAAGGCAAGGAAGTTTCATGCAGGTTTTCTGAAAGTCGAGATAAAGCAATAAACTTTAAATTTAAAAGGAGGCTTTTTCCAGAGAGAATTCAGCGTACCTTTTTGAATTCCCTCCCCACCTTGTTAAACCAAACTTCTCCGTTGCTCCCAGATTTCTAAATGTTGCATTTCTGGAGCTGAACTTCTGAGCATCAACCTTACTCTCTACAAAGACCCTGCAGATAAAGTGACCTTGGGCAACAGCATATCTGAAAGTGACCACTCACTCCAAGTCACTGATGGATTGTCAAACCTTTCCAGCACTGGAACCTCAGCACAAGCACAAATGCCACTCTCAGCCTCCAAAATAGACGTTCTTTGCTGCTGCAAAGACATGCTCTGAAATGCTCCTCCAACCCTAGCTGAACTGGGGGAGCTGGTTCCTTCCCCCCGACTCAGCCGTTCCCCTTCCTTCTGCTTCCCCCCCCACCTTCCACTGCACCTGCCAAGGTGTCATTCCCTAACATACATGCAGCAAAATAACCCTGCTATTAAAAAGCCTGCATGAGCCTGTGACATTTTTGACAGACCCAGGTGAGGGAGGCAACTACACGTGCACCAATGCCAGCAGACAGGAGGGGGATGAGCCAGTAAGCCAAGACTCTTCTTAACCTCAACCAACAACATCCCAACACACCTGCCCTGTCTTAAACTGGAGGCCAAATCCAAGCAGTGCAGTATAAAACAGGGATTTTGGCTTTGCTCTTGGGAAAGAACTTGGCGCAGGAGCTTTGTGGCAGTCTTGCAGCAGCTACAGAGCCATGAGACACAAAAGCAGTGCTCCCACTAAGTGCAAAAAACTCGGGCTTAAAGTGAGGAGAGAGACTTCATGGAAAAGCAACTTCTCACTGAAGTATATTTTATTTAATGGAAACCACTGCCAGAATACAATACTGCCACCAGTGACACCATTTCATGCTGATAAGATGCTGCTGCATTTCAATACATGACTTTGATGGTGGTGTGGATTTGCAATTTTCACTTTTAACAGGAAATTAATAAGAACCATTAAGCATAACTTCCAAAATAAGACATTTGCCCTGATCCCATGCTAGTGTTAAGGATTTGGTCACAGAGCACTATTTTATGTACTTCCCATCTGTGAGCACACAGTGGCTTCCCCACTGTAACTAAATCAAACATGGCATGTAAGGTAGTGAACTTGCTGAAAAATGGTACCCTTCCACCCCCTGCACAGCTGTTTACTTCTGGCTTCCGCGCTTTTACCTGTCTCAAGAGCCTTGTTCTTTGCTCCAAATTTCTTTCCAGGTTCTACTTAACAACATTATTTACTCACTCTTATTTCATATTCATTCCCTTATTCCTACTACACAGTTGTAGGTGTCCAGGTCTTTCATAACAGAAAACAACTTCTGCAATTTTAGGTGTACACGTATGTTTCAACATGAAAGCTGAGCCTTACCTTAAAACTGCTAACTTTAAAAATAAAGCATCTTCTGCTTCCTTTTAGCAAAACTTGGCTGCAGCAACTCCCTAGAGGCAACTGTTTGCAATTTTCCCTTAATTTGCAGCTACCCCTCCCTTGGCAGCCTGCCAGCATCTCCTCCTCTGACCGCTTGGGACATTGGCCCAACACAGTCCACCCAACCCCAGATAAAAGATCACAATTTTTGCTATTAATAACCAACCCAAAGTGGTTCTTATCTGCCCACTTCTTCGGCTCTGCACCACTGTAATTAATGAACACCGAAAACTCTACCCACAATTTTTTCAGCCCTGCTGAATGCATTCTGGTGAGTGCCTATGAAATAAAATTAAATTGAAAAGCTGAAGACTACAGTAGCCTCATGTTGACAGGTCACTCTGATTCCAGGTCAACGCAGACTCTATATTTGGCTGCTTTGATTATAATTGCTTGCAGGATAAAAAATAAATAGCAATTATCTCATTGTCACACAAGAAAAAAAGACCTAATAAATGAACCAATCCTAAAGTAACATTGAAAAAAAAATTATTTCAAAAGCAATCAGGAGTAGTAAAATTCAGTTTCCAAGATTGTTTTTAATTGCCAACAGTGTCAACATTAATATTCTTCCTCTATTGGATAATACATCCCTTTTAGTTATGAAAGCATTTAGCAAACTAAAAATGTCAAACTACAATTATACAAGGCTAAACTCAGGGCTGTTTTCATCCCCAGTCCGCAGTGCCACAGCTGAAATCCCTAATTACAAGGGTCATCTACACAAGTCGCAGTCCAGCCCATGCATCTTGCCTGCTGTGACAGTCCCACGGATTTAAGACCAACAAACAAAACAGATGAAGTGTTTAGGGGTGTGATGAAGTTAATCCTTAAGAGGATATAGGAATTAGTTTTTCAAACTAAATTCAAAGCTACCGAACAAAAGCAAAACAACACAACCGCTGCACAAAAACATTAAAACCTTGCAGAAACAGCACTCCATTTAAAGGGTTTACTTCAGTGGATTTTCAGCTTCCAGGTACTGCCTTTACCAGCTGAACCTGTACCATGAGAAAATAAAGTACTAAATGGAGGATTATTTTAGCTTTTTCAGACAAACTCAAGTGGTTGAGATCCACCACAGCACCGCACGTGGATTTATTACCCATCGTGTTAAACCCAAAGTAGCTAAGCCTTGCAAATCTCTCGGTGCTGTATTTCCTTCTTCCAAGGGCACGTTTTGTGTCTCCTTGACCTGGGTTAATAAGTCTTTATTCTCAATAACAACTGAGACCATGGAGACTCCCTGAACTGAACCCAGGCCTCCACTCCTGACATTTCAGATACCGTGATGAATTGCTCGGATAACATCCCCCTCAGCGGTCAGCTTTGCCTGCAAATTTAGTGTCCTTTCTGTAGCCTCCGCACATCTCACTTTCCACAGTTCTCTAAAGAAAAATTTCAGTTTTCACTTGAGTTTTTTGGTGACTTTTCTTCCTTTTTGGCAGAAGGGCAGGACAGGAATGTCTGTTTCTTCTGCAAAGGGGCCACCTACCCAAATAAGTGTGAGCATTACTGGCCTCCAGTTCTGGCAGGTGCAGAAAAGGATCAAATAATTCTTACACCAGCAGGGAGTTCTTTTAGCCAGGTTTCCTGAGTGCCTGTAGGCGTCTGAGTTATCATAACCAAACATCACCTCCCCAGTCTTGTTTTAGTCCGCAGTCTATGGGGCGGAAGGTGGTAAAACACTGGAACAGGTTGCCCTGGAAAGGGTGGTGGATGTCCCATGCCTGGAAACATCCAAGGTCAGGTTGGACGGGACTCTGAGCAACCTGATCTTGTTGAAGATGTCCCTGCTCACTGCAGGAGGGTTGGACTAATGACCTTTAAAGGTCCCCTCCAACCCAAACCATTCTGTGACTCTATGATTCTATTTCAACCAAGGTTTAAGAGCAGGATAGTGATCCCTTAGATGGCTACACTTCCACAGATTCCTTGAGAATTGACCCCCAGAAAACAGGAGCAATTATAATGCCCCTGAAAGTATCTCCCATGCAGAGAACCAGCATCTTTTCAGATGCAGAGAGGAGAAAACCTTGAAAAGAAGCCCCAACAGAAGGAAAACCTTAGACTGGCACCTAAAAATGCCGAGGCATCTAAGTCAACCACAAAATACAACCCTCCCTTAGTATTTGGGGAACAACTGTTTATACAATTCTGTTATTTAGGTACAGAAAAAGGCCCATTTCTAAAGCCCCAGCTGAGCTTCTCCTCTTCTCCCTGCTTGCCCAGCTCTGTGCTCCTTAAGCCTAAGCCTAGAGCAGGTGACAGCAGACCTGGACTTCCCATCAAAACAGTGGAAAACAATGCAGAAAAAACCCTCCTGGGGCTGACTGCTTCTCCTTGCTCCACTGAAAAGCAGGATCTATGCCACAGCACACACACATCAATTATCTCACACGGAATGACACACCAGAGCCCCCGTTCCACACGTCCAACCTCTCCAAGCCAGAGACACAGCCCTGCTGCCACCTCCTTCTCCAAAGAGCCCGTGGCCAGCAGCCAGCTGAAGCAGCCAGAGGAAAAAGCAGCTTTTTACCCTTTTTTCCTCAAGCAAGGGAGGATGAGGCCCTAAGTGGCTGGTTAGACCCATCAAAGAGCAATGTAAGGCTTTTATGCTACTCAAACTGAAAATAAAGCTCATTTTCCACCATGCTTTTATTGGAGAAATTCAAGACAGAAAAGACACGTTGCACACAGCAGTCACGACAAGGCAGGCAAAAAAATCCAAGCCTGGAAAACCTTTCAGGATTTTAAAACATTCCCCATTCCAGACCAGAATTTTATCAAACAAACAAACAAACAAAAAAAGAAGGAGACAGAGAAGGACATAGAGAGACCTCCTTCAAAACAGTTGGGGTAGGAGGGGGATAACAGGACAGCCAGACTGGTCAGCCAGGTGCTAAGGGCATTCATTCGCAGGCAACATGGCCAAGTAAGGTTTAACAGATGGGTCTTCTTCACTTGGCTCAGGAACCTGAACCCAAATTTACAGTATCTTTTCCTGACCCCAGCACCCGTTACTCTGGGGCACTTCTTTTTTGACCAAGACTTCTGACAAAAATGACAAAAATTTTCCTATGGGGAGTATCTGTATTGATAACCCTATCCTTTGGAAAATTCCTAAAACATCCACAAATGCTATAAAAATGTATTCACATGATTCCGCTTATGCTTTCACTCAAATTTATCCCCCTGATGGCTCCAACAAACTGCAGGTTTCTCTCCAAAACCCCTCTCTAAATTTGTTTAGAAATCTTTCAGCCAAACTCCATGATTAGTTTTCATCCCTTAACCTTTCTAGTTACTCAAGGCATGAATATGGAATGAATTTATGGCATTCCTATCCCTTAATGAAATGCAAAGATCCTACATGAAAAAACACGCACACAGATTTTGGAGTGAGACATGCACATGCGGTACTTGTGTGTGAGTGACATACATAGCCAACTCAGAAAATCCTGTCATCTGTAATTCATACCCAAGACTTCAGGTATCAGAAAACTGCACTCAAAGCAGCTGGTGGTCTCGTATTACCGCGCTGGCTGCAGCAAGCTCTTCACATCTCATTAACGGTGTAATGAAGGCTCAATCAGGGATACAGCCTATCAAGACTGCCAAGCACAGGCATACAGAGGCCAGAGGAGAAAGATCAGCTTGTACCAAGGTTTTTATTGTTTAGTTCTCAGAACTGGGAAAGAGCTAGTCCTGCCACAGAAAATATTTTCCAGGGAGCAAATGGCACACGGAGACAAAGATCAAACCCTCAAAGTGCTGGGAAGGCTTTGCACAAGGAAGGTGGCACCAAGCAGGTCACGCACAGGGCTCATTTCCACAGGTGGGGTGTAAAACCACTGAAGCAATGGGGGTGCTGAAGCCAGAGGCCAGAAGAGTGATCAGCATGGGGACACACACGCTTGCACTGATGACCAAGTGCCCTTTCAATATGTGACACAATTAGCACTAAACTCACCCTTATTTCTCATGTATGCAGCAATTATTTGTAATAGGGCTTCATAATGTTCTCTCTACTGATCATATCACAGAATCAAAGAACAACAGGTTGGAAGAGACATTAAGGATCATCTGGTCCAACCTTTCGTAGTCACACAAGATGGCCCAGCACTCTGTCCAGCCAAATCTTATCAGTGTCCTATTTCGAGGTATCCATCGCTTCCCTGGGGAGATTGTAATCCAAAGGATGATCTCACTGTGAAAAAATTTTCTGTCCAATCAAAATCTCATCCATTAGCCCTTGTCTTTTGCATTTGACTCCTTGCAAGAAATGAAGTCTCCATCCTCTCTGTAGCCACCCTTTAAATACTGGAACATGGTGATAAGCCTCCCCTAAGACATCTGTTCTCAAGACTGAAAAAACTCAGATCTTTTTCTACGCGACGTATACATTTATATATTTCCAAACAGTTGGCACTGATGTATTCAGACAAAATCTGAGGAAGAAAGGACACTGGAAGAAGAAATCAGTACAAGGAGGGGTCCAACACCCCACCATTGATGGAGCAGCAACAGTGCCAGCAGTGAGCCTGCTGCTCACCATCCTGCAATCCATGCTGGGATCCCTGGGTGGGGTCAACAACTCTCCTTGACAAATGCATCCAACAACAGCCCTTCTCCAGCCATCTTTAGCCTGCAGACCCTCAAGCATCCTTCCATGGCAGCTCAGACCCTGCCAGAAATGTCACGTTTCTGCAATCTCCCCTGCCCACAGTGCTGCTGGCACTGGTCATCTGCTGCTGTCAAAAAAAAGGAGGATAGAACACACATGTATTTTTCCTGGCTGAGTGAGGGAGCTGAATCTGCTCATGAAAGGACTGCTGAAGCCCCAAGGCCAGGACAAAGTTTGCAGTGGGAGCTGGCAGCTTCAGGGGATGAAATCCAGAAGACAAGACTAAGACCCAGGAGGATGAGCCCATCCCCACCTCACATCAGATCACCTTTAGCCACTTTTCACATCCTCCTTGAATAAGAAGCCGAACGGGGCTGGTACACAGGGACAAGGACTACGATCAATGAACACTGCCTGCATGGGGTCTTTAACACCCACAGAAATCAATGGCAATATCTTTCAGCCTCGGCCCCTGTCAGATTATGCTTGCAGCAGTAATGGAGGCATAAAGACGAGGAGCAATAAATGAGCAAACTGCTAATTGTGAAGCTTTCCCATGTATTCTCTGTGAAATTAGCAGCGAATGCAGTTCGCTGGGTGCCTAACCAGGCACAAGATGGTACTTGCACGGCGATTGCTCAGTGCTAAAGCCGCTTACTTTCACGGGGACGTGCAGGAGCACGTTACCGCCCACCGCACACGCTTTACTTGAAATTACTGCCCTAAATGACTGCATGTGAATTTTGATTCGAAGCAAAACCTAAATCAGGTCTCAAACCTTACCTAGATTACGAAGGGGAAGTTATATAAAGTTATTCGGTAATCTACACCCTGTATTTTACCTTTATCTCTGTTATTATCAGACCTTCCCCACTTCTTCTTCATGTGGCAAGCGATGAACTGGCAGTGTACAGCCCAGTGTGGGAAGGGCAAGGTGACAGCCAGCAAACACCAGAACGACAGAAACACCAAGAAAGATGATAAAGTATTTGAGGTGGTATAAAAGGGACGTAAAAACAAATTACAGAGGGAAATTTCACACCAAAGGATGTTATTTCTTAAGAACAAACTCCATGATATTTGACTGTGACAGTCTCATAAATGAAATGGTGCACTTTTTTTCAGGAACTGAGAATCAGAAAGAGCATGTAGAGTGTGGAAAGGATGCTGGGATGCTGCACGCTCAAGAAAATGGACAGACTGATGTACCTGATCTCCATCTCTGAAACTGAGACCTCACCATAAAGCACTTTTATCATGAAGAATAAGAAAGAAGTAGTTTGCAAAGACTCAAATAGTTTTCAGCTTCAAGTCTCTGCAAATTAATACACTTTGTAGGAAAAAACAGTCAAATGTAGTGTTTATTCTAAGCACTTTACTGCCTCAGACTCATTAACCCGGTACCTTACATGCTGTCTTTGTAATGCAAATTTGCTAAAATACTGTGCTTTTCATAAAACATTCATACAGACAAGCTCACACTGCTCAAATACCAATTGTAAGTGGAACAAAAATACACTTACTTTTTCCTAATATTTCAGCTCTGCACCTAAGTCTTATCTGCATAAGCAGTTTGTGAGAAACCTGCTGCTGCTGCCACTGTAGCACAAAGGTGGAAGATTTCCCAAAGCAGCTGATGTAGGCAATTATAAACTGAATTACCACATGCCAAAGCCAAATGAAAAGACTTTGTAGAACGTACCTGCAGCAGAGATTTTTTGAGGAAGAGAGATCATTACAGAGAGGAGGAGAGATACCCTGCATTTAAGGAGGCCAAACATTGCACATACTGCACCTGTTTGCTGAGCTCCTATTTAGGAGCCACCTGCCCTGCCTGCAGCACATCACCACAAGAGTTTGCTGGGCATCCTCACCATGCAGCACCAGGCACGCTGCTTCCCACTGCTGAACTGGCTGGACACGATGCATCCATCCACCAACATGGGCAGCCCAGCAGGAGATACAAAATCATCTCAATAAGGTCTCCAGCCCAGCTTGACTCACACAGTGAGAGATGACTCAGGGCTGGAGCGGGCTGAGGGAGGGGACAGGTTCCTGGTTTATGACTTACACAGCTGTGGAGAAGGACCAAAACATCACCTTAAGGGTTCAGTGTCACGAGAGCACTCTCCCTCCTCCAATGGACTTGGATCTTGGAACATAAACTACCACAGCAAAGCCATGGCCAGCTGAGATTCACAACATGAACTGCACTCAACCAAATTCAAATACACAGGGCAAATGCAGGAAATTTTGTGAGCTTTCCCTCCTCCCTCTACACTTACTAACTACTTTTGTTTCAAGACAATCTGTAACTGTGCCATCTCAAATTAAACTCTGAGCAACTGCTCTCATCCCGTATTTAGTTTTGAAAACTGTCATTTCTTTTTCAGGCCTGAAGAAGGGCCCACAAACCCGGGAAATGTCTAAGTTTTACAACTGTACCAGTTGGTCTGACAGAAGAAGATACTACCTTCCCAGACTTCCCAGAGCTATGAGGCAGAACTCAACAACATTGCCTGAGGTGCCAGAATCACCTACACTGGTTTTCATCAGGTTCAGAGCTACGACACAAAGGTAACCAACGTGAGGCATCTTAACGAGAGGTTTTCTTTGTTCTGCACAATAACATGCCAACTGCAAGCCAGGTGTACCTCCCAACCTGTCTGCCAGACCTGGTTCCCACTCACTCCAAACACACCAAGGTTCCATTACTGCTCCTGAGCACAGGCGACTTCCTGAAGGAAACCAGGTCCTCAGGGGGATGATACACACACACGTCACTGGGATGCACCCACACCACACAGGCACCACACAGCAAGGGCCTGGAGGCTGGGAACTGCACCCAGAATGACTACCCTGCAGTACAGGCATAACCAAAGTGAATCGGGCTTAACACAAAACTTTTAAATTGTTAAAATAAATTAGCAGAGTCACAAAAACAAATCAAAGCAAAACAACAAAGAAATCCACCCAAAAAACCCTCAAACACCCTCCTCACCACCCAAAGAAAACCTCCAAATCCAACAAAGATTGGGGCAGGATCTATAATCAAAATAAAACCAAAACAGTAATTTTGCATATGAGCTTCATAACATGTTAAGAAAATAAGTACTTGTTCAAACACCTGCAATGATTTCTCAGATGCAGGAGAAGAGAGTGAACATACTGAAACCTACTTGGTTTCGAAATTCAGTTCATTTGGCACATCCTCCACTTTTGCAAGAAAACAAACAGCAAAGGCAGACAAGCCATGGCATGAGCAGCCCTGCACTCTCCTGCCCACCTGCCTGAAGCCCAGGCAGGGCTCAGGACTCAGACTCAGAGGAACCTCCCTGGCTATACCAGCTTAGCTTCATCTTTACAGCCAGTCCTCAGCCTGTCCATTAAAATGGTCAATAGCAATGCCAGCTGAGAAACATCCATCACTGGGAACTCCTTTTTACAGGTCACTGGCCAACCAGACAACAACAGCTTCTAGCCATGACTGACCTCTCTGCGACACGAACCGCTGATTTCCAGGAGAAAGACAAGCCATGAGCCATCCATTTTCTTAATCGTAATTAAAACAAAACCAAAACCACTCAACTGTTTCTATATGGATTTGTTTGTACAAAATAAAAATGTGCAATCATCCTGCTACGCTTCTGGAGACTGAACACTAATGTAACAAGAATCTGAATGCATTCAGTTCATCCACTGTTGGACAGAAATCAGCATCACAACAGTCTGGATAACGAAATGTTCTGCTGCACAGACCTCCAAGTAAGCTGACAAAACAGATTCAGATGGGTGTGTCTCATGATGGAAAAATTAACTGTGATAAAGAATAAAATGCCCCTTAGATATGTTGGTTTTAGAGTCATTAACACGCAAAAGGAGTTTTAAAAAAAATGCCATCTCCATAAAGTTTAAGCACGTGTATGAAAAAGCAAACAGACCTGCCTGGATGACTAGCTGTTTGCAATACTGGCTCTGGCAAAACTGGCTTCTTTAGTTGATCAGTCCTGCTCCCACTGTGCTATACAGAGCTGTATGATGCAGACAGATCTGGGGATTTTAAGAAAAATGGAGCAAAACCAGCACAACACACACTGAAGTCCATATCAAAGAAAAAAGAACAACACCAGTTATTTCCTCTTGCAAACATTTTTAATGTTTGCCATTTGCAGAGATTCTCAGTCAGAGACAGACTGCATCATGTTCGACTCTAGCAAAACGTCTCCCGAGAAAGTCTGCCTTGATCTAAGAGTCTCATACTTGGGTTTTAATTTCCAGTCATATTTACAGGAATCTGCTTCCTCCAATTTCCTAATTGAGAGTGCATGGCTTGAAATAAGCCCATCAGCTATCATATGACTGCAAATCAACTTAACCAAGAGATACACATTCTCAGGCTTCAGAAAATAATCAGGCACCCCAAATTTTGCTGCAGCTTCCAGAAGAGCAGGATGTCAACAACCACATCAACAACCAAGACCACTGGTCCCATCCAGCCTCGCAGCTCCTGCACCCCGACGTCTCAATGATTCACGGAATTGCCACCACAGTAACCAACAAGATACATGGAAATGACACAACAAACCCACAACTGGCTGCCTGTGTCCAGTTTCTGCTCTGAGCTGAACTCCTACTCACCAGGCTCTTGGTCCTTAGTGGAGATGCACTCTTTGATGGATTCTGTTATGCCAAGACTAGCGGCAGTGGGGAGTGGGCCAAGCAAGGATTCCAATGCGGGGGGTCTTACAAGAGTTTCATTTCCATTTCTGCATTCCCCATCTTCACTTCTTTTAACTCTATCCTTCTCACTAAGTTCATCATAAAAGTCCTTGTTTAAGTGATTAGCAGCTGCTTCTAGTTCCTCATCTTCTGCCTCCTCCTCTCCAACTATGCTAGAGGCATTATCTTCTATAGAATCTGTAAGGGGAAAAAACCCAACAGATCGTTGCATACCATCTGTTACAGAAACTAAATAAATAGAGAGGCGCTCACTTAAAGAATAAAAATCTTTAGAGGAAATCTGTAAAAGAAATACACAATATTTTAGTTCAATGTGTGAATACATGGAGTTTCCAGATGCTCTTCAAATTCATTACCTTGACTATTAAAATGTATTTTTGTGACTACAATCATCATTTAAAATAGAAGCATCGTCTTATCATATTAGGTAAAAGGCCTTTGTGAGAGAAGTCAGCGATTTCCTGGTATAATTACAAATTAAAAATAGCCAGTTCAACCTGCACAAAGCCCTTCCATATGGGAAGTCAACTGGGGAATTTGGCGACAGAAGGGTCCAGATACTGGTCCACTGCACTTTCAGTGATGAAAAGAAACATTCTCAGGTGCCAGTGCCAAGCTTATACTGCACCAGGAAAGAAAAACAACTGAAATCATTAATGAACTATCCCTGCAAGGAACAACGTGGTTGTTTTGAAGACTGATCTATGAACCACCTATTTGGCAGAGAGAAGCCCAACGCAAGAGATCTTGTACTGTGCAAGCATATATATGATCGCATTCATCACCATAATGTTCATCCACTTCAGACTGCCAGATCTGAACTCAATGCTATTTAAGGAGTCATAAGACTTTATAGACTTACCATCTTTAGTGAAATTTGCAAATACGCCTTTTGCTTTCGGTCTACTGTTTTCTAATTCAATCTCTATTTCATCTTGGTAGCTCGATATTTCTCCTGTGGTGTTGAAATAAAAATAAAACTCAGCAATCGTTGATGTAATACTGAAGAAATGAGTGATATGTTACACTAAACACAACTTATACCTTCAAAATCCTCCAGCTTTTTTGATAATGCCTTCTCAAGCTGAAACGACAAGAAACAAAATAAACATGAAATTACTAAAAAAATATGTACAATTTCGAACTGCTTGTGAGCTGTATATAGAGACAGAGAATGGCAGGGTATTTCAAAAGCATAAGCGGGTTTTGAATCACCACTGAAATTACTTTGTAGTGTCAGAGAGGTATGACAGACAGGTCTCAAAATACTGACCAATTTCAAATGTTATCTCCCCCATCTCTATACTTCAAAAGGAGCCTTCGCTCTGGCAACCTGTAAACAAAAGGCCTCATTCCCCAGCAGTCGGACTCTGTGACTGTGCCTGTAGATGGGAGAAGTGCAAGGACAGGGCTGAGACTGCAATGCCCACACCAGACAGAGCACACTGGTGATGGCAGAGTGAAGCTCTGACCTACAGCACCTGGATGGTTCTCGAGAACATCGCTAACACCCCTACAGACCTTAAATGATAACACAGTTAGAGCAAGCAAAAACCCTAACAAACCAATAATGTAATTGACTATGACAGCAGTAAAACCTTCTCCTGTGCCGCCAGCTTTAGTTCATGATTTGTAAAGAAATTAAGCCACATGAGAACTAATCTCTGTGGAAGCAGGTGTTGTACCACACAAAACCACCAGCAGACTCATTAAAGTAAATGGGTTACTGTTTTCCTATCTATTTAAATAAAGTTCTACGTAATGGCACTTCTCCTGATCACAGGCATCACCTTAAAAACAGTGCACGTTTCTGATCCCGTGACATTTTTAATTGGGAAACTATCCCATTGCCAATAAACCAAACAATATCTTTCGTTAACGGGTATCATATGCACTAATGCTCATCCTTCTCTCAAGGACCTCAAAATAAATGTACTAAACCTTACCAAGGGCTGGTCAGTTAGGATTTAGCATGAACTGATTCAAAAGGGAATGCACAGAGGGAGGAGAGAGGAAAGAAACACAGAGAACATCAGATTCAGAATTCACCTGCTGTATCTTCAATTTTTTTTGACCAGCTGTAAACGAAGGAGGATCACATTCTTCTTCCAAGTCAATCTTCATAAACTCATCTATGGTTAGCTGGCTGGTTGGTGTATCTTCAAACTCTGTCAACCTACCAAAGCATACAGCACATAACCAAAGCATCTCTAAGAACTCCTTTGGAAGTAACAAAATTTGCAAACTGCCAAGCTATGGAATAAACATGTCATCCTTAGCAACTCCGGTTCAAACACAGACTACATTAAAACTGAAGTGCTACTAATTGTTTCATCTGCTGCAAAGAAAGTATCTTTTCATATCCCAAATTAGCCTTTGATTTATTAGAGTATGTAACACACATTTTTTTTGATGAACAAAGACTGAACAGAAATACTGCAGCCCCCACGGTCAATTAAGTATAGACAAAACTAAGACAAGAAACACAGCTCATTCCTCCCCTCTCGTTGCTTTTGTTATCAACAGCAACAACAAAATGGATTCACCAAATAAAATATCTGTCATCACAGTTTAGGAGTATGCTCAAAAATCTTCCTAATATGTCAGCATGATTAATTTACACAAAGCAAATGTTAAAGTAACGTCTCTTCAGCAGGCTGGAAGAGGGACAAGAAATAATCTTCCCAGGATGCACAGAAGCAGTGGTAAAATAAATTGATCATTTTCACATCACGCAGATGAAATAGATGGATGAACATAATTTGACAATAATAAACTCTGAATTTGTTTAATGTCTGCATTTTAAAAGTTCCTACCTATGTGAGAGATAGGACTGGCTCCATGGGGAATCGCCATGAAAGCAGCTGAATCTTTCAGAGGAATTCAATCTTAAATAAGGTCACGTGGTCATAACTTAATCCACAAATACCAGCATTTTATACAGGTGGCTGAGAATGAGCACATCCATTTTACAGATGGAGAAAATGAGACAAAAGGTTAAGTACAAAGCCAGGTCAGGAAACGTCTGGCAGAATGCTTCTCTGACAGAAAGTGCCCTTTTAATAATATCAACATTTTCCATGGGAAAATGGCAATGATGGGTCTGCAGCTGCTTCGCTGGAATATTCCCATCTTCCAGAGGAAGCAGAGCTGACAACAGCTTCCATCTGCAAAGCTAGGGAACTAAAAATGGTGATTCAGTGCTCTCAGCATGGGACCTTTCTGCATTTCTCTCCCCCTAAAAAGAGTTTCAGTTTTCTCCTCAGTTTTCTCCTCTACCTCTGGTTGCAACAAAACTCCTTCCGAAGAAGGAATTTTCTCTAGGACAGAAATTCAGTTTCTAGCCAACACCAGGGTCAAAGCCAAGAGCACAGGGCCACATTCTCCCGCTCTATCCTCATCGGCCTCTGTGTTTCTTCCTTTATAAATCGAGGAGCAAGACAAGACAGCCCATACGGAGGGGCGCAGGCAGGCTGTAACTTTGCCCGGAGGCATCCCACTCCTGGAGCAGAGGCCAGAGGCCAGAGGCAGCATCTCGTGCCATGAAATGCACAGAGAGCCGGGCACCTCTGTGTAATTCCAACAGCAAGCAGCACGCTGAGCCCATGCACGGCTATGCCAGCCAGAATTAGTGCTGCTGAGGAGAAGAAAGCCTCCAAAAACTAGACTTGCTTTTGGAATTCAAGCATCTCCACAAAGCCCCAAATTAGCCATGTACTTGAGAGTGACTGACAGCCCAAACCCTTCCCTCAGAGTACCAGGGACCAGCTCCCTCCTCCTCTCTTTCAGATCAAATTGGAAAGGAGAGGAGGATGCTGTTGGCAGCAGCAGCACCCAGCTTTTAATTAAAAGACTAGAAATCTTTCTCGGCGTTAACGGGCTTCCAGCATGCCTTACCCACCTTCCAGGAGGGAGCCACATCTATCAGGCTAGAGGGAAAACCTGGCTAGGGCACTGTTATTATTATTTTAATTCAGGATTCACTTAATGCCAAACCCATGTATCATTTGAGGAGCATGGATCTTCCCAGTCACCATCATTAAAGAACAGCCATCCATCTCTCCACGAATGAATCATGTACTCAAGGCAGTCCCACTTCAGCAAGACTTTTCCTCCCAAACAGCCTCGCCTTGTTAAAATATTACTCTCCTCCCAGCGTTAAAAGCCAAGGTGCACTTTGGCAAAGACACACAGTCTGTTTACCCAACACTTGCTCCGAGTCTGAGATGAGCTGCCAGAGCCAGAGCCCCACCAAAGCGGCACCACCTCTGCGCATGCCGAGCAGCCAGGAAAACACCAGGAGCAAAACCCATGAAGCCAGGCTTGGGGACAAGATGACCATGCCTGGGTGTCAGCACCTAACCCCGTGCACGTCCGCTTGCAGACACCTCAGGCTCTGTCTGTCCCTGTCCTGTCCACAGTGTCATCTGACTCACGTCACGTACCCTGCACCCATCAGAGGTCAGCCCTGGGGAGAGCCAACGTGCTGGAGCCGGCACGAGCTCCAGCTCAAGCACCAGATTCCACCCCAAGCCAGAATGGCAGGATGGGTCTCTCCCAACACCTTCAGTGTGTCTGCACTAGGACAGGGCAGAGCTACATGGTGTTTGCTGCCGAGGAGCTCAAACCCACAGCACAGCACGGTTCAACCATCCGACCGGGCCTCCAGCACCCAGTCCCATGCCCGTGCCCTCCTTTTCCTCAGCCCTGATGCAAGCCAAGCAGGGAAGGGCTGACCACCCGGTGGGGAGGGCTGCCAGCATCACAGTTTAAGAACAGGCTGGTGGCGATGCAAGTTTAGAGCAGCACGTTATTTTTTCACTTCTCTCAAGTCTTTACCCCAGGGCTCTAGTCCTTCTCCCAAAATGAGGAACCATCCCTGGTCACGATCCCAGCTTGAGCATCATCTCCGTGGGAGAGCGAGCTGCACACTCAACATTTTCTCCTTTAACTCGATATAAATAAATACCTGCGTTTGCCAACCACTCGCCTGCCTCAACATTTTACATTGGCTGATATCCTGTCTACATATTTTTAAACATTTCTTTAATTTTATCCACTGTTTGGACACATGCCACCGAGGCAACAAACTGATGCTGCAGCAGTCTGCACCACATGAAACAAAGCAACATTAGTTTGGCAGTTAAGAAAAACTGATGCAACCTTAATTATAAACACAATCATTTCAGGGGCAAGGGAGTGGCTTCATGAAAAAAAAAAAATAGCTAGAGGCTATTTTTTCAGTCCCACATAAAAATGCTATCCAAGTTCATTTTTCACTTTTGTTAACCTAAAAAAAATCTAATAAGAGTTGCCACTTTAAGTTATGCACAGACAGAGGGAAAATAAACAGATATACAAATTAAAATATTATTTCCTTGGCACAAATTCAAAAAGCTCTAAAAATTGAAATTTGGCAGACAAGGATTTTCTATTTATAGTCAAAGCAGAGGCAACCACTGCAGCTCAGGCTAAGATTCAACTTCCAGTATAAACCGTCCTCTTACAGTTTCTCACAGCAGACTCTTTCAAGCAAATTCCTTTGGGAAAAAAAGTTTTTCCAGAGCCTGGTGTCATCTGCCTCTAACCCCAACCCTTTTTGAAAAAGAAAAATTTCCACAGTTGTTGTTTCATCCATTTACAGACAAAACCACACCTCTGCTTCTGATAAAGCACTTTTGTGCACAAACCAGTAAACCGATTCTGTTCACACTTAATTTAACTCCCAATAAGGGAAAATGGGTCAATCATTTTGAAGTTACATGCAATGTCCTTTTTACTTCGTTTTGTTCCAGGGATACCCTCCAGTGGAGACTCTTGAATCCAGTCTACAGTGATGGAAAAAACAGACTCGTGCGTGCAGCCCACGAGTGTGGGCTCGGTTTTAATGTTTAATTGAGATTCTGCAGCAGTGGGGTGCGACAAAACACACAAAAGAACAAGGACTTCTGGAGTCCAACTGACAAATGCTTCAGGAGCCCAAGTTCAAAGCCCAAGAGGGACTTCTAAGCAGAGACCATTTAGGAACAGCCAGGGTGTCCTCCCACCTGCACACAATCAGCATCGAGGTCCAGAAAGCAGGCAGCATGAGCAGAGGTATCTTGTGCTGCATCTCCATACAGAAGGGCAAACAAATTATAACTTCAGAGACAGTTGTTTTTTAAAGAGGGAACGTGGGGTTTAGCCTGAGCCATCAGCCTTTAAGTTACCTGTTGTGAGAGGTCTTTTCAAAGCACTTAAAGCATTTTATCAATACTTTAGAAAAATAATAAGCTAAATATGCCACACTGTTAGCAGAAATATACGAAAAAAACCCTTTATTGCAAGATAAACTGGTGCTGGTAATTAAAACTCCCCTGAGTTTTCTCAAATTAACAATATAATTAAAACCGTAAGTAATAACTTGCATATCTACATAATCTTAACTGTCATATCAATTACAAATATTCTATGATTTGACACCTCAGACAACTCCAAACTCTGGAAAAGTAAGGGATTTACTTTTGTGTCTTAGTGAAGAACCAGAATATTGCAGAACATCCCCACTGTTTTAACTCAACCCTCATCAGTGCTTCCAAACCTGTGCACTCACAGGGGAGAAGCTCAGAATTCACACTGGTGTTCAAACCATCACTATTTCTGTATTCCAAATCTAACAGTCTATTGCATCATCCTTCTCTCCTTATTTTTTCCAAGCCATACAATGTTTAGACATGAACTATTTATGGAAGTATGTAAACACATACCCTAAAAGTGATACTTAATATAGAACACGTATCCGAAATAGTTATTAAATGCTTCCTACATGACATAACAAAAAGTTTTCCAGTAGCCACCAGTAAGTAAATAAACAGAAGAGTAATCTCCTGATATGTAAACGTTGTATACATATATATATATACACTTTTACATGTACTTGCAGCAATATAAAAGGTAGTTTTAAGCCTGTATGAATGAGTATCTCATTACTAAAGGTAAGGACAAAATCAGAGGTGATCCAGTTGCTGTGGTTTTACAACTTACAACTTATCACCCAAGCTATGCTAAATTAGCCCGTCTGTTCCCTGCCCAATGCAACTGTTAAGAGAAATATTCTCACCTTTAAACAATTTCCAACATTAATACACATCACCTGTTTTTGCAATGGACTAAGAGCATACACACAATGTCATTTACTGCCAATTAATAAGTGAGTGATAATTTATGGGGCTCATTTGCTGGCAACTCCCTGATGTTTGCCTAAGTATTAAAAACAGGTACCTCTAAAGATTGTACTAAATAAAACACCCTTTAGAATCAGTTCCTGTTACTTGCTCACACCAACACAGAGATTTAAAACTGTCACAAATTCATTAGCATAAATTTTAAAGCCCTGATTCTACAAATGCTTACACACAGAGTTAACTTGCATTAACGCTTGTGGCCTACTGTCAGCCCCTGGATAATCCCACTAGCAGACATCCCTGGCTGTCCCAGAACTCTGTCAGTCTAAACCACCTGAAAATTTTTGTTCATTTTTTTCCCCCTGATTCAAATGCTCACACCACGCTAATGAAACAAAATGTGTTAGCATTCCTTAAAATTCTGCTTCATTAGTGTGGTTCCTCTGCTGTGGTCTGTCAAAAGCACTCTATGATCTCCTGGAAAAGAAAAATAGAGCTGCTTAATTTCTTAACAGCCACTCGGATGAGGAAAGTCAAACACAGGAAAACTATTTACAAGATCTAAGCCTAAGTTAGTGCAAATAAGTTACTGACTGTTTCAAAAGTAAGAGTCACCAAGTAATTTCGAAAGTATACTTTTAAGTATGATGTACTAAAATATATTAGGGATCTAATTAATGTATTAACTTGCTAACTGTATAGAAGCTGGATTTATAAAAAAGAACATTGCCTGTGAAATTGGATTCCTCAGAAATGAAACCTTTTTTTATTAAACCAGACAATCCAACTTACAAAGTGTCCTGGGGGGACTCCACACAAAGGTACACAGTATCAACCCACGGGGATCAAGCTGTATTTTACTCACCATACTAGAAAGGTTTCTAGAAATCATCTGTAAGCCACTTGAATTGATTTAACTGAAGACATGAGATATTTCTCAATTTAGCTTATGGCAGCAGCAGCCAGCAAAGAAGCTGCTTGGTTGCTGAGCTGAGATCAGAGCGGACACCACCACAAGCTCCTTTACATGAAATGAATTTCCCGGCATTCTAAACGCTTCTCTCCACACCACGCTTCAGCCAAGAGCCCTCACACAACTCTGACATTCTGAGCATCCTCGGCCCCTCCATGCTCAAACACCGTAGGGTGCCAGCTCTCACTGATTCACCGCACACCCTCCACAGAATTTTAGCACGGCTGCACTTGGATCACAGCCCAACGCTGACTTCTACATGCCTTTCCCTTCAGCCCTGGCCTTGATAGGGCTTTGGTGTTTTGAAAAACAACAACCTCACAGCCACCTCACAGCTACCCATGTCCCTGTTGCTTTCCCTTCTCATCCCGACTCCAGACCCACGTACGGGCCAGCTCCTCGCTTTGCCTGCTCTCACAGGCATCTGCCCAGCTTGAGACAGCACTGGGAGCTTGGACAGGAGGCTTATGCCAGCCATATATTACCGAAATTAAAAAATAAAACTCAAAAAAGAAAAAAGAAAAGCTGCAGGCAGTACGTTCGGTACATTTATCTCTATGTATAAATCTTTAATTTTTCCAGAAAATTACCACCTCAGTCATTGAAAGAGCTGTAACAGGGTCCCCGGGATATACGCAAAGGACCGCATTTATGAAAGTCCCTGCAGCATCTACAACTGGTAAATGAAGCTCCTTCTAACAAGTTTTGTCCTCCTTCCCGAAACACTATTAGGTTGTGAGAAAAAAAAACATTCACCTCAAAAACGAGCTGTTTAAACCCATTCTGGCCATTCGTTCCAATTTCTTCCAAATGAAGCTTTACTGCTTCTGAAGTTTATCACAAATAGCTTTTTTAGCAGATAGTACTTTATGGAACTGAGAAGAAGTATTTTTTTATGCAAAAAGCAGTTCAATTTAAAGATAAAGTGAGCAAGCCAAAGCGGCAAAATGCAAATGTTAAGAAAGATAAGCTGATTTTTTTTTTATTATTTCTATGGAAGAAGTGCCTAAGATCTTCAAACAGGCGTAAGGGCCACGCAGCATTAGATAATGCACAATGGACAAGTATCACAAAAATTATTCCTACTAAAGATAAGACAAAATTTAGAACACAGAGAAGGCATGCAATAGGTGAATAAAAAGATGAAGGGGTAGGAGCATTTAAAGGTTAAAAAGGCAGAGCTGAAGACAGGTGCATTGAACATAGGCACAACTGTGAGGACTGAACTAAATAAAAGGACTGGGTTTATTAAAAGTTAATTTCTGCTACCTACACGGATGATTACAGAGAAAATAACAATTTGACTAATTAGTTAATATTTGTACAGTACTTTGAATATATAAAGTGATATATAAGTTAATATAATTTCAATTAGACTGGAAATGAGATAGAATTATCAGTGCATTTATTAATATTTAATAAGTTCGCTTTCAACAACAGCAACAAGCTTTACATTTTAATTGTGTGCTTCAAAACGTAAAGCTAGAAGGCCCTGTGAAGTGACTACAAAGTTTTCTCTACCACTATTACCAAAAACCCACACATATTAAAAATAAACAAGCACTGCTTTTTAACCAAACAAGGTCCAAAATAAGAACTCTTGACTGGAAGATGAGTGACTGCACACATGGGCCGTGCTTTGTCGCTTTTTCCTTCCAAAACAGACTGCCCTGATGACCAGGTTGTGAATTTTTATGACCTGGAGATACATCACATTTCTGTGAACCTCCTCCTAAGAGCTACTCCTCCGGCTCAGAGCAGTGGAAGAGGACACAGCCTCCAGGCACGTGGGCTTGGTGCTCTCCAGCTGATGGACAACAGGGTGAACTAATCCAGTCCCACCAGCTGCACTGCCCAGGACCAGAAACAGTGCCCTTCTCAGGGAAGGGCTACCACCCCCTGCTGAGGGTCTTCCCAAAACAAGAATTCCCAATCAGGATTTCTTAAACAGCATCATTCCCACAGCCTCATCCACACAATCCTGTCCCCCCCCAGGCAGAGGCACATCATACGGGGCCTTCCTTTGCAGATTTCTGCCATGGGTATCAAAAGCAAACCCAGCTTCCAATGGTCTGTGCTTCCCCAAGAAGCCCACTGGGAGCTAAATCAAATCACACAGCAGAACCTGCAGGCTGGAAGGGTCAGCATTATCTGGACTCATGTTGGGTTTCACTTCCAGAGCTGTCAGGGCAAAGCCATCAGCAGTGAGCACAGCATCCAACACCTTCATAAAACACAAAGCAGCAGCAGCAGCCCTTTACCAACCAGAGTAACTATAATTAAAAGGAAATAAAACTGCACATCAAACTGAGAAGCAAAGGAATTTTTAAGAATGTGAAATAAGTTCTTATTCATTTAGACAACTTCTATTTGATGGCATTTTGAAAGGAGTTCTTGAAAGAAGAGGAAAAAAACTGGAGTACAGAAAGAGTTATTCAAAGGTATTTTTTTTATTTGCCTTCGTTAAATACTATATAACGTGCTCTTATTTGAAAAACATCAATCAAATTTATAGATTCGTGATAAATAGTTGTAATTATAGCTGCCTGAAAATAATTCAGCTGTCACGTTTACCCTGTCAAAGTAAATAAGGCTGTCATTTTAGTTGATGTGTGCGACTTGAGTAAACATTTCAAAGCATGAATTTTGAAGTAAGATCTTCTCGCTTGAAACAATTGCTCAAATTAATTTTCCTTCCAACTCTAATTTATTATGCTTATTTTCTTAGCAAGTACAAACTCTTTAGCTGTTTTACCAAAGCATCTTGGAGTAGATTGTGGTGCCTAACTCATTAATCATACAAAGTGCACAACTAAAACACATGACCTTTTGGCCAGAGGAAAAACACGTGGCATTGGTCCTGCTCCATCCTTACAGCTGTAGTACGTTGAACCATTTAAAACACTTTAAATTTATCCCTATACCATCCGAGCACAGTAGGAAAATAGCATCATTCCTGTTCCACCAATGAAGATCTGGGGCAAAAACATTTTCCACATTTAGTAAGTGAATATTTTTAACAAGTATTAGGCTTGGTTGGACGTGCTTAAGCTGATCCCAGCAAGGTGAAGAGAGACACTAAGGAAGCTTTCTAAAGACAGATCTTGGAGGAACAAACATCAGAATATACTGGCGATAGAAAAATTTCCAGCTGGGGGCAACAGAAATCATGGTATTTCAGTTAGGTCGTTTTTTACTCAACCTATGGGGAAAGAGTATGTTGCAACTTTTCAAAAGTAATATGACAGAAACTGGATATCTGTTTACATCATTCAAATATGGAAAATGATACTTGATCTTCAAAAAAATAAACACACAAAAGGTACTTGGAAAAATCCCACTTTCAGGGGATCCTTCACTGAACTTATCATTAGACTCACTGTGCTGTCTTCAATTTATTAGCAGTGCATCGCTACCAAAAATGAACATTCCAGCAAAATATTTTGAAAAGTTCTGTTCAATAACAGCTTAAAGACAAGACTTTTCATCACTGGATTCTGGATTAACGAAAAAATCACAGGAGACTGTCAGCTTTGACAATCAATAAATTATTTTTTCTGAGGACATGACAATACTGTTAATATTACTGACATAGCATTTTTTTGCCTTAACTGTTAAATAGGCACAGTGCTCCTTACCATCTGTGCTAAGCATTTGAGGCCTTACATAAGAGGCAAGGTGTTAGTACTTCAAAATGACCCACTACAACATATACTTCTTTAATTCGTGGCACGTGTGAAAATAACCTGGTTTTCTCCAAGATACATTTATTTTAGACTGTATCACTGTTCAGTACTGTAAATGAAAGATAAAACCAACGAGACTGCACTGACCTTTTCCTTAATGTAGACTCACAAACCTTCACCACCCTGATGACCTCTTTAACAGTCCGTCGGAAATCATGCATTCTTGCTGCCACCAGCAGAGCTAGAGAACAAGCGGAGAAAGTCAATATCAAAAAGAGGGAAATTTCCTGAAGAAAAGCAGAAAACAGTCAGGCTAAAGAGCTGTAAATGCTTATGCTCAGCTGTGTCCCTGAATACCGGTGATGGACCTGACTTTACAAACTTTGCTTTCTACCCACTAAGCTGAGTGCAAATTGCACCCTGAAAAATCCTACGCTTTAACGTTTGGGAAACCATGGTCATCTACAGCACAAGAACATTTCAGTGATCACTTATTTTCAGTTATCATCTTTTTAGAAGAACTCACTGAATTCTGTCCTGCATAAGAAGATCTCCAGAGAAACACTGAACGTGCCTGAGCTGGTCTCCTCATTGCTGCCACTATTATCCCTGTCTTGATGGTGCCCAAGTGCTCTCCTGCAAGACCCTCTATACAGCCAGATAAGCAGTTGCATCTACATGGTGTGTTGATCCAGAGCACCAGCTCTGCTTCGAAGCACCACCCCCACTCATCATACAGTAGCTCACTGTGCAGAGCAGTTTTAGGCACACAAAAGTGCTTTTTTACAGAAGAAACTAAACCAGAGCTCCACTTCTGGTATGTGTTTAAAGTGCTCCTAAAGGGAACATCAGGGCTGAACTAACAACTGGTCCTTCAATCTATGTGTGGCACGGACATTTAGGCCAGGGAACCAAACAAAACCCAGTCCACAGTCCCACACGTGAGCTGCATATTGCATGGATGGATAGAGGGGGCTCAGCACCACCTGCTTCCACCTATTGATCCATGTCTGTTGAATTAAGTTACTTGCTCGTGTGGATACAGCCCGTGTACCGCATCAAAGAGCAGATTGCTCTCCCATAGTCCATACTCAAATTTTTAGCAGCGTGCAACAATCAAGCACTATTAACAAAAAGGGGCTAGAAATGTCAAAAAGATTGCATAGTCCTGGGTTCTCAAAGGTTTGCGCATTACTTCTCCTTCATGCATACACATGTAGGATCTTTCAAATAAAATAAAACGCATCCATGAACTCTGTGACTACCTACACTCTTTGTTACTCTGACCTCACCGGCTACTGTCTTTTAACGTGGCCCTCCCAAACCCATAGGTTTTATGCAAGCATCATGACAGCAATGGATCTTGGAAAAAGATGAAGAAAGAGAGAAAAATAATTTCACAAAACAGGTCAAAGAGGGCACTTCTTGCATAAGACACTGTGTAAAGACACAAATCAAAGTGCTTGCACTAATGGTGTCATTTTAGCTGACAAAAAAACCTTTTAGCGGTTAGAGCCTGCAGAGTGGGGGCAAGAAAAGCACCAGAAAGGAGCTTAAAAAAAATCCAAACTGCAAGCTACAAAGGATCTGAGCAAGTACTGCAGGAGCAAGGGCAAAAATGAAGTTAGTGTTTCAGAAGCTATTCCGATGAAGACCTATATAATCTGTAGATGCCTGACGGAACAAAACCCCGAGAACGTGGATATCACCAATGAAAGGGGAAAGTCCTCATCTGTTCCAGGCTTTCCCATCCCACCTGCTGTGGGGGAAGGGTACACCCAGGCTCTGACATACCCGCTCCACAGAGCCCCGAGGGCCGGCGGCCGGTGTGCATCCAGTCCCGCTTCATCCTCTGCAGCAGCCGCAGAGCCGTCATGGACACCTCGTGGTTCTTATCCCCAAACTCCAGCATGTGTGCAAAACGAGGAATATACAAACACGGATCTGCAACAGAAAGGAACACAATTATGTGTAACCCTACCATCATTTTAGGAAAGGCAGTGCAGTGAGGCTGCTGTGCTTGTTTGGCAATCACATACTGTGCTGCAGGGCCAGATCCTCTGACCTCTAAGCTTTAGAAGCACCTTTTTAGATCACCTAAAACAAAATAATTTCTTGCTTTATAAACAAGAGATCTTTAAAGCACTGCACAAACATTCTCACACGCTTTTCAGCGTCCGAGGCTGCACACGTTGACTCTGACAAGTGAGCAGTGTTACCGGTATCAGGGAAATCATGCCCCAAGTGAAGCATTTACAAAAGCTTTTGCAGAATGAGGACATGATTTAGGCCCAAAACTTCTAACATCTCTCGAAAAGTAACAAAGTAACTTGCATGTTTCATCTCAAACCTAACTACAAAGTAAGCTTCAAACAGATTCATTGGCTTAAAATCCTCCCTAACAAAAATATAGTTACCTTCAAAGTTAATTCCAGCTGCTTCTCAGACTCATATTCCAAGAACACAAAACACTGTTGATGACAGACACTAAAGCAGGCTCTCCATCAGCATAAAGTGCTGGAATCCAATTAACACCATTAGCACTAAGACAATTTACATCGGCCACAGATCTGCCTCCAGATGTATAAACTTATTTCAAGCGCTGGTGTTACCAGCTTCAAACTAACCAAAATATGTCAGTATGGACTGCGCTCTGCCTAAACCAATTTATAATTTATCAAAAAATCTTGTAAAAGCTACACTTAACACATGTTTACTCTTAGTTGAGATATCAATTTCTCATTTCCTGCCAGCCTTTTATCACTTGACCGAAAATCCATGATGTACGGTAAATTGTTAACTATTAGTCTCAACTCAATTTCCTCTGCTGATCCCCTATGTGGGCACTTAAACTGATAAAGATGAAAATTCAGCTCAAAACACTGGAAAAATCTTAGGGATTTACAACTAATCAAAGCAGCCTCATTTAGCACCAAGTTCTAACAATGATGCCCTGTTGCTATCCATAATTACCAAGATCACACCATAGGTGATAATGCCTATCAGCCCCGCAGAAGCATTTAAATGAAAGGACTTGTAAAGTAAGAACTTACAACCTCAAACTCCCTCAAAACTGAAGAAATTCCAGGCTGCAGTCCACTCCTAAACAGGACCCTAAAAATCAAAGGTTTAGGAGAACTTCACCAATCGCCATGATTCCAAGGACAGGCGTTCTGCACTTCCAAGCATGATTTTATAAAGCTCTACTCTAGAGAAATGACCAATTCCAAATTCAACAACAAAAACCCCAACCTTTCAGAAGCCATAGCCCAGGGTTCAACATACATTTAAACTTTGCTCTTTGCACTACAGGAACACGTGCAATGTTACAAAGCAATGCCTGGTTTGCTTTTCCATCTCTTCTTATCCGGAGAGTGCCCAACTTCAGCTCCTGCAGCCGCCTGAACGGAGCAGAGCAGAGCAAGGAGCAACTCTCAGCCATCTCTCCGGAGCTGAGTTTCAGAGCTGAGTTTCGGGAGCACTTACACATTTGCATTGTAGCTATTCAGACATTTCTGCTGGCATTCATGCCCACAGGTCATTTGACAAAACATTGCACATCGTTAATTTGAATTCTGAAGCTACCAAACAGTCAGAAAATGAATACGTGGGTGGGTTTTAAATAGCAAGCCTTAAAGAAGCAAAAAAAAAAGGTAAGAGGGTGAATATATGAATCAGAAGCAGAACCCAGGTTAGCATAGACACGTCCTGCATGGATGCAAACATTCGAAAATAAATAAATAAATAAATGTTAGAAGCTGCAAATTCCAAATACGTTGCTTCCTTCCAGGGGCATCAAACCAGCATGGGTGCACTGAGGGCGCCCTGCTCCCAGGAGGGTCCCCTTTGGCTTTGGGTGACCTCTGGGACTGAAACCCTTCCACACAAGTGAGCAGGTTCCAGTCGAGCAAAACCCCGTTGGTTTTCCCCAAAGGGGACGTTGGGGGCCATGAAGCGGGTCACAAGAAAAACATTATTTCATGTTTTAAGAAAGGAACACGTGTTTTTCCAAAGACTTTCCCTTCTCTCCTGATCCCAAACCTGACTTGGACTTTTGGAAGAACTTTGATGCCACACAGTCACTAAGAGGGATGTAAGAAGAATTCCGAGCGCTGTTTAAAAGAGTGCTCCCCACCGAAAGTGGTTCCCGGGCCGGCAGGGCCCGCAGCGAAGCGGGAGCCCATCCCCGCTGCAGGTCGCCCCCAGGGAAGGGGCACAGTGGGAGGGCGTCAATCCTCGCCGAACGATCCCGGAGGATGGGCGGGACGGCCCGGGCCGGGAGGGGAGGGCGCGTTCAGGTGGGGCACGGCGGCTGCGGGGAAAGCGGAGGGAGCCCCGCAGATCCCTGGGCTAGAGCAGTCTCGCCGCGGCCGTGCCCCCCGCGCCCCGGGCTGCGGCCCCGCGGGGCAGCGCGGCTCCCC
>VZTA01021300.1:16171-92836 GCA_013398855.1 Mohoua ochrocephala | reverse complement strand
AAAAAAAAAAAAAATCAGGAAAGCCCTAAACCACACCAAACCTCCTGCTCAGGCATCAGGCAGGGACAGAGCTCTGCTCCCCTCCCCTCCTTATACCCAGGAGGATGTAAATTGAGGGGAGGAGTTACTCTTCATACTCTGATATGCAATTTATAGCATAGACAACAGTATTTGTATTTTACAAGTCTGAGGAAGTTTTCTTTCTCTATCTTAAGATGTGTTTTTGTGGTCAGCAAGAAAGGCAGGATATATTCCAGTTCCCAATCAGTCTCAAACATTCCCACGGAGCTCCATGAACACCTTGCTTCCCCCAAGGCATATGTAAAGGTCAAGGTTAGTACAAAAAACTCCATCCTCCTACACTCCAGGCAAGTAGGTTTTGATTTTGTTTGGTTTTGAACAATGGTATATATCCTACTGCTTTTATGGAACAACACTGCCCCTCTCTTTCCTATGCCTGGATAGTGAAGGTGTTTACTAAGCAGTCAATTACACAACTGAGTTGATGATTATGGTACAAGCCTATGGAATTAAAAAACTATCGCTCTTTCCCTTTCATCAAAGAGCTTTGCCAACATTAGTTTAAAAGCAGGCTTTCCTCCCAAGTGTATAAATGCTTCTACTAAGCTAGCAAAAATATATGTCTCTCGACAACAACCAAACCCCCAAACAACTGACATATTTTCACCTAGCCCTTCAAAATGTTTATGTGAAAATGTTTTTAAATGTGTATTTTTCTCAAATATATAAAAAAATCAGAAATTAGAACTTCAAAGAAATCCTCAGAATGATCACATACCCTGAAAGTGACTGTGCAATCAATTATGCATTATATGATGGTAATTCATTCCATATTTAGTGACAAGTAAGTATCTTCCACGCTGTGTCCGACCAATGGTTGGACTGGCATAGAAGATTCAAAAATATTGCCTTAAATTTTACTGCCCTTTTTTTTTCCTGAAATAGCAGACAACATAGAAGCACTATTCTCCGGGAAGGAAAAGAGCAAAACGTACCCTCTGAATGAGAAGTATATTTTCTAGGAAATATGTCACCGAATTTTATACAGAAAAAAATTAACACCTACTGAATCTGGCAATTCATACTGGAGTCTGAGAGCATGTGACTTTCCATGAGCCACAGAGGCAGAACAGGTATCACTAAAGCAAAGTCTCTGCAGTGCTTCAGTTGGCTTTAGATTCACTGCAAGCTCAAAAGGGGTTGTTTTGACCTTTTGTCTAAAAAATATTAACATAAAGAATGAGGGTTTGGCTGTAATTTCAGCCTTCTATGCTGGCCGACCAAGTTACTATAAATCTTAAACCTCATCACTTAGATCTTGTTCTGCAAGGACGATTTCACCGCACAAATCAATAAAGTTACTTCAGTGGAGCCAAGTACGTATGACATTTCCATTAGAGGCTTCACAAACTCATCTAGTTCCTTCGTTTTAGTCTAGGAAAAAAAACATAAAACTCTAATCCAAACAAGTATTTTTCCTTCTAGCCTTTTTCCTTGTCACGACATCCAAATACTTGATGTTTGTCACCATCAAACCACGTCGCTCTCTAAGAAACTCCTCCCAAGCAAACTTTCTAGAAACGCAATAATAAGGAGCAAATAAATATGAAGAGGCATAAAGAAGCAGGTATTTTTTTCTAGTGAAGTTCTAACAATCAAAGTGATTGCCAAATTAAATCTAAAGCAAAGACAAATGAATAATAAATGGGCTCAATGACTGTCCTCCTTTCCTTGGCCTAACTAAAAGTCTCTTGATCCATGGTTTATTTGAGAAGTAATGCACTTAAATATAACCTGCTTTTCCACTTCACTCACATCATCAGTGTTTTATGACTGACGTCAAGGTGCAGGCAGTGTATTTGCACAAAATAATAAATTAAAATAGAAATGGCAAATGAGGAAATTTCTTTCTTTTGCTCACAAGCACATTTTTTGGTAGTTTCTGGTTGCTACCGATTTAGAAAGCAAAATGTAAAGTACATTCCATGTTCTGTTTTGTTTTCCTCATGAAGCTCACACATTTTTAATGCCAGGGTCACAAAAAGAATCAGGAATATATAATTGCTTCCAGTTTTCCTGGCAAATCAGTAAGAAAAAAGACTTCAGGCCCTCTCAAACAATATATGCCTCTCAACTTTAAAAGTTAACAGATATTCACAGGCTCTGGGGCACTTCTCATAAATGAAAAATTACAGATGGCATAAAGTGCACCCAGAAATCTGTAATGCCATTGAACTCCTGAAACACGATATTTAAGATCTTCTGGGTTTAGTGGAAGGTGGCCCTTTCACTAAAATTTTATTCCCCTATCACTGATTTCAACTATTACACACACGCAGATCCCGTGACAGAAGAGATATGATATAAAACAGGCATTTAGAGAGGGTCTTTCTTTACTCTCATCATTTGGTTTTTCTGCACTCCATTAAGCTTAGAAAATTAAGAGAATTAATTTAGAGGCCTACTTTAATTTCTAGTTCTTTCTTCATTAAGAACTTCTTATAAAAATTCATATACTCCAATCCATCAAAAGCTTAACGCTCCAAATTTAGAATCATATGACATTTGCATTAATAAAACCTAATTTTATATGAGTTCTTAGAATGGTGAATAAACAAAAATGCCCTTCTAAAAGGATGTCTCTGGCTTAAACTTGAAGTGGTGCAGCTTTAAAGCTTACCAGACCAACTTCAGCCTCTTTTCCCCTTAATTTAAAAGGATCATACTGAAAAACAGTATCTCTCCAAACTCTCCCCAATCAAAACTGTCAAAGTGAGACAATTGTTTTATACACTTTCATAAGACTTGTGCCCTTTTTTTTTGCAGATTTTCACCAGATATTAAAATTTCCTAAGCTTGATGCAATCACTAGGTTTAAGCATCGACACCTAATACAAAAGAGGGATGTCAACCTCTGATAGAGGGGAGATTTTAAAATATCTGCATACCCTGGTAATTTTTGACATATTCTCTCACATTTAACAGAGTAATTTTACAAGCATGTGGAGCCATCACAGATTTTTTTATTTTTAAAAAAAAAGCAAAACAAAAAACCAAGTAGATTCTTTAGCGGGAAGACATTTTTCAGACAAAAGGAATTGCTCACCAAGGCACTGCAAAAGCCTCTTTTTACAGGAGACCTTAAGGTTGTCTAAGATGTTGTCCTTTACCAATAGTTAATTTCTGTTCTCATTATCAAACACATTATGTTAATTAAAAGGGGCATTTAGTGAAGGAATGGCTTCCAATTATTCAGTTACATCTTCACAAGATCCTTCTACTTGTTATGCTCTTTGCCCTTCACAGTATTTTTTGGAGACAGTCTTTTCATTTCACATCTGTCAGTCATCAGACACTGATTTCAAAGGGACACTTCCAGAGAGGCTCTTATCCTTTCATAATTTCCTCTTGCTTTCACATCATGCCTGATCTGTTCACAAATACCAATATACTTCCACTTTCAGAAATAACAACAAACACCTCATTTCCAGTAACACAGGAATTCATCAGTCTAACACCTTCCAGAATTTTAAACTCTCTTTGGGAAACAGGGAATCTCCCATTCATACAGTTACCAGGTTACCAGGTCACGTTAACTTCTGAACAGTAGCAAAAAATAAAGGTGCCACCATTGAATGGAAGTTTTTGTTTGACCCTAAGTTCCCTACAGTTACAAATCAATAACCCTTCTACAAGCAATCTCCAAAAAGGCTTTTCAAGACCATAGTGTAGCATTCTGGCAAAGGACTACAAATGGTGACAGTGGTTAAGATATTCCTCTAAAAAGACAAAGACCGGGCAGTTGGAACACGATGAGAATTCACACTGTGAAACATCCATGGCTGCTTGCCTAAATAATTAAGCAAGCATGAAAAGCAAATGAGTTTTTAAGGAGAGTGTCTGTTGCTGGGGAAAGAGGCACCTGTGGTTATTTGATTCATTATTAACATTTCTAGTGTAGTAATGCCTGAAGGTCCCAACCAGGTTGTTTAAATTAACTCAATCAACAGCAATTTGCATAGGGGCAATAAAGGCAAATACAGTCAACATGTTAATAACTTTAAATGAACAAAGGGTATTAAAAACTGAAGAAAACCAGTACAGCCTTTAAAGGAATACTCTATTTTACCTTTCTCCATGCAATAAATTGAAACTTCCTGGTTTTTGGATCCATACTGCAATCAGAGCAGTCAAAAGGTAACACACAAAAATACAAACAAGTACCAAACTCAGCTTGTCAGGGCTGTCGTTCAAAAGAGACACAAATCAAAATTAAGCAGCTTCCTCTCATACTGTGCTTTAAAGCACTGCCTTCAGTCTGGGCACTCCAAAGGGAGGCTGTCCTTCTGCTAACACACAACAGTACAATAAGCCATTATCAAAACATCTATGCAAGAAAGTCAAAGAGTAATAATTTGCAACAATCATAGAGGAATCAGGGAGCCCAATGCTGCCTTTAGATCAAATAAATGAAAAGAAGTGTCCAAAAATAACTCGTAATAAAAATCCTTCTAGACAAGAAAGTACTGTTACTTGACTAGACAAACTGAAGATGAAGACATAGGGGTGGGAGTTGTGTTTTGAAGTGGAGGAGAGACCAAAAGAAGGCTAAACCAAGCAAATACTAGTTACTGATTTTCACGTCTTGTGCATCCTCTTCCCTTACCTAGAACCACAGTACAGTTCAGGTTGGAATGGATCTCAGCAGGTCTCCAGCCCAACCTCCTGCTCCAAGCAGGGTCAGCCACAGGAACAGACCAGGTTGCTCGGGATCTTGAGAGCCTTGATGGATAAAAACTTCAAAACTGCTCTGAGTGACCTGTTTCCACACTTGGTTGTCCTCATAGTGACAAACCTTTTCTTGATATCACGTAGAGACATCCCATTTTAATTAATTATGTGCATTGCTGGTAATTTTCCTGCTGCACACTTCTATAAAGAGCCTGGCTCTTCAGATGTCTAAGATCTCTTCAGTGAACATCAGCCTTGTTTAACAGCAGGACACACCACATTAAAAGCACATTAAAAATTATATTCTACTAGGCTGAAATTGGGGATCAAAGCACCGCCAACCCCTCTCCCCAAAGTCTTTTAGGACCCCATTGCAGGGACCATGACACTGGAGATGACAAGAGACTAAAAAACCCCCAGTCATTTCTAACGATGTGAAAGGCAGCCTTTCACCACACCGAGATGAAACTTCAGCCAAGTAGTTCTCCAGGTGCAAGGAATGGGATGCTTGGAAAGATAGGAGAAAACCTAAACTGTTCAAAACTTGGCCAAGGCTAGACAGGCTTTGCAGCTCTCCTAAACAAGCCAGGCCTGTCGCTTAGATTGGACTAACAAAAAAGCAAACAAAAGGCCTGATTGCAGACCTCTCTAAGGACTGTATTTGCAAGTAAAATGCAGGATCTGAAAATATAAGCAAGTACTTTCCCTGTCAGAGACTGATGACTGGTCGTCCTTCCAACTCAATCAACAAGCAGCACGACTGCTCGGCACAACGAAGGCGCCTGATTTGTAGCAGTGCTCTGGACATTTTCAGTTTGATTCAGATCATGCTTTGAAGTCCAAATGTATCAGAGGCATTCTGAATCTGACAACACTTTCAACAGGAGATTTCCAAGACATAAGATGTATTTCACATGAAGATAAAACACCAAAGACATTGCCTTTCCAATTAAAAAAAAAGACAAAAAAAAAAGACATTTTGTCTTTTCCCAAGATGGCAGCAATTTTGAAGCTCCAAAAATTATTATGAAAATGCAGCAGTTCCCCAGTGGAACAAGACAAACTCCCACATCTCACTCATCAGCATAAGAGGAAAACTGATACGACTTTTTAAACAGACTGCCATTAACAGTGAAAATTAGCCTCCTCTATTGCTAAGTTTTAGCAGCACTATCCTAAAAGCACATTACACTGTAGGGGACAGCTTTTTTTTTTTAAATATATGTTTTTAAGTCCCAAAGCAACTGAAGAAAGACAGGAAGAGAGGCTGTACAACAAGTACAAACCAGAGCCTAAGAGGTCATGCTTAGGATTTTCTCTATCCCCTTTTTAAAAAAAAAAAGAAAAGGCTAAACAGCAAAAAAGAAAGAATGTAAGATAGGTCATTTAACAAATACTGAGTTGCAGGTAACAGCAGATTCAGGACATGGTTTAGCGGTGAACATGGTGGTGGTTGATGGCTGGACTTGGTGATCTTGGAGGCCTTTTCCACCCTTAATGCTTCTATGATTTTTTTTCGCCCTCAAATGCACTGAAACCTATTTCAGAGTGTTCAGTAATTCAGTCAGTAGCCTGCATGAAGACAATCTGTAAGGATGTTTCATGTGGTGACTTTCTTACAAAATTCCTGCAGTCAGATGACAAAGAGCCCTGCAAGTCCCTCACCTCCCACTGCAGCTGAGCTGCATCAAGAACGTTCTGAAGAAAAATCTCAACATTCGCTATTAGTTTCTAGGCAAGAGTTGGTGCAGGTCAGCAGTAGCTCATTTTTTAGACGTCAGATGTGATTTTTTTTGTGATATAAAATCAACACCTTTCTCATCTCACCAAGGAAAACAGTTACCTGGACCGCTATGACAAATTTTGTACAGATGAGTATGAACAAACTAAATACTTTGGAAAGATAATACCACTGTCACTACTACTACTACTCTCAACTCTTCTTCTTCCTTAACAACATTTATATCCCAGCTTCAGGATGGGAGAGCAGTCCTTGAAAAAAAGAGGCACTTCAAGGTAAAACAGTACCATCTAATGAACTATTTTTAATAAACTAATTATTTCTCAGGTCCAGGTTTTGTGAGCAAAGACTGATCTAAGGCAGAACATACTGAAATTTTGTGTCTGGGCCACAAATGTTTTGCTACTCAAGGTGGTTTGGTTTTCTTTTTTTTTTTTGGTTTGTAGTTGTGGTTTTCTGTTTGGTTTGTGGTTTTGTTTGTGGGGGTTTGTTTGATTTTTTTTTAACAGACTTGGGGTGGGAGGGAAAAAACATCAAGCTAGAACCTGAAAAACTCATTTATGTATTCTTAAAACAAGACTTTCTGGATAGCTGCAGTTAACAGTAATGTTTAACATTCCTGTTTGCTCAGATTCACCTTAGAGAATCCATAAAGTAGAGCTCATCAGAAGACACAGTTAAATGCAGATCAAGAGACTGAAATCTTGGATTTTTCTCTTTCAGGGGTCGATTATTTCCCTACTACTAATGTATTTCTGTCTCTCCCATCTTCTCAGTTACTCCTCTTTAACCTTTTGGTCCTCCTAAGCCCCATCTCAGCATCTTTTCTGGCTGGAATGCACAGAGGGAAAAAGATAAATCATTCAATCTTTCTTGTCTGTTTCTGCTGACAATACATCTTTTCCTTTTCCTCTTACAGATATAATACCTCTTCTTCTAGTTCACATTGTGACTGTTCTTCATATTACTGTGATCACTCTATTTCAAAACCATCACCATGAAAAATTACCCGTTTTTAGAAGGAAACAGACCTTCCATTCTACACATGCAACTGTTGGGTTGTGAGCAATCAAAATAATTCAATCAGAGTTTAGAAAAGAGAAAAAAAGTTACTAAATTTCAGAATTAAAGATTCATTTGATGATTGCAATTCCAGCAGATTGCTTCAAGCAATAAATAGTCTTCAGAGGGATGCCATTTACCAAGACAGCTGGGAGGACAAAAATAGATGCAAGTAACCTACTCGCATTGTATGTAAAACAGTTGTAACAGAGAGAATGAGGGTAAGACAACATATGTCAGCAGAGCCTTCTATTTCCACAGACAGAGGAAGTTCATATTTCTCTCAAAATACATTTTATAAAACACAGTTCTGAGGTGCATGAATACATTTACACAGCATTACCTACCAAAAAGGTTATTTTTGTCTTCAACAACTGTTGTTTTAAAAATATGTAGCATCTGACCCTGTGCCAGTGACTCCGAATCCTGATGAAAGGATCACACTAACTCTTGCTGTTGTTTGTAGCATTAAAAGCAAAAAAATTTTTTTACATTCAATTTTACTGAAAAATTACTCAGATTTCCAAACCCAGTGATTTATAGAAAAACTAAAACATCTTAAACTTTAACAACTAAAAAAAAAGTCAAATTAAAAAAAGGTACAATACCTGAAGAAGATCGCTGAGGTCAAGTAACATGTCTGTGAAAGAAGTCAAGGAATATACATGCTTGCTGAATGTGACAGTATTTCTTAATTTCATTTCTTTAGCAAGCCAAAGAAAAGGAAGAAATAAACCCAGGTTAACTGTGAAAGAAAGTAAATATGGGTTAGGTCAATTCACCACTTACGCTAACAGCCAACATCCAGTTAATTGCTCAGCTGCCCAAAATACCCTGCCAGCACCTGCTGAATTTACTACTCAAGTTGTCTCTGTGAAGTGATGGTCCCAAAGAACAAGCCAACACCTTGTGTGCCCTACAATACTCACCACATCCTACAGCCTAAGAAAGACCCAGCGGTAAGGGGGTCCCCTGCTCTGCTCAGACCCCACCTGCAGTGCTGCATCCAGCCCTGGGATCCCAGCACAGGAAGGACATGGACCTGCTGGAGAGAGTCCAGAGTGGTCCAGCAAGATGACCAGAGGGATGGAGCATCTCTGGTATGAGGAAAGGCTGTGAGCACTGGGATTGTTCAGCCTGGAAAAGAGAAGGCTTTGGGATGACCTAACTGCTGCCTTCCAGTACCTGCAGGGAGCCTACAAGAAAGATGGAGAAGGGTTTGTATGGAGAAGAGCTTGTAGAGACAGGACAAGGGGGAATGGCTTCAAAATGACAGAAAGCAGGGTTAGATGGGATATTGGGCAGAAATTTGTTACTGCGAGGGTGCTGAGGCCCTGGCACAGGCTGCCCAGAGAAGCTGTAGATGCTCTGTCCCTGGAAGTGTTCAAAGCCAGGTTGGATGGGGCTTGGAGCAACCTGGACTAGTGGAAGGTGTCCCTGCACATGGCAGGGGGTGGAACAAGATGATCTTCAAGGTCCCTTCCAACTCAGGCCATTCTATTATTCTACAATAACTAAAAACATTAATAGCATCAAGACAGAATACTCTTATTACACTTCAGAATATAAAGCATCATCAATCTCCTATGCCAGCTTAGGAGCCCAGAAACACTGATGGGAGAGCAAACTAAGAAAAGTGAAGTAAGTTTCTTTTGTTCTCTTCTATGAGGGCCTGTCAAAGATCTGGAAAGGGAAAGCTGCTTTGGCTACTCCCTTCTCCAGTCACGCAAATCAGCTGTTACCTTTCAGTTTTCACTCCCTTCGTGATATCCTGTGCTGCTGCAAAATATTAGGTCACCATCTACTCATTATGGGCACACTTGGAAAACATAACAGTTAAAAACAAGCCAAAACACTACAAGTTTCCATTAGATTTGACTGAAAGCAAGCACACTTATGAATGCAATGTCTAAACAGTATCCAAAATAGAGAAAGGGAAAAAAAAAAAGCACCATGAAGCCCAAAGTGCAAAGGTAGCCTTTTCGCTGCTGTTAATGAACACATACTGGATCTCTTATCAGCTACTCAGGTGTGGCTTACGTGCTGTAAAAGGGTTCTGGTTTTATTATTAAAAGGAGTGTCAAGGTAAAGTGTGAGAGAAGGGGAGAGAGTGAGAGAGTGAGGCAGGCAAAGAAAACATGTATGCAGGGCTGCATGTGAGTTTCTGTATGCAGCATTAAATAAAATGCAGGGACATCGGTGTAGTTTGGTGCATACTGTGGTAACTTAAGTATCAGTGAATGTTCTCCAAGTAAGCCAGAGTAATACAGTACACATTTCTCCTAAACATTATCAGCTGTGGAAGGAGAGTAATTCAGATAACGTAATCAGTTTACACATAAACATTTTCCTTGCTAAGAACTTTTATCCTTGAGCGTTTCCGCCCTCAGTTTGCAATTGAAATTGTACGAATATACTCCAACTTTGTTACAAAATTTAATACATTATGTTAATATTATTTGGTGGAAATTAATTTCCACATTAAAAACCACAGCATAGCTGGGTAGTTAATTAGCTGAAAATTCAGTATGGCTCTGAAAAAAAATCAAAAATCCATTATAGGTAGTATTATGCAAGACATTACAGTAATCTGAAATTTTAACACAGTAAGGAAATTGCTAACAAAAACCATCTGTAAAATACACAGCTTAGAAATCTATACAGAGCAATACTGAATTCAGTGCACATTCTTTGTAAAAGTAGTGAGAAAGGAGAAAATGGAAAGACTTTATCAATGCAATTGCCAAGGAACCATAATAACTGTCAGCTCATCAAACAGATCTAGGAAGAAATCACTATGCCAATTTTGTGCTCAAGAAATATTCAAAGTCTGAAGATGTTCCCAGCTCATTATTAACTTGAAGTGCCTCATTATTCTATGTCCACCTTGAGATACCGTCCCCACTGAGACAAAGTAAAATTATCACTCATATCTGATAGATCTCACCACAATTCAGAGGGGAAAAACCCCTGAAACACCAAAAGAAAAGCACCTCATAGATTATGGAGGCACCAAAGTGAGTAACTGAGGGGTCCTAGAGCCTGGCTGCTGTCACTGGAGACAGAGGAGTTGGAAGGAGCATCAGTGCCAAATGCTAATTCAGATCCTAGGTGAGCCAGAGAGGTACTTTTCAAACTCAGGCATTTCGGTTACAGTCATGAAATCTGTATACCAGAGTATTCTTCAGCCTCCTCAAACTGTTAAACACACTTCGGTGGAAAATCTAAAAGTACTAACACAGTACAAGGGCTTAGGCTTCATTACTGTAAGGAAAACAACCCCACCTTTTTGTCCAAGAAGGAACAGAGAGCATGGGATGTACTTCTAGTGACACGAGATCAGAGCTAAGGAGTTGGGAAATTCACTAGCAGGGTTCAGGCAACTCTGAATCAATTCAGAGCTACACTATAGATGCTTTAACACACAGTTCCCTTGCTCCTTAAGAGAAGTTAGTTCAAGTGTCCACCGAAATTGTAAGCAAAGGTCACAGTAAAAATGTGGCGCTTCTGGATTTCATTTAAGGTAGCCTCCAGCAATATCTCTCCCCGATTAGATGTGTAGCTACTACAGCAAAGCAAAAGGGGAAACTTGAGTCATGCAGTAGCACTGGGTTGGCCTTTACGATGAATATTGTGGGCACGATTATCAGCAGGAAGTGGTTGTAAAAACAGGCTGTTGTTTTCAAACTCCTTTTCAGAGCTGGAACAGTTCAGGAGAACATACAACAACAGCTGAAAACAGCAGATAATACTTAATATGTATTCAAAAATTATACAATCGTAAGATAAATGTTTTCTTTGAGGCTGGAAGAAAACAATGATCATTTTACATATGGAGACTGCTACCCACATGGAACAGCTCTTAAAGGGATGGAAAGCTACTGGTAGTGTAGACATACACATGCAAATAACAGGGCACAAGGGGACTTAGGTTATAAATGTGCCCAAATTTAAAAAANAAAAAAAAAAAAGAAAAAGAAAAAGCATTAACAGTTTTAACTGCTTTTCCTTTGCTACTCATTCTTTAAGCATGTTTTCACCAAGGTAAGCAACTGACTGTCAATCACTAGAAATGTCTAAATGTCTAAATCAAGGTGAGATAACTCTAAAGACATTACTTCAAAAAATTAAATTCAAGGGAATCCTTTGACCAACATGACGCAAAGGATCAGATCAAGTGGCCAAAATGTTCCTTTTCTGCCTTTACAATTCAAAAATCTGTGGATAATATGAGAGCTCCATGATTCACAGCAATAATGATCTCATTCTCAGCACCAGAGGAAACAAAAGTTCATGAAGAAATGAATAGTACCGGAAACCTAAAACCCAAAATACCAAAACAAGCATGCATTTGTACTTCAGAGAGACCTACATTTTGCATATTCCAGCAATCCTAACGTACTTGTGCAGCAAAATTCCCCTGATTTTCAATAATATTATCTAGCAGGAGGCAAAACTGCTAGGGGAATAAATTGTGCAAGACGCTGTTAAAATAACAACTATCATTTACAATAAAGTTGTTACCACTCCTAAAAAAAATCTTTAAAAAATTAAAATCTTTAGTGTCTGACAATCTACAATAATCAAGAAACCTTCTAATTACTTCATGTTACTGTTTCAAAATTCTTCCACTGTGAAGGATGTCATATCTGGGAGACACAGGCCCGTATTAAGAAGCATGGAGAAGACAAAGGGTCTAGTATTTATTTTAGTTAGTTAGTTAGTTTTTGTAAGTTACCCTTGGAACATTATTACTTATTTTTACAAGCTTACTACAAAAGCAGCCATACCATGGAAGGAGGACTAGTGCCAAGGAACTGTGACTGTAAGCCACTCAGCAGAAATTTGACATCCATAAAAGTCCTGCCGACCGTAATGAAGTGTCACCTTTATTCAGCTGAAGCTAAAATGCTTTCTGTTTCTCACAAAAACTAAAACCAGATCCATTAAATATATAAAATATTTAAACATAATCTCACTTTCTGTACTCAACAGCAGCAATTCAGCTGGCTGCAAATAAAAAAGCAAAGCTTAATAAGAAACGTGTCTGAAAAGCAAAAAGAAAAAAAATCTGAATATTAAAACAAAATTTTCTCACGTTCTAAATGACAGGAAATATTTGCAATTTCATTGTCAGGGTTCTGGATAAACTACATAACAAATGGGAACGTCCCAGAAGCACTTTCTTTAACAAACACATGGAGATAAGGCAAAAGGGAGGGTGGACACAGAAGTGGGGTGATTCCAGGGTGAAAAACTAGTGACAGCATTTGGCTGGCCCAGAACCCAGTTTTCAGCCTTTCAGTTCAACACCCAATTCACAACCTTCCCCTTCCATAATTGCATACACCATATGAGTTCTGATTATGACTTATCACGGTTATACCTCTGCCGCTTTACAAACTTTCACCATTTTAATTAGCCATTAATTGAGACTGACTGACAACGCTAATTGTTTAAAGTAAACATTTCTCTTTCCAATGACACCGAACGAAAACAATTAGAAAATAATAACCAAACCCAATTCTTTTGTAGAAAACTCATTTCTGACAACTTTAATAAAAGCTTTGCCTCGAGGCTGAATCCCCACAGAACCTGCTTCCAAAATTTCTTCCATCTCCAATTTTGCCTGTGCAAAGAAGTCCACGTAGCACAGGCTGCACTCGAGGACACAAATAAAAACAGCACTTAACAAATGAAACTGCTAAGCACAAATGCCATTTTTATAAAAAGCAATCTTTATTTATGTGTAGATTAATGCATGATAAAAAAAGAACTGCATTTTGGTCTGCGGGGTTTTTTTCTTCTTTGCACACAGCTGTATGATTGTGTTTCATAAAAGTGTACTGCTCCAAATTCCGTATTCTAAAATCCCCAATTTGAAAACAAAAAGCAGTGCCCCGCTCCTTCCCCAGGCCTATCAGGATGTTTTTCCAGCAGTTCTCTTTCAGCATGTGCAGCCTCACTACCTTCACAGCTAAGGCAAAGTTAGCAGCAGTAATTCAGCATCGTGCAAGCACCAGGCAGATCAAAGAGCAGGCAGGCATTTGGGGCTGCATTCAGCCTGCCTGATCCCGTGGCATTAACTGAAAGGGTTACAAGTGTGGCTTTCTGGCTCACCTGAGACCTGAATTAGCCTTTGACACCAGTTCTCCCTTCCTGCATCTCCAGCAGCTGCAGACAAATCTGCGCTGCTGCAGACGGGAGGGATCCAAGGCCTGCGAGCTACATCAACCTTCAGACTCCGACGCACATACAGTTCAGTCTTTCCTAAATTAATGCTGCAGCTTTTCTCAGTCATTGTCTTCAGAGTCACTGCCATTTAGAGGAACATTTTCCAAAGCACCCAGGCTGGCTGGATATGCAGCGAGCGTTCGGCACTTCTGAAAACGCTGCCCTTGGAGAACATGGTCTTCAAAGGACTGGGGCTAAGCTGTGTTCCCAGTGTTACTGACTTCAAGTAAAAAACCTGCATTGTGGGGTAGTGCCAAGTATTTACAGAGTCACATGTAAATTTATAGCAGTCACATGTAAATTTACAACACAGCACAACACAACAGAAAAAAAAAGTAAAAAATACATTTCTTGTCTCAGAATGCTTGTACAGTCAACTCGCAATTATACAGGGTATCAAAGGGATAAAATATGCAAAGAATATCCATGCTAAGCCCCTGAAAGATAATCTAGTTAGTATATTTGCTTAGGGAAAAGAAAATTTAGGCATAGAATGAAAATGTAAATATTAATTTAAAAGTTCTGAGAGACATGAGGTTAATCTTCAACTTGAATGATGTGGCCATGTATAAATAACAGTTGGCTATATTTAAACAACAAAAAGTCTCCAAACAAGAAAGAGAGACCCCGTCCCCTGAACAGTAAATTGAACAAGCACTGGTGAGGGAAAACAAGAGAGGTTGCTAGGAGAAGCAAGGCTTAAGGAAGAACTTAAAAGAAGAGCAGGGCTGGCAGATGAGAATGAGCGAGAGGCAGCAGGAAAGGAGAAAAGCTCAAGCTGCAAGGGGAAAAAGAAACCTGAATAAATTGTAAAATCACTGCAGAAAACACAAGCAGGTATGAAACTGCAGTCTAAAAATCTGCACAGAAGAACAATTTGATAATAAAGTGGGCTTATGAAAAGAAGCTGGGAAGGAGGACACTGATAGTAAAGATGTAAGTAAATGTAAAGGAGTTCAGTTCTCTCTCTTTTCTGTGTGTACAAAGTCTATAAAGGTTATGACTCTTGTACCAACAGTGAAAGAAAAGTTCCAAAGAAGTCAGAGGTGCAGACTTAGAAGAACTATTCTGAGATGGCTCTCAAGTATTCAGCACAGCAGCAATGCACACATTTGGAAACGTGAAGCAGCTGGCTGAGAGAAGCAGCAGAGGAAAATCACTGCCTGCTCACAGGTGGCAGAGGAAAACCAGCACAGTCATGAGGCTGATACTCTGCTTTTTCAGAAAACTCCAAATGGAAGAGTTTGGAAATACANGAGTTTATTCCTCAAAAAAAAAAAAAAAAAAAAAGAAAAAACCCCCTGCCATAACTAGCTCTATTTCAGTTCATTACCACCCCCCCCGCCATGGCTGCTATTTGTGCAGCAACATGACAAACCAGCCAAAGGAACTGTCTGAAATATTTTTCTTTCCCCCCCTGTTTTCAGCTGGATTACCTCCCCAGTTCACATGTAACTGCATAAACACCTGGGCTGACAGCAGGCAGGGGATGGACTGAGGGAGGACTGAGCAGGCAAGGCCAAAGCAAGATAACAAACTTCTTTCTGAAGCTGCGCCAGCTCACAGTGGCTTAAAATATTCTCCAAAACTAAAGCCTGAGACAATCTCTCCGTCACCCATCCCACCTTCTCAAATTTCTCTTTAAAGTTTGCACAGTTTTCCCCAGCTTGCTCCAAAACACAAAGACCTACCTTATCTGAAAGAGAAGCCTTAAAACAAGGAGGAAAAACAAGTAAGCAGTTACTGCAGAGCAACTGCTTTATAGCAACCCAAAATGTTATAAAACTGGTAACACCTCCCTTGTTTTAAGTACAAACACAGTTCTCATGTGAGAGTTTGTCACACTACTGCTCTGGTTTACCCACAGTAAGTACTCACCTATACTTCTGGAAAAAAGTAGCATTTACAGAGCTCAATTAAATCAGAATAAAACCAAATTCTGTGGACGCAGAATGTTTTACACTTCCCATGCCAGAAGCCAAGTGTTACATCTTAGCTTTCATACCCACAACTGAGGCAAATGCACTGGTATTAAGTGCTCCTGGGTGAATTATCTCAGCAGACCTTTGCTGGGGTGGGAGCATGGCAGCTGCTGTCCCCGCACTGGGACACGCACACAAACTCAGACGCTGCTTTCCTGCCAGGATCAGTGGACTTGATTTATCCAGGCATAGGCATGATCTAATATCATACACATAAAATACTGTCACTCATTTAGCAAAAAATTGCTGACACTAGAGAAGTTTTAAGAGAAAATATGGCTTCAAAAGGAATGAATTGCATCCCTGCCCTTCTGAGGCTGCTTGGTCCTAAATGGCCTTTGGTGGGAAGTACAACAATGGGATGTGTTAAATTTCCCACTCTCAAAGGCCTTCAAGAGAACCATCTCTGCATATGTCACATAAGACAATGACCAACCCTTCTCCACCAGGTGCCCACAGGCACACACCTGCAGAAACCTTTCCTTACCTGACCTGCACTGAAGGGAGCCCTTGTGTTCTGGAAGTGGGCACCACAGGAACACCCTTCTCCCTAATGGTGTATTCCTGCTGATCAGAAAACCTCACCTGGGCAGGCGGAAGAGCTCTCTGCGTTCTCACCCTCCCTCACACCCACAGCGCTCCACTGGAAACATGTCGGGAGGAATGGCTCCATGGATGTGGCTGGCTCTCTCTTGGAGCATGGATGGAGCAATGCTTTCACAGATGCTACCAAACTGTTAATTACTATTCTCAAAGTAATCAAAGTTCGATTAAAGGCACTACGGTAACTCACAGCAACTTCCCCAGACACCTGTGTCTCTTACAGAACTTAAACACAGCATGGAGCTGGAAACTGGGCTCTCAGGACCAGTTCACCAGCAGTGCTTGGAAGTCAGGACAACACAACACTTTTACAGTGGCTGAACTCCTCAAAGCAGCCTGGTTTAGGTATTATCAATAAAATGAATACAAATACATGAAGCTAAACTGATGCACTGCACCAATGGGTTGAAAAATCCTCAGCCCATGCTTTCAACTTAAAAAATGCCTACACTAAACCTAAAAAAAGATTCCTACGCATTCACTGTAGCAGAAAACTACGTAAGTCATAACAGCACTGAGGTATACTGAATTTGAGTTTTATTAAAGAGACTTGCCTTATGGTTCGTAAATAGCAGCACATCCCAAATGAGTTACTAATAAAGCCTTCCACCAAATTATATAATAATGCATCTTGCACTTTAGAATAGCACTGGAGGAGGGTTCAAGGGAGGTTTATTTGGCAACAGGAGGGTAGAAAACTCACACTGCCTCCTTGGACAGCTACCCAGGTGTCTTGGGATACGATAACAGACAGAAGCACTGAGTTAGCAAGTCTGAATTTACCAACCTGTGGACAAGATGCAATATGCAAACACGTCTTCACTTCTACTTCCCAGCAATGCACAAGTGAGAGATTGCCTTTCGCTGTCACTGGCAGGGTGAGAAGATACTTTCACTGATACTTTCTGTTCAACCCAACTGCATAGAGCTCAAGTAGAACTAAAAAAAATAGAACTACAACAGCTTTTTTAACTTTCAAAATATCAAATACCAATTTAAAATACCTTTCAGAGCTAGGGACAAGTGATGCATCATACTTTGAAATGAATACAATTCTCAACATGACACATTCTCTTCAAGGACCTAATATACTGGATTTTAAAGTTAAAACAAATTTATGTCTCAAAAGGTCGTCTCTAGAACAAGATTAAATTTGGTCCTTGAACAGGCACAATAGAGCAGGTGGAGGGAGGAGTTTGCATATCGGAGATTTTAAAGGCAGCTAACTTTTCAGAGAGTTCAATTACAAGAATAAATCTTTGAGGTGATCTATTAAGCAGGGAAAATACAGTCACAGGCATTTGATACACTTTGTATTTTATCTACACAAAAGGATGGGAAACAAATGCTTCCCTTTGGGAATCTCTTTTCCCAAGAAATTGAAAGGCATAACCCAGAGGGACTCTTGGCTGTGCCTCAGGACACTGGATTTCTGTTTCCATTTTTGCCACTGCCCGACAAAAAACATTCCATCCTTTATCATGTTTTCATAATGAAGATAACAGTTTCCCCTTACTTGGTAAAATGCTCTGAAATATCCTGATTCTCTTACTATTATAATACACATTTTGACTCTGGGGTTCCCAAGTCTCCCCAGAAGGTCAGAGAAACAAGCTTTCAAATGTATTTCAGCCATAATACCCCAGCAGGCGACTAACTTTATGGGCAACAATTCTTTTTCAGACCAGCTCCCTGCCTTTGAAAGACCCAAGCTACATCCTTTCTATGCAAATCAACAAAGAAATTTGTCCCTCTGTGCAAAACATGCAAAAGGGTTTAACAGCTAAGAGACATCCTGAACTTCTTATAATAAAGAGAGGCAAGAGATATCGCAAATTCCGTCCCTCCTTTCAAGTATGACAGTCCTAATTTTCATGCCTCTATTATCCAGCACACCTACTTACAAGCTACGGCTTGCTACACCTAGCTACAGCTAAGCACCTCCTACAATAACTTTAAAATCCTTTATTCAGTTTAATATTAAATTTGCTTTTGCACCAATTTCCTCTAAAACCACTTCATAAGCACACATATCAATTTTCAGTGTTTAAAAAATAAGATAAAGCGAGTGTCAACTCCCTTTGTTACTGGTTACACATCTTTATGAAGGGATCATTAAGGATAAAGGGAAATGCTTTATTGGGGCAAGGCATGTGGGGAGAAAGGAGGGCAGGAAGGGGACAGAATACCCACACTGATATCCTACTGAAAACTCAGGTATTCGGTAAGCAATCTGGTACAATTCACTTGTCACAGATACCGGAATTCTGTTGGCATTACCGTCAATATTTACTTCACTTACGTAGGAACTCTCAAAGCATCTCAAGACAATGTTGCACGGCATCAGTTAGTGAACACACTGAAGTTAATTTACTTGCAAATGGTATTTCTCATATTCTTAAAAGTTAACTACTTTCATTAAATGGCTTTAATCAAGCTGGAAAATAAGGTATTTTCCTGAAGTGTCATTTTAAACTTTTATCCTTTTATTATCTTCTTTTGAATGCTGTAGCAATGGCAAGCACTTATCTCACGTCTCTCTTACAGCACAGAGACTGCTCTGTCATTATCAGTTTTTAAGAAGCTGTAAACTTATCTCAGCGGCTGGAATTCTTCATGAGAGAAAGGAAAAAAAAATCAGTAATGATGTACATATCATCTGCCTCTGGGAAAATAAAAAGTGCCAGCGATATGCTGGGAGAGATCTCCTTAGACGCCTTTCACGGAGTCTTGCAGTAGTTTTATTGTAACCCAGCAGTGTGATTTCCAATAATGTTATCCAGCACGCTGATGGCAAGCTCCTAAAATACAGCTCTGCTCTGAACAACAACTGAGAATGCTATTGTGAGTCTCATGTTTACAGCTGCTCGCTGATTGTGTCATATTTGCAAAGCTTTCAAGAAAAATAATAACTTTCTTCTTACCACTGAGATTTATAAATTCAGCCTAGAATTTTGCTAACAAGCTCAGTGCAATACCAGAGCTAGTGGGCCTGCAGAACTTGCTCCTCTTGAAAATTTTAGCTAAAAATTCCAATGTATTGAGCCAATATACTTGGAAAAGTGTCTTAGAAAATTTAAATAGAAAGCAATATGTAGAGCAGGGCTCTTACATTATGGGAGGCAGCAGTAAGAGGTACAGATGTACACAGGACACAAAAATGTCTACATCTTGATGAACAACTCGTTTTGCTTCCCTTCTATGCCTCGGTTTCTCCAATCAGAAGATGAGAATACTGACCTTCTCCATAAAACACTACAAATTCTACACCTCCACCAACAGGACCCTCAGCTGAGAGGAGGCAAACTGGAATTACAGTCCTGCTGCCACAACTGTTTATGCATTAGGTCAAGAGAACAATATATAATTAATACATTTGTAAAAAAAAGAAACACACAGGAGTAACCTTGGAGAAAGAAGCTGAAGTAGGTATACCCCGTCTCTAAGCCTGGCCATTCACCTACAAAAGCCTCCACTTTTTTGCCTTTCTCCTGGCCCCACAATTCTCGTGTTTCAGATTGCACAGCAACAACAGCTTCAAAAGGAGAATGGGCAGGGTTCGGCCCTGACTCCCCTCTCAGCTTTTAACTCCCCTTACAGAAGTGAATCTGGGGTTTGTGCAAGCCAGGAACAGGCTTCAGTCACCAGTCCTTTAAAAAAACCTCAGATTAAATCAATGAGCAGCTGCTGTGGTGCCCATCAGAAGACAGATCGCTCCGGACTCTGAGCAAAGAGAAATTCTCCATCCAGAGCACCAGCCAAAAAACCTGCCCTGTGCACAGGCACAGTTCAGCTGCACCCCTGTGCAAAGTGTCACCCACCCATCAGTTTTACATGGCCCCCAACCAACACTGCCTCAGGGACACTGGCACTGCAATGGAAGCTGCTCACTGTGACTGCAGCAAAGCTGAACACATGGTCTGCCACGGTGTACTTTAAAGCCAAGTTGTTGAGACATCATGGCCTGGCCTGTTGGCCTAGGCAAGCATTAAATTGGCTGGATTGCCAGGTTTGAAGGGCTGTGATTAATAGTACAAAGTCCAATTAGGAGACAGCTGCCGCAGGCATCCCTAGGTGACAAGGCTGTCTCCATTAGCAGTGAGACAGGGAGGCAGAGGCACCCCAGACAGGGATGCAGATGGCACCAAGCTGGGCGAGCAGTCCTGCATCAGGTGGGGCTCCACTCAGAGGGATCTTAGGAGGCTGGAGAACTGGGCTGACAGGAGCTGCATCTGTCTTTCAACTTCCTAAAAAGCCTCACATGCAAAGACAGAGTAACTCTTTGCTACAGGACAGGCTGGAGCTGACCAGGGAAAGAACAGCTGGCACAAAGGAGCTGGATGTCCCCACAGAAAAGCTGAGCAGCAGCCAGCAGTGGCCTCTTGCATTGAGAAAGGCCAAACAAGTACTGAGTTGTGTTAGCAAAAGTGCAGCCAGCAGTCCAGGGAAGTGGATATTCCCCTCTATTGACTACCAGGGAGGCTGCAGCTGGAGAGCCTTGGTCAGATCTGGGTTCTCAAGTACAACATCAGAGTGACACGGATGGTTGAGGGGCTGGAACACGTGAATTACAAGGAAAAGCTGAGAGAGCCAGGTTTGTCAGCCTGACTTTAGAGGACACCTAACACTGTCCACCTACCTAATGAGAGGGTCCAGAGAATACGGAGCCAAATTCTTCTCAGAAGCAAACTGTAGCAAGAAAAAATTCTGTTTAAATATCTGGGAAAAAAAAATCTTTGGCATAAAGGTAGTAAAGCCCAGCGAGAACATGCCGTGTCCATTGCTAGAGACAATCAACATTCAACCAGAGCAGGGCTTCAGGAATCTACTGAGGATGTGAGCATGGAATGGAGAAATGACTTCCAGAGGCCCCTTCTAATCTAAATTATTCTACAATCCTGCATAGGGCACAGGCTTTTCTACACGTTTCATCACCTTCAGATACATTACCTATACAAACATTTCCCTGTATCACACCTCTGACTGCTGGAGAGACAGGGGAGAACACGCTGTATTGTCTTTCCTCCTACCCTAGAGCCTGTCAGTAGGAAGGACTGTTGTAATGTAACATTTCTGTCAAGCTACATTTCTTTGAAGCTTCTCTTTTTGATGCTGTCCTCAGGTTGTGTATACTACCTCTGAGCCAATGCTCTTGGCTCCTGATGGTGCTCCCAAATTCTCCAGCTGAAACAGGAGGAAAGTGACCAGTTCACAGCTCTGCTGGGAGGGCTGCCAACATTATCAGCAGAAATCAAGGACTGGGGCATTCTCTTGTTTCACCATTGAATGACTGTGAGAAACAGCTGAGACACTGAAGCCACCCATTCAAAGTCTGAGGAATGAGAACAGCAGCAGTCAATACTTGAGTCTTCCTCTGCCACAGGGAGAGATTAGAGTCTAGGTGAACGATAATAAATATTAAATTGAACATTGACAAAAATATTTTTCAACTGAAAAACTATAATCTGAATATGCACTGGAAATAATTATTGGCAATGAACTGGGTCCTCCAGATGTGACAAGAATGCAGTGATCTGGGAGTCCCTCAGAGACAGCAGCACAGATGCAGGTGCGTCCTCTAGAAGACTGATCCTTTAAGGACCAGAAGTTTCCAAATGGAAAAGAAAACTCAGCTGAGATTCTGCAGAAGTTAACAGCACTCACGTGGGAAAAACCAAACCTTGAATTCCAGATAACTACAAACAGAACGTTCTCTGATCCCAGGTACCGAGTGAGAGGCAGCAGCTGAAACCTCCCCATGTCTCTTTAAAATAGAGACTTCCTCAGTAATGACTAAAAATTATTTTGCATTTCTTTCCTCATATCCCTGGAGATCAAGGCTGGTCCACTGGTGATTTCAATGACAAATTTCAAAAGAAATAGTCTCAATTTAGACAGCCCAGCTCTTTTGCCCAAAAGCAAGAGTCACAGAAAAGCATCTATAATCTCACAGCCTTCAGAGCTGGATAGGCAGAACTGCATTACTCTGAAGCCATGGATTCATTAAGGAAGGAGAAAAAGTGTATTTTTAATGCAAGTGAACTAGAACGGGGTAAAATCCTTGCAAAGCGAGGGGGCACAGCGGTGCTTTCTCAGAAACAAGCAGGTTCGGGTAACCTCTCAAATTTTCTACAGTCTAACTTGAAACACCAGCTCATTGTTTGTCCTAGAACTGTGCCACACATTACAGCACCTGAAATGACAAAACCAACTTTGTTTTCCCTTGGAAGCTGCAAGGCCACTACAGGCACAATAAAAAGTTTAAAAGACCAATTGCAGAAGGAAAAATACTGTCAAACAGATAAGGTGGGAATTTCTCCTGACAATAAGACAGAGGCAATGTCTGGAGTTCTGGTTTTTATGTAATGAGGACTTTCAGCACAGATGCAGTACATGTCATGTTGCTGAATATGCATTTACACTGCATAGTTTTCTCTCCATATTAAAAATATTATAGCCTAGTAGAAGTAACATGCTATGTTTTGTCCACACTAAAAGGCTTCTTTTTTTCAGTCTATATATCTCCCCTCTTTCAAAATTTGCTTTCCAGCACGACATATGACAACATAAATATATTGTTCTCTATTCCTCCTTGCTTATCAATACAAAAGGAATCTGAAGAGCACTCAGATTTCTACTCCCTGCCAAGGCATAAGCGAAGACGTTATTTTTGGAAGCCAAGCCGCTCCTTCATTGAAGAAATAGCAATATATCTCCATTTAAAAAATACTGATTAGAAAATCTCATAGCACTTTACTAACACATGCAGTCAAAACATCACTGAGACTACTGCGTTCTTCCCAAACTGGAAGGATGTGGAAAACTTAAATGATTCACTTACAGCTGATCTAAAGATGAGAGCTCCGCAATTTATGTTTTATTGTCAAATGTTTAAAGGATTAAATCTAAATAAAATACACAATACACAAGCTTCAAAGCACACGTTATCTTCAACATCTTATTTCCAATTAGCAAGTCAAAATAAAGAAGACATGGGGAACATCTGGCTTCAAAAGAAAAGCTCTGGAAGAAATCAAGATTTTGGTTCTTTTGGGCCTCATTTGAGGCTGCTATTTTCCCAGACTGCTGAAACTGGATAAGATGGAAAGATTATTCTCTCTCTCAAAGAGGGGAGAATGGCAGACATACCACCATGTGACTGAGTATTACATCATTCATACTCACAACAATACTGAGCCAGTCTGGCAGTTGAACTTAAAAGACATTTTCTTTTTGCCTTCGAGGAAGGACATGGACTTGCCATAAGGGCAGACGAACAGGGAAAAGTTAGAAAAGGCTCAGCTCACCATTTTACTTGGCATGAATTACAAAATGCTAAAAATGTTTCATTGAGAAGCAATTCCGGTAGGAGGTTTGTGTATGAAAATTACATCAGGCAAACAAAATCCTAGTGACAAACATCTGAAGGAAATAAGACAGCTCTTGAGAAGGACCTTTACCCATTTTTAAAAGGCTTATACTTTATGAGGATGTAAGAAATCATTATCAAGACCACTTTCAAGATATAAGGCCAGGTCAGGTGTGAGAATGAATCCTGTTTTTACAAAACAAATTTGACAGGTAATATTGTTTCTCTGATACACCTTCACTTTGTTCTTACGACATCAAAAACTGCAAGACAGAAAAAGCTGCGTAAGACTTAAGAACAGGATGAAAGTGGACACAGTTTGAGAAAACCTCAAGCTAAAATATTTGCAGATAGCAAGCACAGAAGGGCTTATAGGTCTCAACGCACCGGCTTTTGTTCACCCTGTTTTGCATTACTGATCTTAATTAATCTAATAATATGAATTTGTGTTCTCAGGCAGCATTCTTACTGCATTAAAATTCAAACACACAATCTTCTATTTTAATGAAAGAGAGCATTTAATTTTCTAATTGACTTTTAAAGTATTAAAATGCATAAAATATTAGTGATGGCTACAACCAGGAATATTTTTCATTGACCAGATCAAAAACATCAACCATAATTGATCATGTTTGCTATCAGGATTTATTTATTTAAACAAAGCATCAGGTAACGCTTTTCTTTTTTTTTTTTCTTTTTTCTTTTTTTCTTTCCTTAAGAGGAGGGTGGCCACACAGGGAAGGAAGGGGAAGCGTCTCCTCCTCATCCCACACCATATCCAGCATATCCTCTGACAAAAGCAAGAATGTGCTGCACAATGACCGGCTGTACCCCACTGTTTTTTATTTAGCTGGTGTTAGCAACATATTAGCTCCCACCAGGTCAAAACACCACCCAGTTACAATTCTGGTTTTGCTGACATATGCCCCAAAATTCAGATGCAGAGATAAACTGTATTAAGCAGAGAGCCAACCTAATTATTTCCTCTTTTAAACAAGCTTTAAGAAGATTGTTAAATATTTATTTTCACAAGCATGCAAGGATCGCTGAAGGTCAAAGACATCAGAGGTGTGATCCCTTCCTTATCATCCCTCCTTTGTATTTATTTCCCTGGAAAGAGGCCTCTCTGCCATCACACTTCCCTCCCCTCATCCATCACCCAGAACTCATCCTGGCGTTGTTCCTGTCCTTATCCCCCATGCCTCTGCTGCCACCTTTCAGCTTCACCCCCTCTCAGTGCTGCCAGCGAGGGCTGTCCCTTGTATTTCCACCCCAGAATTACTGATGCCTTTGTAGCTCTCCCGCTCCCTGCTTCTGGTTCTTGCCTTGTTTCTCCTTTACCACGAGAATGTCTCATCAGTTCAGACACCCCAAACTGGAACCTGATTACTAAGAGGACAGACCACGCAAGTCGTTTCATTAGTTATTATTTTTATGCATGCAATAACACACCAGTATTGCACACATTAAAAATCTGGCTCAGATGCTTCTGCTCTAAGTATTTCTGGGTTACACAAGGCCTGACACGGTGACGGAGCACAGGGTTGCCAAACACTTCTCCTACCCACACATCATGTAATTCAAGGCCACAGTGACAAAGGCTTCAGTGAACCCGCTCCAGAAGCCTGTCCCTTCATTTCAAAGGGTGACAGTGATTCTTTTTTGTCCCAACACAGAAAGGTATGATGGGCAAGGGCAAAGGACCTCCAGAATTAAAACAGTGTAGGTGCAGCAGCTCTACTGACCACAAACCCCATGGTTTTCAGCAGTCATAGAACATCCTAAATTCAAAAGGACCCACAAGGATCAAAGTCCAACTCCTGGCCCTGCACAGGACACCCCAAGAATCACACCATATGTCCAAGAGTATTGTCCAAATGTTTCTTGAGCTCTGTCAGGCTTTGTGCTGTGACCACTTCCCTGGGGAGCCTGCTCCAGTGCCCAACCACCCTCTGGGCAAAGAACCTTTTCCTGATATCCACCCTAAACCTCCCCTGACACAACTTCAGGCCATTCCCTCGGGTCCTGTCACTGAGCACCACAGAAGAGACATCAGTGTCTGCCCCTCCTCTTCCCCCCACGAGGAAGTTATAGGCTGCAATGAGGTCTTCCCTCAGTCTCCTCTTTTCCAGGCTGAACAACCCACGAGACCTCAGCTGCTCCTCCTATGGCCTTCCCTCAAGGCCCTTCACCATCCTCGTGGCCCTCCTCTGGACACTCTAATAGCTTAATGTCTTTTTTATATTGTGGTGCCCAAAATTGCACCCAGGACTGGAGGTGAGGCCACCCCAGTGCTGTGCTTTGAGAAAAAATTGCCCAGAGAGAGACTTGAAACACTCTGCTCTGTAAAGCACTAAAGTATTTCTGCAGACAGATTTCAAAAGAGTATTATTTTGACCTCTACTGTTCAAAATTTCCCTTAAATGAGGAAAACAAAGCTATCAACACCAGCCAAAATCTGTAATCTTGATAGGCCATCTTGTGACCCTGTCCCTCTCTCCATCTCTGCAGATGGTTTGTTTAATGCTGCATTATGGAAAAGCTGACAATTTGAGCCACCTGCTGTGTACCAACATCCTGAAAGGAAAAAAGTTGGTCACCCCTCTACACAAAAGCTGGTGAGAATTTCATCAGTGAATTTAATGGGGCATGATCAGGTCTCCCCTTGGCAGGACCAAAGGTCAAGCTCTATTTTATCCAGAGTTAGTAACAAGTGAACAGAAAAGCAAATTTTCAGAGTGTGCAGTTCTTAAACAAAACATAAGCCTGAGCACACACACATGCGCGCAAAATTACAGTCCTCCTGCTTCTTTTGGATGATATATTTAGAAATCCTATTAGCTGGAGAGATCAACATTCTTATCTGAATTTCCAGGATGCTGTAACATGCAAAATTAGAGCAGCTCTCTTAAGTGGGTCAATTATCACTACTGCACTTACAGCAGCTTTTCCCCTCCCTCCCTGCAGCATCCATAATGGGCATTTAGCACAAGGATTTAAACAGTCAGATGTTAGTTGACACACACCACAATGTAAAGTTCCCTGCCCCTTTTATATTTTCAGAATCTTAAAGGAACAAAAGAAATCACCCAAGTACAGCATCTCCACATTAAAACTGCAGTCTCCCAGCAGAAAGCTTCAATGACTTCCAGAACAGGGCGCCCCGCAGGATAATTCCAGTCAGCAATCACGCTCACTGTTTTCCTGCCACATCTGAGTCAGGCACAAGTAAGGTTTATGACTTTCCCCTCCAAGGGACAAGAGGAGAACCTGAGGGCCACTAACCATGTCCCCAGCCCTGTCTCCCAGGGTGCAGAGCCACACAACCAGTTTGAAAGGCTTCAGGTTATTTTCTCCTCAGGAAGGAATTCTCTTTAAAAAACACTGCAAACCACCAGACACAAGTGGAGCAATTCAAGTACCCAGCACCACTTCAGACACTACGAAGACATCCAGAGGACCCAGGACAACACAGGCTCTCCTGCAACACAGCTGGAGGCCAGGTGAGACATCTGAGAGGCTCCTCCTGCCTCATTGTCCCACTGCTGCCCATCCATGAGCAGCCCTGGCAGCAAAGGGATGCAGCAGGGAAGAGGACAGAGCCACACAGTGGAATATACAATGTCGATGAGTACATGGAAAGGAAAATATTACTTTCCCACCAACTGGAAACACGAAACACGTCATTCTCTCGGCACCACGCTCGCTTTATACAGATCTCTTTATAGGGAAAAAAACGTGTGAGGCATCACTGCAAGTGAAAGGTGACATGATTCTCCTTCATTCCATGGAAAAGCAGACTGGAAATGCAGGCTTCAGGTCACGAGCCCTGCTGTTGAAATTCAACACGGAATTCAAAAATTCTCTCTGGAGGAGAGGGTGATGGGGAGAAATTAAGGTGCAGAAATTAAACTTCTCCTGCTGTCCCTGGCTGCCCTCTTCCCTAGATCTCCAGCATTTTCTCGTGTGGTACTAAATAGGAATGATCACACAAGCCAAGCATTACCAAACACCTAAGTCTTTGGAAATCTATGCAAATGACATGGGGAAACAACAGTCACACCCTATTTCAGGCAGCAATTTTTTCTTAATAGATGAAGCTCTCCCAGCTAAAATCCATCCACTGAAAAACACAGCAATTTTAAAACTTCATTTTGAAATTAAGTGAACAAGGCTTTTGCAAGCCTTCAAGTCCAAGCAAATGCTTCATTAGGAAACACTTCTTCACCAAGAATGTGGTCAAACATGGGAACAGGCTTCCTAGAGAGGTGGTCAAAGCCCTCAGCCTGTCAGTGCTTAAGAAGCATTTGGAAAATGCCCTTAATAACATGTTATAACTTTTGGTCAGCCCTGAATTGGTCAAGCAGTTGGACTGGATGATCACTGTAGGTCAGTTCCAACTGAAAATATTCTGTTTGACTTACTATGAAGTAAGACCTTGGCATTTTTTGCCACAGAGTGAAATGAAGTAATTTGCCTCAGTAAATATTATATGTATTTTAACTGTGCAATTTAAAACCCATTTTTATTCTCTTATGTCCTTGTCATACTCCACACTTGAACAAAACACATTTTCAATGCAACAGCAGTTAATAAAAAAAAAGTAAAAGGTCAGTTACTAAAAAGAAAGTCCTTAACCAGAGAGAAATAGAAACTGGTTTTATTAACCTCCCTAACCACAGCTTTAAAATTTTCTTGATTAAAGCCTAATTTCAAAAGTTAACTTTTTAATCAGGAACACTAGGGCTTGCTGGCTCCAGGAAGTTTTAGTAGAGGTCAAAAGATTGCTGGAGATCTAATTTTTCATTTCTAATAAAAAAGGAAGTCTTGCCCTTTTCCTTGCAAAGACAGACCTTGAAGTGTCAGTAGAGAAACAAAGAATGTAGCCATCAAAGGTTCTCATGGCGAGGCTGTACAAAGCTTCCCAAGACAGCATGGCAGCTGACAGAACTGCTAATGCTCGAGAGGGAATTAGCTGAACTCCTCTGGCAAAGACCAACATGGCAGAAAAGCCCAGTAGCTGCTGCCTAAGCAAGGATTAAAGAGACCAGTTCCTTATTCCATCACAGATTTTCTGGGTAACTCAGAATGTGTCACTTAGCCTCAGTTCTGCACCTGGAAATGAAGATAAATACTCTCAACTTCCCTTTCTGTGACATGAAAATAAACACATTAAACCAGGAGACTTTCAAATAGCTTGGCAATAAAGTACAAGTACTGCAGACAGATAGGAAATAACAAAGTGCTGCCCCATTCAGATGCCCAGTTTTTTCCCAAACCCTTCTTGCCTGCTGGGATCCAGCAATGCCTTCGTGATCTTCCCTCAAACAAAAGGGAGGTTCACAGGGCAGAGGAAGCCAGGGAGGAAAAGCTCCTTATGCTTTCCCACCCAGCTCAAGTTTACATCTGAAAGGCTTCAAGGCACCAAACGTTCTCCTGACAACCTTCTGCTCCCAACGCCCAAATTTAAGAGGTTATTTTTCTTATACATTTATCAGAAATGTTCCTCTGCAAACAACTCAGGAGAGAGGCCTCACTTGGCTGCCTTGGTCTGACCCCGGGAGGATCCCACCTCTGTCCTCTGACAAAAAAAAAGCCACCAAAGACCCTCTGAATAACTTGACCTCAGTCTCACAGGCTGCCCAGCTCAGAGAGCCCCATCATTGAGACTGATCAACTTTATTGGAGGGACAAAAACCCGCCCTGAATTTACCTCCAAAGGCAAACAGAGGGATATTTACACAAGATAGCTGGTGAGGGAACTTTGCAGGGACTCTTCTCATGTGGAAAAGGCTTTATTTACGATGCTCTGACAAGATAGGATTTGGTTTACAACTAAGGGTGCATTTTTCAGAGAGCTTCAAAGGAAAAGAATATATAAATAATATGAAAAAGGTGCACGTGTGTGGGACAAAAGACATTTACCATGTAAAATGTCGCTATAAAAGACCCCAGGTGGTAGCATTGGAAAATATTACACAAAAGAGTGGACAGTTGTACAGTTTTTCTAACCGTTGTGTACAGTAACAGGATTACAAACAGAATGAAATGTTCCTTGACTAAAACAAACTGATATTCCACCTGGAAAATCCTGGCCAGGCTGTCATTGTTCCTGAGTGCCCCCGGGGCAGCCACGGGTTACAGCTGAGCCCATAAGTCATTCAAACACCCTGCCTGGCTCTTCCCAAGTTCTCTCCCTCTCTCGGGAATGGCGGGACCAGCTAAAGCGCCCTTTGTTTCCATTCAAACATGTGTAGGGGTGGAAAAGCTGTTCAAAACATTAAAGGGAAACAACTGAGGACTGTTACTATTCCAAGAAACAAATTAAAAGCCAGAGTCTGAACTGCCCGGAGCGCTGGCAGTGCCAGACAAAGTCAGACGTCACTGGAAACGCTCGGCATCCTTCAGTCCCTGGGAGGGGGACAACAGGTTCCATCCCACCTGAGGTTTAAAAACCACTGTCAACTTCAGATGTATTTTTTGCATTGTATCTTTACTTCTGACACTGATAATATAGACACATTTTATGAAGAGAATAATAAACTGAAGTTTTTATAGGCAACTCATCAGAAGGATGAAACACCTCCCAAATCCAGCTAACAGTTAGCAAGCTGTTTTCCCTGGAAAACATTAACACTGACAAGCAATAAAGGAAGGCAAATGAAAAGCTATGCCAAAGTGGCTGCATTGTGGGGGTTTGTGTCAAACAACCTAATAAAAACCATAAACTGATGTAAAATCAATTCAACATCCCAAACAATGTATACAGAACTTTCCAAAGGATTACAAATAAAAGCTGCTCTTCAGTTGAATAAATTTTTATTTTCTCCCTAAGTTCTAGAACTATTTTTTTCACATCAAAAAAATTTGAGTTACCAGAATATTTTGCATTTTTGCATTAATTAAATAATGCATAAGAACCAAGGAGAACATAATGTTTTCCTATTTCAGGCTGAGGTTTATTCAGGCATAATTCAGACTGCACCAGTAGACTTGGCTACAGTATTCCTCCCATTTTCACAGGGGCTGGCTGGCGACATGCACATTATGAAAAAAAGAAGCAGCAGATAACCATGTCAGATAAATACATTCCACTCCCTCAAACTGAACTGGCGGACACAATTAAATTCTCTTTTCCCTCTCCAAATGCTTCCCACTCCTCTGGTTCTGCCACAAGAACACAACATTTCTTGTCATTTCAGTCCCTTATTACATCTCACCGTACCTCCCCAGGCCTTTTTGCTCCTTCTACCACACAACTTTTTAAGAAACGTGATGTCTTCTACTGCTAACAGACTGTTCTGTTCCCAGGTAAAGTCTCTTGCCTCCACAACTCCCAAGTCATGCAGATAACTCATTTGGACCACCCAAAATCAGTGAGCTATCTCTCAGCTCTGAGGATGCTGCTGCCCTTCGCTACTTCTTCCAGGTCACCTCTTTCCTCTAAAATACATTCACCAATCTTCAGCCTTTAACTTCCTTTTCTAAATTTCTCCCACATTTCTTTGATAGAATTCTAAAATGAACACAATGACAATGAATGCTTTAAACTCAGGAACTCTGCTAAGCAGTGTATTTAAATGTTACAGTGTTAAAAATCCTGCACGTCCTTTGTACAGCATTATTCAGTGTATTGCTCCTCCTTCCAAGCCCTCCTCGGCACCTTCTCCAGAAGACCAAAACCAATGGCAAGTTTATTACCCTGAATATGCATTTTAATTCTTGTTAAAGCACTTGGTCACATGGCCATCCTCTCTATAGCTGCTCTTGGCCCCTGTGCTCCAAAAGCCCTGGGAACACCCCTGCCTCCTGTGGCCCATGTCTGTACTGCCAGATTCAAGCTGGGAACAAGTATATCATGCTGGTAACGATCATCATACTTAATCTATGGAGCCTTGAACGTATTCTAATTTCAAAGGTCAGCAGTTTGCACCTGTAGCCCTCAGGTTTTCAGTTTCTCTTGAAAGGAAAAGATACTAGAAAAAGAATTTGTATTTCAGTGTTGAGAGTCCATAATTTATTTGGGGTTTGTTTTTTAAACTACACTGGACTCTAAATAGTAATAGAAAACAAAACAAAATAAACAAACAAACAAAACCACAGTGGAACACAGGCAAAAGCTGAATGAATTCCCTCTCTCAAAGTGACAAAGGTTAAATTCTTAATATCAGCTACAAAATTAAGTTTATCTAATGGCTTTTTAAAAAAATAAACACTAAAAAAATTGAGCCATGTGGACATGCACAAGAACTTTTTAATTCCCAGGTAGCACAGTAACTGTGCAAATGAGGGTGCAGTACTTTGTGCTATTGATAGAGAAAGACAGAGCTCATCTTTGCAGTTTTATTCATACTTTACTTCAGTATTTTATGTGAAGTATCAAACAGGATATTACCTCCATTTAATAAAGAAAGTTGGGAAATTCATTTAGGGATTTATTAAGTGTCAACCAGACCAGTACATCTTGCACATAAGTGAGATTCATGCTGAAATAGTTTAAAGAAGGTTAAAAAGCAAGTAAATTATTTTTGCTTTATTTGTTTGCTACACGTTAGCTACACTTGCTGCACAGATGGCTGTACACTGCAGTGTACCTATCTGCCTCTTACAGCCCGCATTTCTTCAAATGCTTTTTATCACTATCAGTGGGGAAAAATGGATCTGCATATTACAGCTGGGCTATCATTCAGAAGTATCAAATAACAACTGTAAAAAAATTACTTTAAACACGTGACATGAGCATAAATATAACACTGACTCATAAAAGGGACCTTAGAGATCATTTATTTTCAACACTCCTGCTGTGGGCAGGGGCACCTTCCACCAGGCCAGGTTGTTCAGAGTCCAATCCGACGTGTCCTTGAACACCCCCAGGGATGGGGCAGCCACAGCTTCTCTGGGTAACCTGTGCCAGGGCCTCAGCACCCTCACTGTAAAGAATTTCTCGTTAATATCTAATCTAACTCTACCCTCTTTCAGGTAGTTACCCGGAAGATACATTATCAAAATATTGATAACCCCTCAAAATCACCACTTTCTTTATGGCAGTGATAGTGTGCTACTGTTCAAAGTTCACATGGAGACTTTACAGTAAGAAAGACCAGTGTACTAGGCAAGCCTTCCTTTCAATTCCATTATTCCTGCAAAACCATGGTTTTTTAAACATGCAAACTGTCACTGTTTAAAGTAATGACAATGACCAACACGATCAAAAAGCACTACTTTTAGAATACTGAATATAGGTTCTGAAACTACAAAAAAAATCATCTCAATCTTGAAAGCTAAACTGTTCAACTGCAAAAATATAGAATGAGAGCAGCAATCTAGAAAAAGCATCAAACCAAATAGAATACTGAAGATGTGGACATGCTATTTTAAAGTAGAAAAGAACTAAAATAACACAGGATTGTAGAATGATAAAATGATAGAATGGTTTGGGGGTTGGAAGGGGCCTTAAAATACATCCAGTTCCAATCCCTCTGCCATAGGCAAGGACACCTTTCACTAGACCACGTTGCTCAAAGCCACAGCAAGAGAAGTAATTGTCGGATACTAAACTCTGAATTCCAGCAAATGAAACACAACATAAAAGAAATAAAAATGTACAAAACAAATAAATTTGGATGGTCATCAGTACTTAAAGCTTATGTGGATTTTAATGAAGCTCCCCAAGACAAAAATAGGGATGGTAAAGTTTGCAAGGAGTACTCACTTGCAAATCTGTCCTGTGTGCAGCTCCAGCCACTGATTTCCTGTATGGTTTTTGAGCAAATTTCAGAATTTATCAAACACCTTTTTTCTCAAAACTAAAACAGAAGTGATACTGTCCTTCCTGCAAGTATTAAAAGAAGGAAATCTAAGTATGTTGATGGAAAACCCACTGGAACTCTAATCTGTTCTTTTGATGCTGACACTGCAGGAGGTTTGGGGTTAACTGTCATTTACTTCATAAGAGAAGAACAAAATAAACAAAAAAATACTCCACAAATAATAAACCCTAGCAAAGCACAGGGGAAGTGCAATTTTATACCTGAAGCAAGTGTTGCAAAAGAAGAAATTCAGAGTTAGTGAGGAGAGGCAGAGTGACATTTACAGCATTAAATACTATGTATTGTACATTTAAAAAGGGAACAAATTTACTTGAACCACAGGAAACACTCCCATTCATTTCAACGTATAAAACCAGCATTGACCAAGTTAGCTCTTAAACACTTACCTTTACACATTCCGAAACAAGGTCTCAGATAGGGGATTTGCTAAAAGTGAGTCATTTATTTATCTATATTTTATAACTGTGAAAGGATACGAGGAGTTCCTTCTGTCCTACACACCAGGTAGAGACAGGCAGCAATGACGTGGGTCATCTTTCTGCCCCGGGTTAGGTGTTTGCTCACAGCCATCTTGAAAAAATTAAAGGCAGTGTCCAGACAATGCTGATTGAGTTGAAGCTGGTTTCCCAAGTGGTGAATCTGACGCTTCCCTAGAAAAATTAACAAGGAAAAGAAAAGCTTAACAACGATGCAGTTAATGCGCTTTTAGGTTGGGGTCTTTTAGTATCGGGGTTTTTCTTTAAGACGGAATTAAGGAGGCGGATTTTGGATTCATCTCTTTGTGAAATACAATGACCTCTCCAGTTTCAGGAACTATTTAGACTCAGCTCCTCAGGACAAAAAAAGAGCCTTGTTTTAGACTGCTAAAATTGAAACACATGCAATCAATGAGCTCTGGAAAACTAAGCCACAAACATCAGTCCCACAGAGGATCCAAGCCATAGCCAAGACTTCTCAGACAAAAGATTATGCCCCTCTCCCTTAACATCATGTGCCAATTAGCACTTGATTAGCTGTAGCCAAAAACCAGAGGTCATGGCGTGTTTGACACTGATGTGCAAACAGAGAAGACATTTTGCTGCAGCTCTCCAAGAAGTGATGGAGTTTGCTGTTCCTCTGACCACAAATGAAGCCCACAAGGAAAGGAGCTCTGCTCCTGGCTTGCCCGTGATCCCAATGACGGGAGGCACTTCCTTCCTCCAAACACGTTCGCGCCCCGGCCTTCATTTGAGGCTTATCTGCCAGACTACTTAGATTAGCTTGTGGCTTCAGGAAACGAATGTGCCTTCACCCTTAAATAAAACAATAAAAAGAAAAAAAGTGTGTTTCGGATGATTCATGGCAGGAAGTGGTCCAGCTGCTGGGACGGATGGGGGAAGCAAGGTCCAACCCGTCCCCACAGCTCCAGCTTCAGAAGAACGTGCCGAAAAGACAGCTTAAGAAAAAGATGGGGGAAGTCATGAGGAAAACCAGGCACTGAAGTTCCTCAGCATACGGGGTCAGACAGCACATCAAGAAAAATCCTTTAATTCAATGTGCCGGGCAGATGTTTCCAGCACACGTATTTACAGGAAACACTCATCTGTTCCCTTCAGAGATGTCATGAGCAGCTTGTGGAAGGGGCACAAAGGTGCCTGCCGTGCCCACCACTGCTCACAGGAAGCGACGCTTCCCAGAACACCACCGGCTCCTGCACAGGCCACACATCTTAATTTTATTAAGATTAATTTTAATTAAGAACAATCTATTAAGCTTTATTTATTTATTTATTTGCAATTTTATTTGCAAATCCCTACATCATCATCATCACCAATAACATGGTAAAAATGCTTCACCTCTGAACAACCTTTTGCCAAAGATGCTGGTTTTAACAAGAAGTGACTCCAGCCAGGCAGCCAGGGTCAGCAGGACTCCGGCCAAGCAAACAGGAGCTGCCACAAAGCAGCAGCTTCTCCTTCCTGCACACGTGGAAATTATTGCACTCACCACCAAGATATCCTTTAAGGCATGTTGGCCAACCAGGTGTAACACGTTTGGATGAAGAAGTAAGAGCAGAGGAAGTTCATGGGAGGTGTGGGCACGATAAGGTGTGGGCACCTTCATGGGAGGTGTGGACACGATAAGCTACTCAAACATAATCCAAAGCTCATTAGGTGAACTTCGCTTTTCCACTGCCATCAGCAGGCCCTCGACTGGCACTCACCAGCCTCAAATACAAATACCACATCTTCCCAAAATTCAGGTACTAACTAGCACCCAGTCTTTCCAGAATTTTATTTTACACTCTGCAGCCTGTATGCTGCTTCTTCTGTCCCTAAGAAAGAGTCGGTTTATACTCATCTGGGGGAAAAGAAATACACTTGAGTACTAAAAACTCATTTTGCAGTGGCAGCAAAGCAGCTTCCCTTCAAAAACAAAGAACACACCAAAAGAGGAAAAAAAGAATAACACAGAGGAAGATACTTGAAATTAATGTCTTTCATAAGCTATTTTCACCACTGAGCTGCTCCCATCCCCAATCAACCATTAATATTCTGAGTATTTAACCTTTTCTTAATTTCAAATGTTGCAATGTAATTAATTCATCATAATCCATCCTAAGAAAACAGTATGCTTGTTTGAGTAATATATGCATTTTTAGCTGAGCTCTTCATCCACCATCAATATTTTAAAGTAGAAGCACTTTACGGGGTAGTTGTCTACTGAAAAAATACCAAAGAGACCTAAGAGAAAGGTACTTGTCTACTTAGGAAATGCTATTTCTCTGAATGTTTTACTCAACCTTCTGCAGACCAGAGAAGGCTTTAATTCCGTGTGCTAGGACTCCCTCAAGCTGCTCTGTGGTATTATATCAGTCATACAGTTCGTGGAAAAACAAGACAACTGTTACACTGCTGCTCATCCCCAAAATGAACAACTTAATTCAGGACAAGAATCATCCTAGAAATTATGTGTATCTTGATGACTAACTTGGTTTTGTCCTTATTTGTGAGAAGAGAGAAAGAAATGTACTGCTTACAGCATCATCTAAGATAAACATTTACATTCTGTAACCAGTCTCCTATTTACTAAAGAAAGATCAAAAGCTTTGTTGTTTCCCCATCACCACCTCCACCCCTTGAATTTAACATGACAACAAAATTCTATTTTTCTGGTATCTTATGTAACACTAAGAAAAAAATAGCTGGAAAAGTTAGCATTAGTAATCACGCTTCTAGATTTCTCCACAGGGAACTTCAAGATAGCTTTTACTCCTTCTGGTTCCTTCCCAGATTCAAGAAGATACTTCACAGAGCCCAAGAAAAGGCAGATATCAGCTAGATGGCTGTCACCCCGGTACTGAAGTACACAACCAAACCATTGTAGAGTGCCCTCACCCCAGTCAGATGACAACCAAAAGTATGTTATTTTGTGAGTTCCTATTTTGTGACCTTTTCTGCCTAGCTTGCCAATCTGACATTTCCAGAGCTGAAAAACATGCCTCCATAATATTTTATTTAACTATAAATACAGTGATTTAATCTGTTGGTATCTGAAGAGCAGATACATAGAGAAATTGGGTTTAAGAAAACAACCGATCAAAATAAATTCTCTGCCCAGTGCTCCAGTTACTGCTGACAAACAAGAAAAGAGTCCAAATACTCATTCATATTGCCAGTCCTCAACATGAGAAGTCCTCAAAACTGAGCAGTGGCGGCCACAAATCTTGCTAAGCATCGGGATACTGCTCCCCCAGCAACAGGGTCAGTGCAGGGAGGAGCTGCGAGCAGCTGCAAGCTCCAGGGCTGGGAAGATGAGCAATTCCCTCAAAATCCAGCAGACCTACAGCACTGCATTATAGCGATCAGCCCTTGAACGTCCTCCCACTCCCACACTGCTCCTCGCTAGCTGGGTGGCATTTTATAACCTTGCAGTTGCTGTTTCCCTCCTGTCTCCATCTCTGCTCTGACTCCCAGCACGGCTTCCATCAGCCCTCACGGCCGGCAATGCCCGCACTGCCGCTCTCACCATATGGCCCCAGTGAGCTCGTCCAGCCAGCTGCAAGGATGCAACAAGCCCGAGGATCTGAGGATCTCAGCTGAAACAGTGGGAATATCCAACAACACAGTGCAATTTATTAGCAATCTGCTCCACTCAGTGTTCACCCGATTCCATCACAGCGTTACAAACTCCAATGAATTGAGATGCCCTACTGGATGGAAAAGAACTGACACGCCTTCAAACCCTGCCGTGCTCTGGGTTATAGAACACTCAGGACAACAGCTTCCTGACTTTCTCATCCATTTTATCCTGCAGGACAGCTTTTTAAAAAGTTTCAATGTGACCCTGCTCTAAAAACCTGCAGCTACTACCTCAGTACGATAAAGGAATATCATCACGTGGAACAGCCAGAATTAAGTATTGCCTTTTTTTCTGAATTGCAGTGCAGAAGCGCAAGTTATAACACAAAATATACGGGGGTAAAACAAGTCTTTTAGTAGGTGCATTTTTTATTAGTAACTTGCAATAGGCATTGCCTCTTTTGGGCCTTACAGGTTTTTGACAGATGCTGGGATTCTTTTTTTAAACCACAAGAAATAGCACCTTTGAGGTCAAAGCTTGCACTTCATGCTGCCCTTGCAATTTAGTGATGGCAAGAAAATTGGTATCTAAGTACCTCTGGGAGAAGGGCAGAGAACAGTGTCTTTTTAAAAAGGCAGGACAAGCCCAACAGCAAGGTTTCAGAACTCCTCCCCCTTCCCTCACCAGTAAAACAGTAATAAATTTTCCTTTAAAGAGCAAAAGAACAAAAGTCTAGAAACTACAGAAATTTTGCAATGCACAGAGCACACACCACGCAATTCCCATTTAGTTCTCAAAGGCTCATCATACCATTGGGGTGGAGGGGGAGGCAGAGAGAGAAGTGAGAGAAAGAGAGAAGTTTGCACTTCTGTAATCAACACACAAAATCAAGTTCCCAGGCTACCAAGTAGTAAAGTTTATCACGCTCCTGAATCTGCAGAAAAAAACAAAAGGCCCTTTTCAGCTTTTAGTTCCAAGCCTCCTAAAAAAAAAAAAAAGTGTTTCTATCCATCTACTCCCAGCATACTAAAAGAAACACCATCATCTTCTCATCTGATGCCAACCTCAATGCTTTGAACTGGCACAGCAGACCTGAAGTGACAAGTTCAGATAGGACCACGGAACGCTAGTATCCTTTTATTTCACATAATTTCCATTCTTTTGACAGAGGAAACAGTGGTTATTACAAAACGTGTAGGCCAGAAATAACTGTCAAAAAAATAGATTTGCAGAGTATCTTGGTTCTATTAAATGCTTACACAAGAGGCAGTTGAAAGCAAAACTGCAGCTTACGTTATAATAGAAGCAAAGTAGAAAAAGAGGGAAAATCAGACATATTCTTTACAAGCAATCTTCTTTCTTTTATGATCTCGTTACTACAGAAACATCTTGTTCTCTTTGCCTATGGAAGAGGAATCATACCTTTTTTTGGATCCTTAAAAGTCAGTAATGTCAAGCAGCTACAGCTCTACATTACTCTTATCTGGCTTCTGCCTGCTCATCTGCAGCCTTTCCTTCAGTCTGACAGAGGCTGTGACATTGCTATTTCATAGTACTTGTCAGGACGAAGCCTAAGTTTCCAGGGAAATAACAGGCAGTACAAAGCCAGAGCCTAAATGAATTGTTATTACGATACTGAAGTGCATCATCAAAATCCAGACATATGGATTTTCCCCCCTTTCTGCAATTTGCTCAAGGGGCCCTGGAAACTAGTGCTACCTGAATCAGGGAATGGAGTCATGTTAACAGCACTAATCCTTCTTTTGCAAAAAGGATTGTTATGGTAACAAACACTAGATTCTATTAAAGGAAACATTTCGGATGGTTTTCGATTGGGTATTCATTTCCAGCATTTGAATTACTTAACCGACTGAATTTTATGTGCAGATTTTGTTCTGCATTTGGGTTTTCATTCCTTTTCTTTCTTCAAAAAGGCTCCCCAAAAGAACTCCAAAAAAAAGGGGAAAAAGAGCAGTTTTTATGTGTGAACATCCCTGCATGCTTTGTCACATCTTTCAATTTCAGCAATTCCCAGCTCAAAGCCTGAATGAATTTCCTGCTCTTTGCTCTATGCCAGGCTTCTATGTTATTTGTATTACAAATCAGTAAAACAAACAAACAAAGGCACGACAGGGACAGTCCAGGACTATCAGTGGGGCTACACTCATGAAGGCTGGTCCCAGCAGCCTAATCAAGGGTAGAGCCCTGTGATCAAAGGCAAGAACACATTTAAAGCCCAGGCGGTGGGGGGAGGCAGGGAGGGAAGCGAGGCGATGGCTGAAGCGCTCACACCGAGCATTTCCAGCCACACACGCAATACTGGAAGTGAGGAACAGCTTTATCCCTGTGAGCCTGTAAGGAAAAAGGCCAATGAGCAGTAAAAGTAGCAGCACAGCAGGGCATTGCAGCAGTGCTGACCCAGCACAATAACGAGTTTAATTTTATCAAGGTTAGCTAAGAGTTATTCCCAGTAACACCTAATTGCCCGTGAGAAAAGTGATGACCATGCTGGCCTCGTGCCCATGCTCTGCCTAACCTGAGCCTAGCTCCAAATCCCTATCTTGCCATCTGGTTGTGGGTGCACCCCACACCCCCAAACCCAGGCTCTTCCACACAGGAACTCCCCAGTTCCTCTATGGGATGTGTCAATCCCCAGGCTGAGCAACCTGGAGCCCGTGAACACTTGGCCCCGCTCCGACCGATGCGTCCCCGGTGCCTGTGTCACCTGGCAGACCCACTTCAGGGACTGCCCAAGGGTACACTCTGTTCCTGTTATCTCAGCAGAATAAAACAGTTCCTGGCCCTTTCCCTGTGATATTTCACCAACTGTGCCAGCAAAACTGTTTGTGGTGATGGACAGAAAACCAAACCAGTAAACTGAGCCCTGTTAAAAATAACCTTGTGAAATAAAAACGACTTAATCCAGACCTGTTTACTGAAGGATTGATGCCTCCTCTTTATCTTTGTAGATCCAGACCCAGCCTATCTCAGTGCAGAGACCTGTATTCAATTTCTCTGCCCACTGACAACAATCCAACCCATCCATTTTGCCTCCCATGAGAGCACCCCATCTACCAGGTGCAGCTCCCCTCTGTCCTGGTAAAGCCCTTCCAGAGCATGTCAAAGGCTCATTCACTCATTCAGCTGAAGAGAACAACCATGCATCTTTAAGATTAATGGCTTAAAAATTCAGATAGTGGTCACTGCTGCAACCACTTTTTAAATATTTGATACTAAGCTACTTTTCTTTCACCTAGAAAATTTGCTGTTAACATCTCTTCTCAGCACTTATCCGTACTTCTTTAAGTATTCATTTCCTCAAAATTTGCCCTCGTATTCCATTAATGCCAAAGCAGGCCTGCAAAGCGCCCACATAACTTCTCCCACCCCCCTCCTCAAGCACATTTTCCATTCCCTGATCCTGTGATACCGCTCCCACATGGAGAGCCTCTTGGCATATACAGCAACTGGCCATTTGAATTAATTTGTCTTACCCCCTCGGAAAAATCTGGCATCGCAAGTGGTTCCTCTGATTTTCTGCATGCAGTTCCTGGAATTCTGCTTCCCTCACAGGTGGCATTTCTACTGCTGCCATTTCATCCCCATTATCCATCTAACTGCTACCCACACTTCAACAACAGACTAGAAGCCATACGGTTGATGCAGGGGCTGCACTTAACCTATTGCTAATCTTGCCCATCATCCTCAAGACAGCAGCTTGCTCATTTCTTAACCCTGCTTAATTATTCTTTTCAGCACAGCTAAAGAACTGCTTGCTCATGAAGTCCTTACTGAACTTCACTTACGGTGTCACGTTGGGAAACCATAGTCAATGCTGACATTAAAAGAAAACAAAAGCAAGAAAACCCCAACAAAACCCTTATCTGTTGATTCACCAGCACTGAAGGAATTGGATCACGACTGTTTTAAGTGAAGCTAAAGCCCAAGCTGTTCCTGCAGACAGCATTCCCACCTCCAACATGACATTTACACGGCCACACACTAATACAGATGAGGGAACTTGCGGTGCTGAAAATCAACCCAAACAACAAAAAAAAGCTGAATTTTCATTTGGACCAGTTCCCCCATGTAACTCAACAAGCAGCCTCCCAAGCCCTAACGGCGGCAGAATGCGGCAGGGGCGAGGAGAAATGCTGTCAGCAGCCACGTACACATGGATCAACTTAAAGCAAATGTGAGACTGAAGCCTAAATGGGTCAAAGAGAAAAGTACACACTATCCCTACGCTTCCTCCTGCTTCCCTGCTACTGCTCCCAGCCCTCGCTGCTCCTCCCATACAAGGCAGCTCACACAAAAGTCTGACTTACTACAGTTTAAACAAATGCTATCGTGCTCATTAGTTATTTGTCTATTCGAATGCTTCAGGTCATTTCAGATTCATTTTGGAAGAAAGCAAATATGGGCTTTTTTTATATCTGAAAGTTTAGCTAACTGAATTTTTTTATTCACAGAAGATTTGCAGCTGTTTCAAAGTTGAAACAGCTGGAAAGCTGCACTACTGGCAAGAACTGTGAGCACATGTATGATTAATGTAGCATAACCCTTACCTGTCTCACATTAAGGGAATTGGAAAGAAAAATTTAAAACACCAAGAACTTTTAGATAGTGGTAGCTTTTGGACACGCAAGATTTCCTTCTGAAAGCGCCACCAGTTAGGCCTTGCTTTAATCTTCCTCTGTATTGTTTGGACAGTGATTTTATTATTTTTAAATTACATTTGAAATGACAGTTATTCTTAGATTTTTCTATATCTATATACATTTAAAGCTTTTCCCCACACTTCTCAATTACCAGTTGTTACTCTTGTCACAACAAGAAATGGAACATTTCTGCTGTCACACAGCATTACTGCTGATCCAAGCACTACCTTCAACCACCCAAAATCATTTCTACATCACTGCAAGGAAAAGAAAGAAAAATATTTGCTCATGACATAATCTGACAGTTCTGAAAAGATCGCTTTTTAAAAGTTTTAAAAACCTGCAATTCTAGCATTATGAGAAAGATAGAACTTATTTCATACTTTTACAAAGCAAAAAGCATTTAACTAACAAGCGACTGTAATCAATCTACAGAGACAGAAAAATTTGTGAATACAGCACAATATAGGAAAAAAATGCCACTGCCTATTGGTAAAAGTTATCAAAATCTTTAAAACAAAACAAAAAATGAAGACTGAACACAAAGGGATCCATTGCTGCAGTGGAAAACTTTGCAGATGCGAGCAGCATATAAATCAGTGCAGTGTTATCTGCTCGCTGACAGCCAGTTCTCCTGCCTTCCCTGCAGATCGGGGCTTTCGCGAGGCACGGAAGAGTGAAAGCTGACAGGAGCCATTTTTCAGCCTTGCAAACACCGTGGAAGCCGACAGCAGCCCCGGGAGTCGCGGTGCTTCACAGGGAGGAGGAGGAGGATGCAGGAGCCGATGGTATCCCCTGGCCAGAACTGCCACTGAGACCAAGGGACAGGGACAGGAGCAGAAGTAATTGAGTTACCACAGCTGAACAATTACCACTTCCCAGCTGCACTGCAGCAACCATTAGATAAGGTCACACACGCTAAGATTGTTTATAAAAAAAAACCAACAAAAACAACCTTCCTGTTTAATCCATATTCCCTGTTATAAAAGCCAGTCCAGCCTTTCCCTTTTCCTGCCAAGAGGCCCCTGCATATCCCTGTGAACCTTCCCTACTTTTCTTGTCCACCTTTAACGCTCACCTTTTATAACATGCCTGAGAATTTACTTGTCCTCAGACACATGCAGAACAATTTTCCTCTCCTCGAGTTCAGCCCTGCTCCTCTGCACATCAGTTGTTCCGTCAAAATACAACTGTTAGTGGTACGTTATTTCCACTCTCCATCATCCAACCGTGCAGGCAGGAGGACTGCACAGACAGAGACTAATACCCATTCTGCTCTCAGCCTCTACTTAAGGTTGCTGCTGCTTCCTCAGGACCGAAAAAGGCCTGCAAGCCCAAAGCTACTTTGGGGCTCTGATTTTTGTTGGGGGGGTTGGTTTTTTGGGCTTTGGGGTTTCCTTTCCTTTTCCTTCCCCTGTAATTCCACATACAAATCTAACAAAGGGCACTCTCTTCACATCCAGACCCTACCCAGTCAAAGAAGATGACACAGTCTTTTCCAAAGTAAAAATTTCATAAATATCAACTAATTGGCAAATTTTTAAAATCATCTAAAAACATGGAAATACAGTGAGAAGGCATCAAGGTTTTTTAAAAAGGATGCAGGGAAAAGTAGTTGAGGGGGTGAAGAAAAAGAGGGAGTTATTAGAGATATCAAAGGGATAAGAGATAAAACATGATCTAAAAATGGAAGCAGAAAGAGAGAAGAACTGAAATCAAGCTGGGAAAGGCATAGAGCTGTTACAAAAGCAAGAAGAGACTGTATTAGGTTAATACTTATTTAAGGTATTTTTATATGAAGCTGACGAGTGGTCAAATACTTATTCCTTTATACAGAAGGGATAAGAAACCTGGCAGTTAGGTAAGACAGCATCAATCTTTATCCAGGCTGCAGCTAAAGAATTAAATTCCGCCCTTAGCTTGTCCCTGGCAGCTGAGTCCATCAGCTACAGCATTCATGCAAGCAGTGTGATTCTGCAGGGGCTGCTCTCCTTTAGCACCACAAATGGCCTATTTAGATCAAAGCTACAGCTGCCCCTGGTAATTGCACCTCTGTAGTGCCCAGGGATGACGGAAGACATTATAGACAGGGCTTCAGCCTCAACTTTGCATTTCCTTCCTTTTTAAACTAAGCATAAGTGAAGGTTGCCACAAATCTCAGCTAAACCATGTAGTGAATCAGTGATACCATTTATCAAGTCAGTCTCTTGTGGTATCTACTTCATCCTGGAGTTGGAAAGAGATTTATGTTTAAAGACAGAATGCACATATTTCAGGAACAGCCTTGTATTTCTTTAAAAAATAACATTTATGTAAGTCAGATGTACAGACTGTTTCAGTAAAGAATTAAAACGACAATGCCATCTACATATTTCTAGAGAGCCAACGTGGCCCTCTTAGAAAACATTTGGCATTTTTGAATAATATTTATCTGTATGCTCGTGATGCTTTCCATTTATATGAGGCTACTACTTATGTACGGGATGTCATACATCAACAACTGTTTGGGATGAGGAAATTCTCACTAGACTTGGTTCTCCTCCTCTGGAGCCCTGATCATCCTAGAATAAAAGATTAAGAGCACGGCTGGGAGATAGGGGGGTGGGTGTTTAAAGACCCAGAGACTGAACTTAGAACCTTCACCTAATTATCAGACATGATTTGTTAAGAGAAGAGCAGAAGATCACTAGATCTCTGGAAGATGAGGGAAGTTTAAGCCATAAATAGATACAAGCATGAGTTCATGCCTAAGGGCTAATAACATGAAATTAAAGGAAAATGTAAGCACTATGTTAACAGGACCTTACAACAAAACTCTCTGGACCTCATAATAGTTTCCCAAGGGAACTGGTGGAAACTCCCACTGCTTGGAACATATGAATCCGGTAAGGGCAAAACACAAGAAAAATTCATTATATGGAATGATGCTATATAAGGAAAATGGGCTAAGATGATTTACTAGATTAAAGGAAGCTCTAATGCTTTTGCAAAACTGTAACCTTCAGAGAGAGGCTGCTTTGCATGACAGAATCATTCTGTATTCTGAGTGTACAGAATAAGGGAAAAAAAAATTCCTCCACCCTTTCCTCCCCAAATAGCCACCACTGCTGACTCGCACAACAGCCTTCAGCCTGCTCAGTTTGACACAGAACAATGCAGACCCACCGTCAGTCACACAGAACAGCCTGTTCTGGACAGCAAAGAGCCACCTACTCAAGTTTCTGACTCTTAAATTTTTTTTTCCAGTCACCACTCCATTCTAGTATTCCTAAATTAAATAATCATTAAATATTAAACTGTATTAATTATTTATTAAATATTTTATTAACAGCACATCCCACAAAAAAAAAAAAAATCTCAACACTTGTTCATGCAACAAAATCTGAGAAATTTTCTTCATAACCAAATCTTCAGATACCAACTTCCTTTGCTCTTCTAGATGATCCACTTACCTCCTGTGTGCCAGTCCTCAGTAGTTAAAGAAAATTTTAGGTAAGCACAATTACATTTTTCTGTTCTTTATGTGCTGAACCTCAAAGATCAATTACAACAGGGGGTTTTTTGTGCAGACTGACTCCAAGATAGGATGTGAGATCATCCATTAAACATACGTATCCACGACTAGATGCATTATTAATTCCTTTTCCTCTAGGTAATATGGTATGGTGAAAAATAGCTACCAGAGAACATACTGGCTAAAGACTTAAACAGGAATCAGTGGATTTATGTGAGGATTGCTATGCAGCAACCTAACGGATCTCATTAAAGGAGACATAGATTCTTCTCCCCTGATACTGCCACTGCTCCTACAGGATGCTCAACACAAGAAAGAGTATTGATTGCAACAAACTCCCAAAACAGTTCTGAGACCAGTTGAGAGAATGATCTATCTGAATGTAATATTGCCCTGGTCTGACTACAGACAGGTCTAAATTTCACAGCATTTTCTGATTAGTGACAGTGTTTAGAATTTTTTTTTAAATAAGCTGACTATGAAACACAACCTGCCTCAGAGTTTCAATCAGGCAGGTGCTGCAAACACCAAAATGAGCTTTGTCTTTGACTTCGTGGAGCTGCAATCAAGGAAGTTGCCCTAAGGAATCACTTAGCATTGGCATCATCTCGAACCTAACTAACATATTGCTTCGATACAGTCCACAGAGTAAATTCTATTTACTGACCTATTTCAAGATCCACAAAAATAAACAAACACTTCAATCAACAGCCTGCCTTAGACCTGTTTATGCTACAAGCAGCTCCTCACTGAAGGCCTCAGAAGTTCTACTGCTACATTAATCAGCCTCAAGGACCATGTTTTCCCTCTGCAAAACAATTATAATCTGGCCCTTCCTACCTTTTGTATTTTACTTGAGTCTTATGAAAAGCAGACAGGCTGATGAAATTCTGCCTAGCTTTGTGCAAGATAACCTTACATCCACATATCCATGTCCCTGGTAGCTACAACAGCAACAGGACACACCAAAGTTCACATTTCTCTGTGGTCAAATGCAATCCCATTGTCCGACAACAAGAAGTATTGGTGCTGCTTTGCTTAATCCAGCTTTTATTATTTTAAGCACTCAACTCCTACTGAAAGCCATGCCCCTATGGATAGGAAGCTGAACTTGGCACACCCAAACATTTCTGAGGGCTTCAAATCAACTGTGGTTTTACCCTCTAGGAACAGTGCCTGTAATCATTTTGAAGTCAGAGCACTCAAACTTTAACAACATCTTGCTGCAAGTGGCTGTTATTATCATCTCCCTTTTATGCTTCCTACAGACTGGATCAGGAATGGTTATGAGACAGCAGGATCCTTCTTAGCTTAACAGGGAGCGAGTGCTTCTGGAGGAGATGGAAAACCACACACAATTCCCTGTGCTGAGCCACGGAGGCAGGTGACAGCCCTTGACTTCTGCTGCAAAATGCAGAGGAGGCAATTCATTCCAAATGTACTTTTTTAAGAACTTGATTTTTGTTTCCATGTGACTGCTTACACTCCCTTATGCTCCCCTTCATCTTCTGCTGAAGTTTTCTGAGGATATTGAATTTGGTATTTAATATTCAGTGTCACTGTAATCCCACAACTTGACTTTGCTGGCACGACAAATCAGTGTTTCTCAGAAATCCAAAACAACTTCACAGCTTTGTCTCCCCTCTATGTCAAAGACCTTGATCAACATCAAGTTTCCTCTTCTTCTTAAAGCTGGAATCAAACACTGCAACGATCTCGGAATTAAATTTGTCATACATGTCAGACCAAAAAGTAAAGAGCAGTGTTGGGGGAAACAAACTACCTACACATGCAGTAGAAAAACTGTGTAGCCAATGGCAAAAAGAGCATCTGAGCACCGCTGTAATCTGCAAAATGAACATTTTTTTCTACTCCCAGTTCCCCCGGATCTATAATAGGGTGCAAACTACCCTTGAGGAGACCATCTGCCATCAGTGCATGGTGGACTCACCATGGACAGAGAACGCAAAGAGACAGAAGTATGTTTATGAGCCACAGGATGTCTGACAACTTTATTTTGACCAAAGCCACAGATACCCATTTGCTCTCAAGAAAGAAGCTGGCAGCAAGCAAGAGTTAACTTTTAGTATAGGGCCAGCTGGAATAACACAGACCACTCAGACAACAAACGTCACCTCACAAGCACCCTGGATTTGTTCCAAAAATCACTTGAAAAGTGGTATTCTTTCTTGACACGCTCAAGGACTGATTCAGCTTGCACCAGAAGCAGTATTTTTTTTTTTCTAGTGCTTGTCAGGAACCATAGTTTCTAAATCTACTTTGAGATGCCTTTGAATAGTCTCAAGATACACGTTTTCCCACAGTATCACTAAGCAACCTTGTAAATTATTTTCCTTGTACTGAAGTTTAAAAACAAAGATTTCATGTAGCTAAATATGTCAGATTATTTCCCCACCTCCTACCTTCTAAAGAGAAGAAACCTTTAGATACAGAAATACTTTTTAAAGGTGGAAAGGGACTGTGTTTGCAAAGCTATTCACCCACATTAGTACTGCTATGAAATCACTTACAAGATTACTGCTGACATTCAATAATTTTATTTCTAGCTATTTTCCCTGAGCTTTCACAACCAGGGAAGCAAGCAAACATAACACCTGCTTGGATTTGGCAAGCTGCATGGGGCTCGGGATAATAAGGCAACCCCTCTAAAATCTCCTAATTTATAGATGCTGATTTGCTGACAATAGGAGAATAGCTTCATCCTCACCTTTGAAAATGAGGATGAATTTGGATTAGCAAATTGTGAGGATTCATCTCACATTTAAAATGGAGGCTGGTAATTAGAGAGGAGTGAATGATAAATTAAGAGCTATTAGTGATTTACTGCATTTTCATATAAAGTCTGTTTCCCTCTCTTCACTCCACAGCAAAAGTAGGGTAAAAAGCAGGAGAGAACACGCAAAAACCACAAAATGAAGACTAGATTCAACTGGACCAGCTGGGCCTGTACTTTTCATCATTTTTTTTGTAAGAGTATTTTCCCAATCTTTACTGGATTAGAAGAAATCTACTTTTTTTCTTTCGTAATAAATCAGGTAAAATAGCAGAGGATGAAGTTGCCGGCGACAGCTGAAAGGGGAAATCCAACATCGCCCCATCCATCCCACCACCACCCCTAGCACCAGCTCCCTGTGCTCTTAAGATTTTGTGCTGAGACACAACCCAAGGAAAAAAGACAAACAGTTTTCTACAGGCATCAGCCACAGCAAGAAAGACAAGTGAGACAAGCCTTGGCAAGGAGCGCAGCCACGAGCCTTGAGCACAGCTCATCAGTAACACACAACTTCTGTGCTTTGTCTAAAAGGATAGAAGCATCATGGAATCACAGAATGGTTTGGGCTGGAAGGGACCTTAAAGATCATCAAGCTCCAACAACCCCTGCCATGGGCAGGGACACCTTCCACCAAACCAGGTTGCTCCAAGCCCCATCCAACACGGCCTTGAACACTTCCAGGGATGGGGCAGCCACAACTTCTCCAAGCAGCATCAGCCAGTGTCTCACCATCCTCTTCCTAATAACTAATCCAAACCTACCCTCCTTCATCTTAAAGCCATTCCCCCTTGTCCTGTCACTACATGCCATGAGCAAACTCATCCATCTCCTAATCTAATTTAAAAATTGTCTTTTCCCATGTAGAAGTATTTCTATGCATCTGTCTGAGCTTGCATGTATGTGCACACATGCCCAGCGGAACCAGAAATGCATCAACTGGCTCTACCAAACTCTGGAAATAAGTACCAGGATGACTTTTAAGGATGATCACCCACGCTTTAACACCTGGTGCTAACCCGTGAGAGCGTGGCTGGAAACCGCAATATTTATGTCTCCCTTTTAGACAAGATAATGTGATCCTTTCTAAAAAGGAAGGACATTGAAGGTGGCTTTGTCTTGTACATCAATTTTGTAAGGACAGGAAACAAGCAACCTCAAGTTCCTTAGTTCTATATTGTTATCATAAAAACCCTCAAGCCTCAGACCAGACCTAATGACCAGTGTCTGCAGAGCAACCCATTCTCAGAAATTCATCCTCAGTGGATGGACTACAAAGCAAAGTAGCAAATTCATGATTCCTACCGTAAAAACGCACAGAATGCTTTCCCTGAATACTGATTTATAAGAACAATCAAATAGCCTATCTAAGGTACAATGGAAATACTAATCAATACGTTCTCTCTAAGGAATGACAACCATAGAGGAGAAGGTGTGGGTGTAATTCCTGTACACCCTAAGTGATTCCACGAACTGAGCTCTGTGTATACCCCAGAAACTGGAACTGTGATCCCAAACTGCTTTCTTAATATTACGCATTTCATAATATACTACCCGAAAGTACAAATAATCAACTGAGTGGTATTAGGGCACATAAAGGAAGAGCATACAGCTTTCTTCTAAAAATCCCATTCCTAATTGATTTTATTAAAAAATCATTTATATGCTCATTCGCATAATGTAACTTCTTAGGGAGTCACACATTTGAATATAATTAGCCACTTGTTTTGTTGCATTCAGTGCTAATGACCTTTGTTTGAAGAAAGATCCATTTTTGATTTTTCTATTGTTCACACTTAAGAGAAGCCTCTCTGGGCTGAAAACACAGGAATCCTCTGAACTGACTTTAAACACCTAAGCAATCAATGGCCTTTCCAATTAATTTTCGCTGTGTTTGTTTGGGACAGCTTTGTTGTAACAGCATGAAGGCTTTAAATCTTGGTGATTAAAGCCAGTTTCTACGTACATACTTGATGTCCCAAACAATAATGCTAAGCAAATACAGCTCCCGCTGACATCCAGGGAAGGTCTACACAGCATGGATCAAAACCAGGCTTAAGCATGCTAAACCCAACTCCTTGCCACACTGGAGCCTGGGTTTGAGGAGACCACGCTGTACTTCTCTCTCTACTTTTTTAAGTGTCATTTGCTTATAATTTCTATTAGAAAACAAAGTTAAAAGAAAAATCTCTGTGTAGGAAATAATTACATTCATTTTTCAAGTGTTACATTCTCAATGTAGGAAATTACATCTAAAATTACAGCAATAATAATGCCTTCAGGAGGGGTATGCATTTGAGAATTCTTCCCCCCTCCTGCAATTCCTTAAACTTCCTTCATTTCTATCTACATGTTTAGCACTACTTCGGTTTAGTCTAAGCAGCCTAGTACTCAGCCGTAGTACTTTTTATTGTCCAAAATGATTCAATTATTTGAGTACAAAGAGGGGGAAAACATCTTCACCTAAAGGAAGAGTTTGCAACTTTAAACTCACGATTCCCCATTCCACGTTTAACCATAAACAACCAGTTCTGCAAAGCCTTAGGAAAAAAGCAACTTTCTTTACAAGTCTAATCACTTTACAACTGCTGAGGGGAAAAAAAATACTACATTTTATATGTATGTTTAAGTTTTTTTCTAAATAAGAGGAAAAGCATTACATTTACTGAAGACATGGAAAAGAAACTGTGCATTAGGAGCCTGGATTTCTTTTTTTAAAGAGAGTCTTTCCAGAGCAGACTGGAGTTCTTGCCCTTCCAAACTCATCAGGTTAAATTACATCTCATTCATGAAACAGGTTATGTCCAGCTTATGAAGAGACATCACTCTTCAGCCTCTCACCTTTGCTAAAACATTCGGTACTTGCACGTTATACTCCTTCACTCCTTACTGCAAGCCTTCATAATCTCAGCACCCAAGAAGGAATCGCACTGGCTACAGCCCAGATATGGTCCCACACACCCAGCATCCAACTTCCTAAATTATCCCATATAACATTTTTACATCAAACATTGTCATAAACCATGTGGGAGAAAATTCCGCTCTAAGCAGCTCGCACAAGAGCACACCCAAAATTTTCAGGAAAGGCTCTACTTTAAAGACATGGTTAAAGAAAGAAATTCTCTATCTCACCACTCCTCCCATGAAATCACACTTGAATAAGTATGGCAGCGGCAGAACTGAAACTTACTCTCCAGGCGTGTTCTGAGCAGTGTGTAACAGCACCACCTGGTGATTGAAGCTGCACAGGATTTCGAACACATCCACTAAGTTAAATCAGTCATCAGCACAGAAGAACAGCTTTTAAGTCTGGTTGTGTATAATCTGGCATTTGCTTCCATTTAAAATACATTCAGTTTTTACCAGAAAAATGGTAAAATTTTGTGATTCTGTTAAAAAATTAATCAAACTCCTCAGACCTAGCGTCAGATGACTTCTAATGTTAAGTAAGGAAAACTCTTTACATAGGAACACTCAGTTTAATAAAATACAGTAATTGGTTCAAATGTTTTAACAGACTAGGTTAACAAAATGATTGTTTAAGGGTTTGCTTTGTAGTTCAGAGAAACAGAAAAGCCACCTCAGAACCAGAAACAGTCAAGCCTGGCTTACTAAAATGCTTGAAAAATATCAAACTGGATGTAATGTATGCTGTATTTTCTGAACTGATTAATACATAAACAGAATTAGCATTTTGGTCCTAAAATGCATTACAAATTTTACTGCTGCTCCATCGAAGCATTGCAGAACATTTAATACACATTGCTGGAAAAAATCCTTAGGGATCCTGAAATGAAAATGTACTCCCCAAAGATGTCACGAGCGACAAGAATTCTATTAGAGCTGAGCATTTCTTCTTCATCACTCCTTTTTAAGTTGTGACTAAATTAGCACAGCCTGCACACTCCGGGGTGTGTGCTGGGAGGAGGGAGGGGGAGAAAACGGAAGATATCAAGGCCTGAGGCACTTCAAGCGGAGAGCATCCATCTGCTAGCAGCAGTCAATGAACAGAACATTTCTAAAAATCTTCCCACTCATATTAAGTCAAGCCAAAAGAACAGAAAACACCTTCTTTCACTCTGACTGTGCAGGACTGAACGTAACAGGACAGTGGGTTATAAATAAGTGTTTTTAAAAACCCAAGAGAAAAAAGCAAAAGAGAGAGAAGCTCACTACGCAGCTCTGCATTCAGCCTCTCCTGCTGCAGAACTGGTTGAAGAGGCTCCTGCTCATCTCTACGTCACTCATTCCCTCCTCCAATCTATGGTGGCATGTGAAGGAGTGAAATTATAAAAGGAAAACAGGAAAAGAAAAAGAAGGGCTGGTTCTTTTTATTTTTCTGTTTTTCTTGTGAAACCCAGATCTTTTCAGTGTCCCAGCAAAGAGGTGCATTGCCCAAGCCAAGGCCCAGCATATTTGGGTGAAGGGAGTGGGAAGGCGCAGTTGAGGGATGGGAAAGGCTGAGATTGAACTGGCTTTGCTGTTACAAGGTGCCTATCATGGAACAGGACTCCAGAGCTGCAGGATTCTGATGGCAATATCACTCAGAGGAGTTCCCAACCCTTTACACAGCAGCTCCTTCCCAGCCGCACACCGCACCAAACGAGCCCTCTGGGCTGACACAACCACCGACAGGGAGGGCAGCAAACCCCAGCACTGCAATCATCCACATCAAAGATAACTTGCTTGTGTGCACAGAGTTGTTGTTCAGGCTGGGACCAGAGTTTGGTTTTGAGATTTCTGGTGGTTTTGGCAGGGGGCTGACACAGGTCAGTCTGCTAATAAATTTGCTGGTGTGGCTGTACTGGATACAGGAAGCTCCCACTGACACACATTTCATACCTGATACAGAACCCTGTCATTTCTGAATTTTTTCTGTTATTTGTTATTTCTGCAGAGGTCCAGAAGTTTAATGCTGTGGCCATTATTTCAGCAAAACAATCTTCCAAGAAAAATGCAATAGCTCCAAAAGCAAATCACACTTGCAGACCCTCAGGCCTAGGGAATGCTTTCCTGCACTGTCACATCACCAGCGCTCCAATTTATTCCACAGAGCAAAACAAAAAGGCACTTTCAACACATGAAAAGAACTCAGCACTATCGGAGAACATAGCATTAAAAAGCAACAACCTTCCCCCTCTCAAGTTTTGAGCCATAGTGCCTATAAAATGCCACAAACACTTCAAAACTCACGTTTTAATGTTAAAGACAGTCCTATGACACAAAACTGACAAATATATTCTTCCATTAGCAAAAAAGAGAGCAGCAGTTAGATAGAACTTAAACCAAAGCTATATTACCTGGAGTATATTTTAAGCTTGTCTAACAACATTCCAAAGCTAAAATGGCTTAATTCAGATGCTTGTTAGAAGAGGCAGATTACTAGCACTGAAATTTATAGATATTACTAGAGGGGGAGGAAAGAGACAGGCAGTCCCCTATTTTCTGCCACACTGTACAAGAAGGAAGATAAAGCTATTAATATCCAAGTTCATTTCCTTGTGAATAGTACTATAAAAAGCAAATGTTTTAAAAAACATTAGCCCTTTAGGTAAACTATCTTTAAGTAAAGAATTGCTCTCAAGAGAAATGACAGGTTCCAATTACCTACACAAGGCTGCAGGGAGATAAATCTCCATCAGTGAATTCCACAAATGTGATCAGTATCGTGCTACTCTGTGTCACACAGAAATTGTCAAATTTAACAGGGAGAAATCTGGAGATACAAAAGGCCAAAACTTTAATATCCAACCAAGAAATTTCACAAGCATGCAGAACTTTAGAGGGCATTTCTTCTCTTGTTTGATAAAATGAAGCAGAGATTTGTGCTTCCCTGCCACAAGAGTTCTCTTGCCCACAGCCAACTAATAAACCAAGAGACAGGGCAGAGACAGGAGAGGAGACAGAGCAAAGGAATCATGAAAGATGCTTTTAACTCCAGAGTCACAAACAGGCCAGTTCAAAAGAGCTGAACATGCAAATATTTCTAGTTATTAGTTAAGACAACAGAAGTCATGTTAACTCATTTGATTAAGACTGCAATTTTTTTTTTCAACTTCAAAGACAATCTTCAAAATTAAAAGAAAAAGTATCAACAGAGACTGTCCTCAGCCACAGGACAATCTCTCTGTTTACTCAGTCACATACAGACTGAACCAACACCTCCGAGGAATTTTAAAAATGCCTTCTCTAATTTTTCCCTTTTCTGGCTAAGCAAACACAGGAACAGAGTAAGGAAGACCAGCAAAGCTCCACTCATGTATTTCAACCCAGTGGAATGCTGTGCTCAAAGTTTCAAGTTGTCAATCAGTCCCTGGGCAAAATCCTACCACATTATCTCCAGCAGATCCTCTACTCCTTACTTAAAGGATCCCAGATCTTCTTCTTTAGAAACGTAACAGATCTCATTAAAGGACACATGGACTCTTCCCCATTATACTGTCCCTGTAGGGATAAGCAGCACACCAAAAGCATCCCCAAGACAGGTACTTTATACATCATTCCCCAGCAAAACACAAAAATGGCCAAGATTAAGACAATAAAAATTTTCAAATTTCAACTCAAGTAGGAACTAATTAATCAATGTATAACCAAAAGGCTGTCCCAGATCAGCTGATGAACTCGACTGGTCTTTTAACAAAGGTAACTGGAGATGATGAAGTACAGGGTGTCATTAGCCAAATGAGAATGAAGAGATTCTCCATGTGCTTAAGGAGAAGCCGGAGTACGGGAAGGATCCCAGCTTCCTCAGAAGCCTCTGAATCAAACTCTATAGAGTAGTAGGGAAACAGGCAGGGAAATACAATCTTCTGCTTTTACCCAAATTCTTGGAGTAACTCATGCTGGCTACAGAGTAGGTTTTCGGCCCCTGAAGTTTTTTGTTTGTTTTCCTTAAGTAAGCATTTTTCCCATCTCTTCAAGTCTTTGCTGATTGGTGCAGTTGCCTGCAAACCCTGGAAGATGAAGCTCTGAGAAAAGTGTGCAAGATACTGAGATACCCTGAAGGCTCGGCCACCAGGGAATACAGACAGCATCATGCTGTGGCTTGTGCTGCTGGAACGTACTAGAGGACCAGGAAAGCCCACACTTACTGACATCCAAGCAAGCCTCAGAAGCACAGAGGTCCAGCAAGCTGGAAGTCAAACACAACAGCCTAGTAACACCAGGAAAGTTCCCTATTGAACTGTTATGTGATCAGTAACAGCAATCACAAATGTGAAAGGGCAAACAAGATGGGAAAACAACATTCCTTTAAAATTCTTTGATGAAGAAGTTAAGGACCAAAGATTTAGCTTTCCAGGCCACAACTTTTCTGCATTCCTGGCTCTGGAGCATGTTCCGATGAGAGAGGAAGAGTAATGAAAGTCAAGAGACACTTATTCAAGAAACAAATATGTGAGTGTTATGGCTAGGACACATCCATGGTTTAGCAGATGCTGGAGAGGGTGGATTGACAAGACAGAAGGAAAGAAAGCTGTGAGTGGCCTCAGTGGGAAGAAGTTTGAACTTGTTAATGTGCAAAAGGGCAGAACAGTTGGATGCAATTCGTAATTCAGTTTCTGGCCATGTTAACTCTGTGTCAACAAGGAGATACACAAATACAGACAGATTCAGCAGACACCAAAGCCTACGATTCATCACCCTTATCTTCAGAGATGAGTGACTGGGCTTAGTCAATATAGACTTCTTTTCAGTGAGTGAAGAGAAACAGACGCTTCAGAGAATGAGTCATTGACTTCCTTTCGGATTAAATTAATCACACCCTAAATCTGTCTGCCTCTATGCAGAGCCTCTGAAAGGAGATGAGAAACAGGAGCTCACACAGACATCTAAATTTTGCCACCCATGTCCAGCCACGACATAGGACTAGATGGAAGAGGTATGTTGAGGTTGAAGAAGTTTACCAAGGGAAAAGGTTGTACTTGAAACATCAACCACCAAACAAAACAAACAACAAAAAATCCACCACCCAACAAAACACACCCACACACAAAAAACATGTAATAGCATCCCAAATGAAAAGGAGAAGATGCCCCCTTATCCTCCTTCAAAGAGAGACGGGGGAGTTAAGACATGAAATGTAAAGATGAAGGAAATGGATGAGAGAGAAATTGCTAATGATAACAGAGGACTCGTAAAGGACAAGGCAGTAGACAGATCAAAGGGTAAAACGGAACATTTTCTAGTCATGGTCTGACTAGAAGAGGAAGTCTTTCAAAGCCTTAGTGAGTAAAGAAATTTAGGAAGATATGAGGCAAAACCAGAAAAGGAGAACTTTAAGCAATGATTAGTTTAAAAGACAACAAGAGAAAACTCGGTATGGTGCTAATAAACACAGAGATGAGATGATTGGCATTAGCTTCTACTGCAACAGAAATGAAGGCAAGAAAGACAAGATAATGGCAGAGAGACTAGACTACAAGTTTCATTATTGAAATCAAAGCCAGGGACAGGAATTGATACAGGAGGAAGAGTCAAAGAAAAGATTGCATCTAACGAAGGAAACAGTCTGGAAGACTTCAAAGCCTATGCACAGCTGCAAAACTACAGATTCACTGGGGAGTAAGAGACACACTGTGGAACAGCTCACGTGACTGGAGTCATTACGGGCTCCACAAGGAGGACAGACAGGGAAGGTGACAGCTATACAAAGGAACAGCCTGAAAGTGTGAAGCTCTGCTGAAAAACGATGGACAGGCCAATAAAGAGTAAATGGGTCTGGATGAGAGGCAAGGCCAAAGGAAACAGTCATGAGCACCTGCCATAGACCATCTGATCCTGAAGATGAAGCCTTCTTTAGAAAGCAGGAAGATGTCCAGGTTCTCATGGTGAACTGCATCCACCCCAGCAGCTGCTGTACAGGACCCATAGTGGGTCACAGGCAATCCAGTGGAATTCCAGAGCACATCAGGAACAGGTCAAGCAGAAGCACACCTACCACTCTTTAGAAAGGAAGAAGTGGTGGAGGATGTAAAGCCTGATGGCAGGCTTGGTTACGGCAACTGGAGAGAAACAAGATCTTGAGGGGTGTGAGGAAGATGGGTAGCATAACTACAACCCTGGATTTCAGAGGGCTTCAGCTGGTTCAGAGAAGAGGTAAGCAACTATCCATGGTAAAGAAAGACTGAGCAAGGGCTAACTTAAGCAAAATCTACACACACAAGTTAATTGGACTTGATGGGATACATCTGAGGATGCAAAAGGAGACGGTAAAAAGAGTAATCTCTGCCATCTTTAAAAAGCTGTAGGAATTTGAAGAGGTTCTCTCTGACTGGAAGGCAGCAAGCATCAGGCTTCTCTTCCAGAGGGAGAAGTAGGACTCCAAAGGTGAGTCAGGCTCCCCTCAGCCTCTTGGAAGGCTACAAATCTGCTTGGAAACCATTTCCAGACACACAAAACCCAAGAAGGTTACCAGGAATTGCCAGCACAGATTCCATGAAGGTGGATCATGCCCAATTGCAACGGCCAGAATGCAGGCAAGATAAAGTGTAACCACAGCTCTTCCCTCACCCCATTTCATCATTCTCCCTGGCAGCCAAATTGCAGAGATCTGGACTAGGCCAATGAACAGCAACTCGGGTGAAAGGCTGACCTGATTCAAAGAGTAGTGCTCAGCACTTTCACCATCAGACGTACAACTGGGATTGATACTGGGGTCAATACTGTTTGACATCTTCACAACAACATGAACAATAGGCCAGGAGGTTTCCTTTGCCAGCCTGCAGACGACATCCCAATGGTCAATATGTTGATGGGCAGAGCCACTATTCAGAGGAATCCTAAGATGCTGCAGAAGTGAGCTGACAGAACCCTCATGAGCCAAATGCAATTTTTCTGCACTTGGGACAGAAGAACTGCAGGGCAAAAACACAGGCTGGGGACTGTTTGACTGTTTTGCAGAAAAGGATGTAGGCTCCTCATGGACAAAAAGCTGAACACGGCTCAGCAGCACCCAATCGCAGTGGTGAAGGTTAACTTCATCCCGGAGCCGTGTTATTAAGACTGCAGCCAGCAGGTCAAGAGAAGTGATTATCATCCCCTGTTGAGCACTTGTGAGACTATATTTAGAGTACTTTGTCCAGTTCAGGACTCCTCTGCAGGATTCCATTGCTGTTTTAGTTTTGTTAAACAGTGTTCTCTGTTCCTGCCCTTTGGATACTTCTGTTCTTCACGTGTGTAATATACTGTCCTGGTCTAATTCACAATGTATAGTTCTGGGAGGAAGCAGAGCCCTCCATAATCACTTGTAATAAACCAGCTATGAAAGGAGTGATGGCAACAAATGTTAAAGAATTAAGCAAATACATTAAATGTAAACAGTAAAAAATGCATTACAGAACATCTTCAGAAACACTTTCCCATTTAGCATTAAAATACTGTTAGCTATGTTTCGGTATTTAAGAGGACTGCGGGAAAACACACATTCATTTAAAGAAATAATTAAAAACACAGCACAACAGTTCAGAAATTGGATTAAGCTAGATGCAGCTGCAATCTTCAAACTTAGTTTAAACCAAATTTGAATATCTGCAACTGAAGCTTTCAAGTTATAATCATGCCATTGACCCTCCTTCCCCTCTCCCTTTTCTTTTTGGTCACTGAAGACTATTGAAAGTATCAGAGCTCCAAGTCAAGAACAACTCCCTTGTAACAACGACTCTGACACGGATATAGTGAGAGCAGATTGCCTGCAAGGAAACAAGAATAAACTGGCTATTTAGAGAGATTATGTAATGCAGCACGGAACTGTAAAATGGGATTTAAAGAGACATCACTCTGCATTTCAGCCCTGGAAGTAACTGTAAGTGTTGACCAATACTGTAGAAATTTGAAGAGGCTCAGACACAGAGAACGATGTCTTGTCAGTCCCCCCTCTGAGCTGGTGTTTTATTCATAATTCTTCTTTTTCACAAAATCAGCAGTGTTTAGCTCTTTTGCCATATCCCTTAAAAGAAAGTTGAAGCTGAAACACCACATCATCTCACAGGTGTGCAGGTTTTTACTACAAAAATGAGGTCTGTATGCACAGATAGAAAGGATTTTGTGGGCCTGAGCTTGTCGAACTCGTGGAGCTTTGTACACTCAATTAGCACAGTACTGCACCCTGAAAATCAAAGTGATTATGAACAAATACAACAGTATTAAGTCTTCCCTGCATAAATATTTTAGCAAGTGTAAACAAGACTCCAGTTTCTGTAAGCAGCCAATTCCCAAACGAACACACACAAACATCAGCTGGTTCAGCAAAGAAAGGGAGAAACTGAACAGCCATGCCCTGCTGCATTATAAATAGTGAGGAAAGGTACAGCGAAGGCACATGTGGTAAGGGAGACCAGTTCTGTGTAATGGACATTCTTACACAAACCTGAAAACTACAAAATGTTCAGGGTTTGCCCACGGCTTTGTGTAGAACATATATATATATATATTTATAACAACACCAATGCACACAATGATTTTGCAGAAGGGTACAGAATTGACGAGCAGTTGCTGGGAGATTTTACTTTTTCACTTCTTCACTTTAGAATGGACGAAAAAAAAAGTTATTACCTCAAGCATTCTAATGCAAAACCATTCTTCATCTAATTCTAAACATCCTTTCATTAAAAGCCTCAAAAATCAGCAGCATCATACATTCAGCCAAGCCCAGCTGCTTTGCTGGTAATTAAGTAAGAGACAGTGAGTCCAGATCACGTCCCTTCCACCTCCCCTGAAAAGACAGACTTTCTGTCTGAAAAGACAGACTTTACTTTTATTTAAGGAAGAATTTGGCCCAAACTACATGGGGAAGGAGAGGGGCAATGGAGGGACAGCAGGGGGAGGTGGTTTTTTTTTAAAACCCACCAAGTCCCTGCTCCATGGCTGGACTTTTCCCCGCACCATGTCAGGCCCGCAGGTTGCTGGCAAGCAGAGCAGGAGCAGAGCGAGACCTGCCAGCGCTCTCGGACCACACACAGGCTCTCAGCTGCTCTCCAGTACACTGGGGACTTCCATCCGCCGCCCATCCCTGCTTCCCACAGCCCGGCTCTTCCCTTCAGCAAGAGCCTGCACGGAGCAGGAGAGAACTGCGTGCTCACGCTGCCAAAGGCAGCAGCAGCCTCGACAGAGGAGCCACCAGCCAGTGGCAGGACCAGGCCTCCCAGAGCTGCTCACAGGCTGTGCTGGGCCAGCATCCCCACAGGAGCAAATTTCGGCACTTCATTTGCAGCACAGTTAACTTTGGAAATGCCAACGCAGTGGCACCAGCAAATAAATAAATAAGTAGCTCGGCATTTTTTATAACTGTTCATTTTTAATACAGCCAACTACCAGTGCACTTCGGTTTCACTCAGTGAACAACTCCATACCTCTCCTTTAAAATACGTACAGTAAGTTCATTTACCTTGCTACACTTTCAAGTCTAACCATGATGGATATTAACATAATTTCACCCCCAAAAAAAAAGCCATGATCATGGGCCCACAGTGACAGGGTGAGATTTTGTAAGCTCATTGCCATAGCTCAATTTGCAATTAAAAACTATGTAAAGCCAGAAGTGTGATTAAAAGCAGCAGACAACCGGCTCATTATACAGCAGCAGAAAAGAAAAGTCTTTCAAACACCAATTGCTCTACCTGAAATATCAGCTGCTGTTGTCATGCCTGGGACTGAGCAAGAACATCACTTAGCCCACTGAAAAGAACTTTCCCAGAGACAGATTGGCAGCATGACAAATGTAGGTTGGCTACAGAAATCAAAAACCAAATACCTGCTCCTTACAGAAAGGATAGGCACAAGGAAAAAAAATAGAAGAAAACCTGCAAAGAGCTTCAGAGAGGTGTAAGTAAAAAGAAAAATTATCTTCCTGTTTCGAGACTGTTTGGGAGACGAGCTCATTTAAAGCAACTAAAATTTCTTGTATACAATGCTGATATACTTTAGCCAAGTCACAATCACTGTTTTTGATCAGGGAGGCCCCACACACAAAAGCTGTGGGGAAGGAAGATGCTCAGACATATTCCCCAGCAAACACTCATCCAAGAAAAAAGCTGTGTTTAGATTCTAGAAAAACGCCTACACTGTCTTTACTTGTGATTACCTTTTGGCATAACCAAAAGGGCTTTTGAAGGATTCAAACACTCCACGAAGCAACAAGACAGATTTCCTTCCATCAGCATCTTACTTTTCTACAATTAGAGACAACTGTGAAGTTCTTACGCACAAAAAGCCAATTTATTTTTAAAATGCCTGTTCAAAATTACGGTTTTGATTAAAGTGCCTTAATCCAAAACCAGGCTTCATTACGTTTAGTGGCTTTATCCCATTGCTTATATAGGTTACACGTTAGACAGGAAATTTAAAACTCCTAGGATAGTAACTTCAGACCTGACACTGACACTAGCTCACCTGAAGTGCAAGCTTTACTTTGCCAAACAAAAAAGGGCTCAGTACTCTTAAGTACAAAGAGCTGGATAAAACATTCTGTATATAAAACAATCAGTATATACATCAGCTGAATAATGCTGAGTAAAGTAATCTGACTATACTTCAATGACAGATCAATCTCAACCTGTCTATACCTATGAAGATATAACATCAGAACAATCTTACTCTTCATATACCTATGGGGGCATAATATAGGCAAGATTTTTCTGTGTTGAGTTGCAAATGTAAGATTAATTTAGGAAAATACCTTTCTCTAAAATATCTCCCCCAAATGAGTACTTTATCAGTAAAACCCATTTACATCCCTGGTTAATTACATGTCAGCTTCTGAGACTTTGCTATGACAGTCCATCAGCTGTCATCTCCAAGAGTCATGAGACAGGAGTATTAATTAGCCAAAAAATGACAACTCCTGTCCCTTGATATGAGTAACAGCAAACTGGAAGACCATTCTGCTCCTGGAATAAAAGCTGGTTTTATTCACTCTCTTTAAAGGGTGTAGAATATGGAGATCTCAATTAAAATGTAAAGCATGCAATGAGAATATTTATTTTAATGTCGTCTGTGCGCTAAAACCTTTTATCCATTTTTCCTCTCTCTATCCAACGATCCCATATTAAGCACATGATTACTTATATGCATTATCTCACACTTGTATTGCTTAAGACCAAAAATATTTGAAGAATTATACTTAAAAATAAACATGAATAAAGCACTTCAAGAACCCTGAAAACTGACTAAATAAAAAGCCACAATAGGTTTAGCAGATAATAAAAAGGTGCAATGGGCATGTCAACCTTGAAAAAGCCCTTTTAAACCACGGTAGTATTGTCAAGTGCCATTACCCTTTGTCAGTCAGCTACATGAACTCATAAATCAGGTGCAGCAGCCAAATGAGAGCACAATGAAAAATCACCCCTACGCAGACTTGTCCACTGAATAATAAAGGGCCTGCCAAGGTTTTGAGGTCACATTCAAAACTAAAAATTAATTGCAATAATACAATATATTGTATATATACTAATAAAAAAATCTCATATCAACAAGACTAAAATTTGCTAGTACCATTCTGTAGAGTTTGTGCTCGTGACTCCTTTCCCAGATTGGCGTGGAATCCTCCTCCTAAAGTCGGTGTTTTCCCTGCACCTATTAGGGGAAAAAAAACAAACACCAGACATGTCAAAGGGAGTAACTTAATTAAAATATTAAAATAAAACTTATTGTGCCAATATATTTAGTATCTGTATAATCAACAACATGCCAAATTACATTAAGAAGGTCTTCAAGTACTTAAGACATCAAGTACCAATACTGTGCAAATTATTTCTTTCTTGGGATACCGTAAGAATTACATGGCTCCATAAGCCCTCCCAATCCCAGCTCCAAAGAAAGTACAAAAATCTCTCAATGCCTATTTTAAGCAGAACATGAAAATCAATACTGTAAAATGTTTCTCAAAATAAAGGATGAAACAATTGTTTAGTTAGTATTTTTTGTCTGAAGAATATTCAATGAAGAATTTGCAGAATTTTAATAGGCAATTACTGGCATTATAGAACATAAAACCTGTTTAGCATTCAATAATGACTGTGCTGGCTACTACAGACATAACACTTATTTTAAAGTAACTTCAGTTTGTCATTAGGTAAACACAGCAACACTTAGGCTACAAAAACTGCAAGTCTGGAACTGCTACTTTTACACCCTGAAAGGCTGGAGACTAAAAGAAGTCTGAGTCATAAATCAGAATAAACGAGAGGCTGGTTTGGGCATCCATGCCAATGCTGAGCAGCCTGAATGCAGAGATTGCTGGGAGTCAGTGGAACTACTCACACAAACCAATCTTGCAGAACAGGGAATTCAACTACCAAGGACAAAAATAGTCTCCCACTAAAGCAGGAAGATTGGTTTTTTTTTAAAAAAAACAATCAGGGTACCTCAAGCAGGAAATCTGAATCTATCAGCTTAACAGCAAGTGAGACCAAAAAGCTAAATTGCACAGGATTGAAAACAAGCAATTTGTTAGTAATTGGGACTTCTACTTGAATTCGAGTAGTCTGGTCTTCAGGATAGGGAAAAAAGCCATCTTGTTTGTCTATGATGCCTACAGCTTTTCCTCAAGTTCTTGTGGCTATTTTCTCCTCTCACACTAGCTCTCCGGAACAAACTAGAAAGGCTTTGAGATAAACACAGAGAGGGGAATAGAGTGGTTCTTTAAAGCAGTTCAGGGCATTTCTTCTACACACCTGAATAAGATATTTCCGTAGCAGGTACAACATATCAGAAACTGTGACCTAAAATGTTCACTCTTACAAGACTTTTTTAGCTCTAGTCTCCTCTCAGTTGCACTTAATGTACATCTATACTGAGTAAAAGAAACCAAAACCAAAACCCAGAAAAGCTAATAAGCTAATATTCCTGCAGAATTACTATCAGCCTTCAAAGCTTATTTTTCCATATAACCTTTAAATTAGGTTTCCAGTGCTATCCACAACAGAAACCAACTTCACTTCATTAACAGATCCTTTCAACAAACAATAATCAGCTCACCCATAAATGCCCCACGGATTAAGTACTTCATCCTGATAAGAAGTGAAAAATATTCAACAGTGATCTCCTCACTGGGTACAGAGGTAACTCAACTCTGTGTTTGACTATTAGAGACAGCAATATCTCCCTGCCATTGTTACAGGTACAGCCTTGTATTTCCACAAACACTTGAAAACAAACCAATGCAGCAAACCAGAGAGGTTACCAAGCTACCACAGCAGGCATAACATTTTTGGTGTACATTCAGTAAGAATGGTTTACCTGGCAAAAAAAAGTATCAACAATGGCAATAGTTTTACGTTCCTTTTCTTCAGTAGCAAATCTAAACAGAAATTCTGCCTCCCGTTTTCCTTTTTCTTGTTGTTGTTTTAAGGTTTGCTTTACTACAGGCTTCCTCACTAGTCTGATTTGCAGCAGCAGAGCTCACACTCGAGCATCAGCACATGGGAGGAGGACGCCAACCACAAGGCAGGAGCAGGAGCAAACAGCAGGGCAGGCTGGAAGCAGGAGGCTCACCCAGAACTTGTGTCAAAGGCACCATTGCCCCTCCTGAAGGCAAAGGCTCGGCTTCCCAGTCCCCTCTATCCTTGAATATACCAAAATACTGAATCTGGTTTGGACTATCATTGGCAAAACAGCTCTTTTAAATGTTTCCCTGTTGCTACTAAAAAGCTTGCACAAAACAATCTTACCATAGTGATAAACAATACTAATAACTTACTCATAACTTACTAATAACTTACTTAATAACTTACTCATAATTTAACTTACTCAGGAGTTAAAATCCAGAATAATATAAATAAAACGAAGTTGAGATTTCAGTGATTTTGGTTTTTAAGACTCTTTTTCATTAGACATCAAGCTGTAACATCATACATAAAAGTAATTTCTTTCCAAGCTATAGAGACTGCAGTAGATACCAGCAGAGCTATCTGAAAGACAGATTCTGCTATCAGAATTGATGTACCCATTTTTCAGCAAGTTAACTGGAAAGACTGAACGTCTCTACTTAGCATTTGGCTTTGAAAACTGACACAAAACTAGTCTGTTGAGCACTTACGCTCTCAGAACTGCAAACTAATGTTGCCGTTGACTATGTAGTCTCACCATCAGCTTTAATCTTACAAGTAAAATGCAAACCAAACTCATTAACATAACTGTTCAGCTGGGTAATAAAAAGATAAACTCTTAAAAAAAGAAAACTGAAATCATCAAATTCATTTAAAGACAAAAATCCCCACAAAGCTAGTAATTTTAAAAAGTACAAAGGAAAGGAACAGCAACTGCTAGGCACAACCAAATTAACACCCCAGCTTAACTGCAATTTTTACATTTCTTGACCTTTTCCATTCTTCCCCCACAACTTCAAAAGTGAATTAAGCAGGCTTTTGGTTTTTCACATTCAGCTTTCAAGATATACAAAAATATACCCGAGAAGTATTTGGTGTCTTCAAGAACTGCCTGACAAATCTTCAACATTAACACTAACACTTCCCTAAGGCAACTCAAATGTACTCCTTCACGAGGTGGTGCCTCCAAAGGTACATTGCCATCTACTCATCTCATCTGCTGGGGAGGGCCAGCCATGTCCTGAGGGGGCATCAGGCACAGCATCGCCAGCCGGGTCAGGGAGGGGATTGTCCCACTCTGCTTTGCACTGGGGTGGCCTCACCTCCAGTCCTGGGGTCCACAGCATTAAAAAGACATAAAGCTGTTAGACTGTCCAAAGGTGGGCCACGAAGACAGTGAAGGGCCCAGAGGTGAAGCCGTATGGGCAGCAGCTGAGGTTACTTGGTCTGTTCAGCCTGGAGGAGACTGAGGGGACACCTCACTGAGGTTACAACATCCTCAAGAGGGGAAGAGGAGGGGCAGACAGCGAGCTCTTCTCCCTGGTGACCTGTGACAGGACCTGAGGGAACGGCATGAAGGTGTGTCAGGGGAGGTTTAGGTTGGCTTCTAGGAAAAAGTTTTTCACCCAGAGGATGGCTGGGAACTGAAATTGGCTCCCTAGGGAAGTGGTCACAGCACCACGACTGGCAGAATTCAAGAGGCGTTTGGACAGTGCTTTCAATCATTTGCTGTGATTCTTAGGGTGTCCTGTGCAGGGCCAGGAGTAGGACTTTCATGATCTTTGCGGGTTCCTTCCAACACAGGATATTCTATGAGTCTATGATAACTTTTAGAAACTCACTCAGATTTTCAGCTTTGCATAATTGAAGGTTCCTTTTCTCTTCAAGTTTGCTTTGGACATTTACATGAAACTTTGGACAACAGAAGGTGCGGAGAGATGTGTTAGGCAGCTCAGAAATACAGCTACTCCTATTTTTCTGTTGTCGTCTCAGTGGGCTAAAGTGCCCCAACACAACAGAACTGAAGGTGCAGGAAATCATGCCTGGAAACTTAATGATACTTGGTCAAAGCTCACACATGTCCAGACCCAGACCATAACCTCGAGTGCTGAGCTACTTGTCAGAGCTGGGTTAACAGCTGGATTTGATAAAGGTCTTGGGTATTTTCCAACTAAACAATTATATGTCTACAGTGACTATCCCTCCATCAGCCAAAAGCAGCTCACAGCACAAGCACCTTGGCAGTTTCTGTTTTGCTCCACCAACTCCCTAACAAAGGAAGTCACATCACTCTGCTTCTCTATAAAAATGCTCCTCAAGCTGTAAAAGGTGCAAGCAAAGCTTGAAGTCCGTGGTACCCTTGAACAGCAACAAAAAACAACGGGTAACAGGAACAGCACTCATCAAATCACTCCATACAGTGGAGGCAAAGAGCAGCCACTTGGGTATCTGCAGCTTAAAGGGCACTTTTCTGTCAGGTAGTGACATGATGAGTTTCAGATTCAACACCTGAAGAAGAAACAGATTCGGTCCCAGCGTTACAGATTTTGCTTCCTCTACATAAATGAGCAAGCGAAGACAGGGAATGAAGCTGCTTGTAACCTGAACTGAAGTGTACCTGCTATCTGATAGGCCCAGTCATACCAAAATCCTTCCCTGTAAAATTAAACCCAAAAGCCATCAAGTCCTTTCTTCAGGACAAGGTAGGGGAAAACCTTCTATTTCAAATACATTTATTTACAGACCCAGCATAAAATCTGGGTCTGGTAAAGAATGCAGACTGCATCACACCGATGGCTTCATAATCAGGGAGGATGAGATAATCTAATATAAAAAAATTAATGAGCTTCCTACTGAAGTTAGACCATAAAAGTAAAAAGGAGGAAAAGTAAACCTTCCACTACAATTCATACCTATAAAAGCAAAATTATGTGATTAAAGTTCTGAAGTTTGTAACTGAAACAATTCTTTTCCCACTCATTTTTCCAGGGAAATTAACAGGTCTGCAGGCACCAGAGCCTGCTGAAACAGTGCTGCCACATAAACTTACATACGCAAACTTTAAATCTATTCCATCATAGCTTATTTCCAAGGGCTTATTTTCATAGCTACCAACTGTAGAGATAAATATACCGTTGCATCCACCACAACCCAGCTTGGGACTGCTCAAATCTATGAAACCAGTCTGCATCCAAGTTATGTGCACTATTCTGCAGTGCCACAGCTGACAGCAGCACCCTCTGTTGTTACCATTCCAAGGACAGTATGGTAAAGACTCATTGCCAGAAAAAGCTTCATACTAACTCTGGTGCACGATTGCCACCTGGAGGATTTGGGGAGAGAAGCAAAACTGATTTGATTCATCTCACTAAAACATATAGCAGATAATTATTTTAGATGGAAGTTCCTCCTCTGCCTTCCCAACACAGCATGATCGTGAATTAGTTTTGTAATGAGAAAATCTGGCACAGAGTAAAACAGGTAAATACTTTTCATGCTTTCCATCAAAAGGTCTGCAAATCCAGCATACTTCTTTTCTCTGTATTGCAAATGACATCATGACCACTCTGCATAACTTAAAATTAACCAGGAATTAGTGTCATCTCTAAAAAGCTGGGCCACGAATATGAGGAAATGTGTTGGTATTAATAGTATTTTAACTTTTCAGTACCCAGCGTTTTCATTTCAAGCTTAGCATGTGTATTACTGGCAGAGTGCACTTCAGGACTGATTGAGGCTGCACTGTAAGAAACATTTAATGTCAGTACTTGGTCTATCAATATCTTACATGGAAACCAATTAACAACTACCAATTAAAAACAACACCCTTACTCCTTTCACTTTTTAATATTCAAAAATACACAGGAATGCTTTATTGTACATTGGAACCAAGTGGACAAAAGCACAGAATCCAATACAGAGTTCATCCCCTTCCCAACTGTCTCACTAGCACTCACTGTGACAGTAATTGTCCATCTTAAAAAGTTCTAGAGGGCAAAAAGGTACAGAGGATGAATGACTAGTAAGCTTAGCTTAAATTTTATGGAAGATTTTTCCTCCATGTATTCAGTCCCTCTCTTCTTTCCAGTTTGCTGACCATAACTTTCCCTTTCACCAAAAGACAAGTATTTAGATCAAGGCAAACTCTTGTCAAGTTCTGCATGTGAGGTCAATGTAGCTCATATGCCTCAATGTAAAAATATAAAGATTTTAAGGATAAAATAGTATAGAAAATATTTCAGTAAGCTTCCACAGGTATACCTGAAACATTGAGCATACCACAGCTTTACTAAAGAGAGATACATTAAATCTGTCATGGGACGCTGCAGAGTGAGAGTACACATTCAGCATTTGTGGCAGTGCTAATGGGTCTCTGTAGTAAGTTTGTTATAATTTACTTGCAAAACAACCCTGTAATAGTAGAAATAAACTCTTCCTTGATGTTCTAAAATTTGAAGCAGGCTACTTACAAATGTTGTGGAACCTCCTACACCAAAAATTTTAACAAACACTTGTTGGTGTGTTAAGGACTACTAGCTCACAACTTCCCTTTCTCCTTATGAGCAAAAGCAAGAAGACAACCTCCCACCAGCCTCAAATTAGTGCACTGCAAACTCATGTACATTTGGAGATGCAGAGTCTTAATGCATGTTTGCTGTACCAGAGCCAGGAGCTCTGGGTGATCCTGACTCAGTGCTGAACTGATGCTGTCAGTGCCCACTGCAGAATCCTGTGTCTGTGTATTTGTCACTGCCCTAAAACCTCCGGGCTTAGTCCCTAAGTAAAAGTAAGTTAAAAGACTTACTAATAATTCTCATTTAAATTTTTACAAGAGATGTGACCCTGAACTCTGTAGCAGGGCAAGGACAGGCAGAGCTGAGGGCACTGGGTACCTCCATGGGTCCAGGAATGGGCAGGACGTCAGACCGCACGTGGGAGTCAGGGTCAGGCCCAGCAAGGGGAACAAGGTCAGACACAGCCCCAGAATGTCCAAACGGGGCCACAGGGGTGGGCTGAGGCCAGACAGGACATGAGCCTGGCTCTACAGGACCCATGGGTGGGCAGGGCAAGGCTGCAGGGAGCTGGAGACTGGCCCTGCTGTGCAATCCCTGAGGTCTGGGATGGGGTCCTGGGCCATGGGCAGCCTTGGGGGAACCCCAGAGAGAAGCTGGTCAGGGACAGCAAGAACCAGCAGTACCTGGTTTGTGACCAAGAAACTTAACAGATATGTTTTTCTCAACTTACTACCAAGCATTTAAAGGGAATTTCTGGAACAAAAGCAGCTGAGCTTCCCCAGACAGTACAAGCTCGGTACACCTTGCAGCATCGTTTCTCTGTGCTGTATTTCTCAGTTACATCTTCCAGCCTGCTGCTGTGCTGCCTGCACATCAACCTTCCCAGGTGGGACTGCTTTCTTCTCCTTTGATTAGTGTCAGAAGTCCCAGATTTCACTTTTCTCAGCTTCTTTAAACAAAAGCCTGAAGAGAGATCTGGACTGTCAGGTTTGCTCCATCTTAGCTTTCTTTCTCTCACTCTCATCAGCTTCAGTGCTTCTCCTGTCAGCTTCAAAGAAAATACTTATGGAAATGGTTCCTCCCAACAACTACCACAAGACAGGGGACTCCCACCCAGACACAGTGAAAGAGCAATCAGAGAACTCCACACTTTCAGACATGGCACACAACTCTTAACTTGCCTTTCTGCAAAAGCAGCAGCCATCAAACCAGTGCAAACTGGCAAAGGGCTCAGTGTACGTCCATCTTCCGGGAGGCAACTATAGCATAATGAAGAGGGAGAAATGTAGCTGACTCTTAGACCCTGTATTGCTGTACTTCCTGCTGGGAGGTGTTCAAATGTAGAGACTGAAAGGCATCTGTTAAGAACTTGGGTATGATGAAAAATAAAAAGCAAGGCACATTCATTCCAATTAGCAGAATTCCAAAGCTCTCCAAATTTGTTAAGAAGTCACGGAGAACAATCTCTTGGGCTAGTCTGAGATGGCCTGAATTGGCTATCAATTATAAAGTGAATAGTTATTGTTCAAAACTAGACTCAGCTAGGAAAAATACGTGCCCCAAACACTTTCTGTGCAAATCAGCAGAGATCCTTGGAGCTCAAACAGGCATGACAACCCTTCTCCACTAATACCTGACTTACCCAGAGTCAAATCAGTCAGGTTCAGAAACCCAATTTCAAGGCAGGGCCTTCACAAGCTTCAAGACAGTAACACAGCTAGGGTGAAGTGTTGAGGCTGGATTCTTTTCTGATTGTGCCCACTCACAACAGAATTAAGAATTACAACTAAGTAGACCAGTACGGGGCCTACCAAAGCTTTCAGAGGACTTTCCTCTCAAAAGATCAACAAAACAGTACACAGCAGCCCCTTCTAGAGCATGAAGAGGTTATTCCCTTGCTAGCAAAAGAACTTACCAGCTCACGACCCAGGAAGTGACAGGTAGCTTGCAAGAAGAGCTGACTTGCCACTCCTTCAGACAGACAGCATTGAAAGGAATGGTGGGATTAGCTCTGTGAAGCTCAAAGAACATGATCTTCCTGTGAACACTCAAAAGAACAGCTGTGCCAAATCAGACTGAAAGGCTATCTAGTCCAGTATCCTACCTCTGAATGAGGAAGTCCATTAATATACTTGCCTACAAGGGTAACACAAAACACAGGAGGAAAGCTTGTTGTGATAGTTCTCTCATACAATCTCCCCGTGTCTAGAGATCTGTGGCTCAAGGATTTCCTGAACCAGAAGCAATGTATTTTTTTAATGGCCACAACACATTTTTATTGTCTGCCCAATCATTTTAAATTCATATAAACTTTTAACATCCACAACTTCAGATTCACATGGGGGTTATTTCTGTAAAAACCAAAACCAACCAAACAAAACCTCCTAATGCTTCTGAACCTCCTACCCACTACCTCTGCAATCAGCTAGCTGTTAGATTTCTTAGCACTCCCTAGCTTTTGCTTTATGTGACCCTGAGCAGCCGCTCATCCTTGCTGTGTTATCCTACTGCATTTACAGATCTCTACTACGGCCCCATTCAATCATCTCTTTTACAGTCTGAAGAGGCTGAGTCTGTTCAGTCATTCTAACTGAGAAGCTCTTCAGGAAGCTCTCCTCTTAATCACTCCATCATCCTCTCTGCATCTTTTCTAGTTCTATTAGAGGTTTTCCTGAGGAGGGGGAAGAAAAGAGAAACCCACCAGAACTGCACAGAGCACTTGAGTTGGAGGTAACACTGTGGATACATAACAGTGTACAGACATGCTGTACATGCTCTTTTAACTTCTAATCACTCAAGTTCTTTTGTACCATGAATGAACACTGAGCTAATTGTTTTTATAGAGCTATCCATTAGGACCTAGGGATCTTGTTCCAACGTTATGCTAGCCAGTTTGGATGTAGAAGAAGAAACCACACGTGGAAGAAAGGAACAATGCTAACTCTCGCAGCAACTCTGGATCCCATCTGCTATCCTACTACCCATCCACTGAAAGCAACAGGTCCTTCTACAGTCTTTACTACCCCAAATAATTTAGTATTGCCCACAAACCTCACTAACTCACCAGTCACCTGTTTTCCAAATCATCAGTCCAGATTCTATGGAATTTCACTGGCGCCTCCTTCACCAGACATATTATTTCTCTCTAGACTATATTTCTTATCATTTGAAGAGCTACTCCGCTCTGTAAAGACTTTTCCTTATCAGTGACAGCTCAGATTGTATAAAAGCTTCTGGTGAAGGATCTTGCTGACGTTCCTTTGAAAATCCAACTTTCTGCTTTGTCCACTTACCAAAAAGGCTTCTGGAGAAAGATCTTGCTGACCTTCCTTTGAAAATACAACCAACTGCTTTGCCCACTTACCAACTTCCTTAGAAAGCTCCAAAGGATCTGCAAGGCAAGCCACTTTGCCAAAAAGCATTGTTACCCTCTATTTACCTGTAAAGAACACCTATTTTATCCTTCACTACTACTACCTTCTTGGCTCATCCTGTGCATGTAGGTACGGCACTCAGGAACATGGTTCAGTGATGGACTTGGCAGTGCTGGGTTAACAGTTGAACTCGATGATCTCAAAGGTCTCTTCCAACTTAAACGATTCTATGATTCTACCCTTTTGTCCAACACTTAACTAGCCTGCATTTTCTCAAGACTTCATGCAGAGCAAAGCAAAACCCCTCATTCACAGCCAAGCACAAGCCCACGCTTTCTCAGCACACCAAAAGCCCAGTTGCTAAAACATCCAAACAATGGAAAGGAACAGACTTACACACCTGCACTGGAAAACACTGGCTACACCAAACTTCTCTGTGAAAGGCATCGGTGTTGAGGCTTCCTACACCAGGCACATAATCAGCTCAATGTAAATACTGCCAGAGAAAACTTAACTGTGATCTCACACCCTCCTCCAACCCTGAGAGAATAAAAGAAGGGATTTCCGATGTTTTACAGAGATCTACAGGACTTATTAGCAAGGACTTGGCCACTTTGTGTTAATACAGAGAAGTGCAGGACTCACTCCTTCAGTAAACAGATGCAAGATTCTGAAATCTTAACAAGTAGCTTGGCAAAATAAAAGGTTTTGCTACATGTAAAAAAGAGAAATCAGTGCCTCAGTGCTTTCCATTCCCTTTTGCTTTTTTATGATGAAGGTGAAAATAAATTATTAATAAATGCATCTGTAACTATTCAACATGTATTAGCACACAAAGAGAAGCTGTTATGGATCTTGAAAGGATTTGAGGAATATTGTTGCACAACCGGCAGCTCTGAACTCCACAAACACCAAACGCCCCGTTTAATTCTCAGCCCTGCAATAAAGAATGTGACATCCCTCATCCTTTGCAAACCCTAGACAACGTTCTCCAAGACACCCACCCCTACTAACCATGAGCCAGGGACTCAAAAACAGCACCCCAGGCACCTCTGACACTGCAAACACTCCACACAGTAAAGCTGTCTGAGATCACCAGACCACAGTCCAAGGAGCCTCAGACCAAGGCATTTCGTACACAGCGGATCCCTCTAGGGCCAGACTTAAAGAGCTGACCAAGATGACAAGAAAAGTTGTTAGAAACTTGTAATTTTGGTGGAAATTTGCTAATATAATCAGAAGTCACTGAAAGATGTAACTTACCAGAAAATGTTCCTTTCAGCAAGTACATTGTTTCTGACTTAAATGTACATTCCTTCAGAAATTCTCCACCCTTTGTAAAGTCCTTCTTACACAGTATATGACTTTTCTCCCCATTCCAGAGGGCTTTAATCAGTCATACACACATTAACAGACAAGCACACATGATGAAGACACTGTTCTTGCATCACAAATACATCTTTTCAGATTAGCTTGCATCGCTCAGTTTATGTCAAGGAAAAAAAAATATTCACAACAAAAGCACCTGTTTTGGAACATAGAGAATTGTATCAGCATAAGCCACCCATATCCTAATTTCCTTAAAATATTTTTTGTGTGGAACAGGGCCTGCACTCACAGAATCACAGAACGATTTGGATTGGAAGGGACCTTAAAGATCATTTAGTTCCAAACCCCCTGCCATGGTCAGGGACACCTTCCACTAGACCAGGTTGCTCCAAGCCCCATCCAACCTGGCCCTGAACACCTCCAGGGATGGGGCATCCACAGCTTCTCTGGACAGCCTGTGCCAGGGCCTCACCCCCGCTCACCTCTGCAGTAACTTAACAAACCCACAAACAGCACTGTTTCGGAAGTCCTGTTCTGTCACTTCCACGAACAACACTTCCCCCAAGTACACACACCAGTGCACGTGGGGACTTGCTAGAAGATCACAGCATGAACACACACTGAAGCCCCTGCAACCACAACTTGTGCCAGCCAGATAGAGCCACCACGAGCACGTTAGAGTGTGCTGCAATCACATTTTCATTTTTACACACCCACCACCTTTAGGGTGTCTATCTGTCTTCATGGGCAATAGACTTTGTTCTTTCAGGGTAACATATAACAGGTAACTAGCTAGCTATGCAAGATCAAAGAATTCATGTACTATCCAGCAAAGAAAGATTAGCCAACAGCAGCATCTCAGGACTCACACAAAAAAGAAAGGCTATCCCTTAAAGAAATTTTGTAAAGTACTGTACAATTCATCCAGAAGAGTAAAAAAGCCTCAGTATGGTGCATTTCTCTCTTTTCCTTTAGATTTTTTTTTTAAGGATAAAGGCATCCCAAAATGAGCTCTAGCTTGCATGCCATCTGTCCTGCATAATTTCGGGTGGGAGGGAAAAAGCAGAACAAGCCCTAAAAAATGTAGTCTCCACATCACAACAGGAAAAAGTGAAGGATACAAGAGCTGCTTATAAGCTATAAAAAAAGTAATGCCAGCACCCTGAGTTGGAAGACAGGAACGGCATCGGACAAATCCTAGCCTACAGTAAACTCCCAAACTCCAATTTGCAGTGCTGCATTCTCCACCACAATTCCTCTTTCTTCCCCACAGCTATACAATCCATCACAGCCGCTTGTTTCACCGCTAAGCTCTTTCCCATGCTTTTGCTTATGTTTCTTCTCCTTATACACATTCCCCATACAGATTTTCCATCTCTCCCCTTTCAAACACCACATCATCCCCACACCCATTTTCCTTCTCATCCCTTCCAAACACTGTGTCTTCTTGACATGGCCTTTTTCCATGTTCTATCCTCCAGACCATTCACACAAAAACCCCAACCCATCTACTGACAGGGAACTCTTGACCCTTCACTTCCAGCCTGTTTCTCCTCCATCACTGACTCTGTGCCTCCACATATTCCCCCTACCCATTAAACACCCAACCCAACCTTTCCTGTCCTCCACCCCAAACAATTTCATCTACGTCCCCATTCCTTGTGCACCCAGCCCTTCCACAGAGCCCCAAACCTTCTCACACACCTGCCCCAGTCCCTCACACATTCACTCCATCACACTCAGAGCCTCTCTCGTCCTGCACAGCTCTTTTCCCCTATTCATCCCAGCCTCCTCCACCCCATTTCTGTCTCACCCTGCTCAGCACGCTCTCCTTCTCCCCATGCACTGCCTCTCCCATTTCCACTCTGTGCAGCACTAGCTCCCACATGTCCCATCCATATCCCTTCTTTGCACAACACGGTTTTCCACAGCCTGTCCCTCACACCCCTTTGCACAGTACCCTTTTCCCTATACATTGTCCTTATCTCCCAGCACAGCGTCCTTATCTCCTCTATACATTGTCCTCACTCCCCCACGCAGCATCCCCATAACCCCACCCTCTAGCACAGCATCGCCCTGTCCCTTTCCCCACACTGCCCACAGTTCCCTCACCCCCATGCCCTGTCCCTGAACTCACAGAATCACACCATCAATTAGGTTGGAAAAGACCTCTAAGATCACTGAGTCCAACCTATGACTGAACATCACCTTGTCCGCCAGATCACGGCACTGAGTGCCATGTCCGGCCTTTCCTTAAACACCTCCAGGGATGGTGACTCCACCACTGCCCTGAGCAGTCCATTCCAATGTCTAATCAACCCTTCTTGTGAGGAAATCCTTCCTAATGTCCAACCTAAACCTCCCCCGGGGCAGTCGAAGACTATGTCCCCTCGTCCTGTCACTCGTTCCCTGGGACCCCCACCTGGCTCCACCCTCCTGTCAAGGAGTTGTAGAGTGCTAAGGTCTCGCCCGAGCCTCCTCTTCTGCAAGCAAAATAACCCCGGATTTGTGCTGCAGACCCT